>OX235275.1:62815179-63415179 GCA_944472155.2 Trichobilharzia szidati | reverse complement strand
CGGCGAGTTCATGCAGGAGGCACATGTCCTGGAAAGAGTACAGAAGGTAGGAACGAGATTAGTTACTGCTATCTCACACCTTCCTTACAATAAGAGGATGGAGCATTTAAATCTCTTCACATTATCATACAGAAGGAGGAGAGCTGACTTAATTTTGGCTTATCGTGTATTAATGGGTGATTTAGGGAATGACCTTTCAAACCTTTTCTCTCCCTGTAGGACACATTTACGAGGTCACCACAAGAAGGTGCTCAAACCGAAGTCGAATAAAATACGTGTGGAATTTAGATTCTCTCACAGAGTGGTCAACGACTGGAACTCTTTACCTTATACAGTAGTAACAGGTCCATCGGTGAACGCTTTCAAAGAGAGACTGGATCTCTGCAGAGATATATACCGCGAGGATTAACGTAGGCAACAAGAGCCTTCTATCTCTGTAATCTAAATCTGAATCGCATGAAGTATTTGACTTTTGAAAAGACACTTGGAGTTATGTAAAGGTTGTATAGAGAGAGACTTAGGAGCCAAGCCTGAATATAACTCTTTCAGTAAATTCTATAATATATATCATATACTGTACATCACACATTATATCAATATGAGCAGTTACTATTTATAAATACTCCTCAAAAAAAAGAAGAAACCAGATTCTACTTTTCTGGTGAACTACCAGTAAATTTGAATCTCTAAGCATTTTCCTACAGAAGTATGTTTCACTGTTGCCTGGATAAGGGAATGTAGATTCGCCTGTAAGGTTAATGCATGCAGAACACAGTCACTCCCTTTCAGTTAGAAATAAAACAACTAGCAATCATTTCGTAAACGATAACACCTTGACAATGCTAGAAAATTAAGACATAGAAGTCACGCAGTAAATTTAACATTTTAAAAAGAGTGAATTCCTAAATACTTAATGTATTCGCCTTTCCGCTGGACATGACACTCAAGATTGTCGCTTGAGTCTACTGAATTATTGGCAGAGACAATGAACCTTGTGCTCAGCACGTAAGCTTAGAAAACCCCTTTAGAGTATATATAGGTCCCCTAGCATAATACGTTCGATCTATAGGGAATAATTCCATCAGTACCAAATGACAGTGAAACACTTAACTTCTATTCTTCCTAGTTGGTGAAACTGATAAAAACAAATTTTTTCTGACTTAACTGTGGTGACGGAAGACCACCAAATTGTTGAAGGTATGATGCCCACCTTGCTCATTACATGAAACGCCGAAACCGTCATGTAAATAGTAAATTGTAAAACTATTTACTTTCTCTTTATGTAGTGATAAATTGAAATTAAAATTATCCATACTACACCACAACATTATGTTGGAAGTTATATTACTATGCGTGCTGACTTCAGATACATTAATTGAAAAAAGTAACGCATGTAATACAGAAATGTATAAAGGAACACGGGTTGATCAATGTAGTATGTCTTTTAAAGTGAATACACATTACATGATTATACTCCAAAAAATACACGTTGGAATAAGGTGTAAAATTTATGCAGAGGGAAATGAATAGAAAAACTTTGAGACACCCATTATGGTAGTACTTACACTTCTCCGATATAAGTCCCAACAGCATATTTAGATATATCATTTTGATCAATGAAGAACTTAGCCACATCTTCAGGAGATCGCTCTATTATATTTTGATCGAAAAGGTATTCGAGACCCTGAGCAATAACCATCAAATATCAATAGATAAGAAAACAAACCTGCTTCGGATTGCTATTAAATTTTTTACATCCAAGTGCAAGCCGCCATAAAGATGGGTCTTCTCTACCAAACAGTAAGTAAATTATACAAACATACCCATCAATCGTGAAACCGAAACTTTCGATTTGATTCGTTATGTCATTCAGCTCAAGTTTGAGTGACTACCAGAAAATAATTTAAAAACCTCACTACCTCAATATTTTTCATCAATTGAGCTTTCTGCTGTCCGATAAAGCGTAACCTCTCTTTCTCCTCAGCAGTAAGTTCTGAATAAAATAAATATACGGAAGAATTTAATGCTAGAATAACTCAAATTGGTTTGTAAAAACAGTATAAAAGAGACAAAACGACACACCTTCATAATCCATTACCCATACGAGGTTAAATGGACGCTACTAATTAACGTTAATTAAAACTAAATACCAAAATATATGTGAAATCCTCCAGATAACTTTTGTGTTAGGAAGACTTTGTGTTGTATCACTTAATATAATGGAGTTTATTTTTGTCTTTCTTGAGCCAACTGGTATGCACTCAGTCGACTTACATGAGTGAACATTGTACGACAGTTACGACACTTCAGCAACTCACGTGTTTATGTACCACGGTATCTGTATTTGAAGGCTTAGTACATCTTTCGGCTACCACTTCTATATTCTCCCAGTTAGCTTCCATGGAGTGTTTGTGTGCGATATGAACTTTGTCCATCCGCTTAATTTTATTAAATTAACTGAAATCTCTTTTGTTTACTGCTGATGAGTATCTATTATCATTGTCGGCTTTCAAAACTTCTTGACCTTCATGTGGATGTTATTCCTGCCTAATTTTTATGGTAGTCTGAGACATACAGATCACACCATCGTGTCGCATTACCATAAGACACCGTGAAATAAGGTTTGTATCATACCATCTTGGTATTTGTGACTGAGGTGATTTGCATTTACCTACTTACAGTAATTTGGGGGGCGAGTATAAGTGGACTCTCTGTGAATTTATCTGTATTTTCTTATTTGAGATCCAAAAAACTTCTAGGAACGTCAGAGTTCTCTTGTCTAGATGTCTCAATAAATCTGCAGTATTCTTACTTCCATTAATAAATGTGTAAAACTAGGGCACTGTGGTAGTAAGTAATTCCATATCAGTTTGTTTATTAAATATATCACACAGTGAAACAGTATTGTAGCGGTAAATAATTCCCCAAAATTATTGACCACAGCAATCATCACTCAACATTGGATGCTGACCCTCACTGTTTAAGTCGACTTGTTTAGCTGAAAGCTTCCGGTCAAGCATCCCCGCCATTTGGTACTCCGTCGTGTCACGTGCGTGCACGATTACTAGCTAGATAAGCATTCACTTCAACCCGCGATTTGGTCCCGAGATATATTACGTACTTTGGACGACAAAATCTGGTCTCTTGCTTTATCTTTGGTACTCGAAGTGCGAACACTATAGAAGTTGTTGGTACAAGATCTTGCGTTAGTATAATCCGTACAACTCGCGAAAGTCGATACCTGCAACCTCTAAACTGGTGAGCCCAACCTCGAACTTCATCTTAAATTCACACGCAGATAAACCCGGTGAGTTCGTTCCTTTTTCTGTTTGTTCTTGTACTCTTTTGTAATCGGCATATATTTCGTCATGAGTGACCCTAGCCCCAAGGTTATTCGGATTCGCTCAACCACCAAAACAATCCAGCTAGTACCATATTGGCCAGATAATGCTGAAACGTGGTTTCAGATTGCTGAGTCTGATTTTTGTGAGCATGGTATAACCGATCAACATTCACAGTTGCGTGCAGTTATTCACGCCCTACCGCGGGAATTCAGCAGGTGCGTAACGCTGCAGATGTCGGGTCCAGAGGTAAATAAGTCATACGAGTTGCTCAAAGCATCCCTCCTCAGGAGAAACGTTCTCACGGATCGACAACGTCTGGATGAGTTATTTCCTAACATCGAGTTAGGGGATCAGTCAGCCGTGAGCATGCTGGCAAGAATGAAAGAGATTATTGGCCAAAGTCAGTTCGACGAAGGACTGTTCAGAGAACTATTTTTATCCAAACTGCCACATTCAGTTCAGACTGTACTTGCGACACTTCAGGGTGTTCTCATGGATGACCTAGCTCCCTCTGCAGATAGAATTCTAGAGATAACTAAACGACCAGTTACCGAAGTATACTCAGTTACCGAACAGACTTCGAGTAAGGATTCTGCAGTGATAGAGTTATGCAACTCCGTCCAGCAGATGCTAAGGTCAAACAAGCCTAGCAATCCCTCCTGCCGTTGTCCTAAATCCCCTCAACGGCAAAGTGCACGTGGACGATCTAAGTCCAACACACGTTCTCTCAAAAATCCTAACTGGTGTTGGTATCACAACACCTATAGCCAGGAAGCGAAATGTTGTCGAAAACCTTGTGATTTCGGCAAAGCCTCCAAGTCTGTGAGAAACTATCCCGCCGGCACGCGTTAGCGGCAACCATCGCCGGTGGCACTAGCCGCTTACTTTACATCCATGATGTAATGAGCCAGACTAGATATCTAGTCGACACAGGCGCCGAAGTCAGAGTCCTTCCTGCTACAGCAGCAGATCGACAGAAGGATCCTAACTTCAACCTGCAGGCTGCAAATGTAAAACCAATTGCAACCTTTGGTCGAAAATACGTCTATCTGAACGTAGGTTTACGCAAACCTATTCAGTGGATTTTCCTTCTCGCTGACGTCGCAATGCCCATCATCGGCACGGACCTACTCAATCATCATGATTTGCTCGTAGACATCCGCCGTAAACGACTAATTGACAACACTACTAGTCTGTCCATAAAAGGCATCACCTACATAGGCCTAGAGCTTGTCAGTCGTTAAGATGAAAGCAATCCTCGATCCAACTTTTCAACCGACTGTTGACAAATATCCGGAACTCAATTGCCCATCTAACCATCTCCCGTGCATAACCAGCAATGTTATGCACCAAATCATAACCTCAGGACAGCCCGTGACATCTAAAGCACGACGACTGACTCCTGACAAACTGGGAATTGCCAGAAATGAGTTCGATCATATGCTCACCCTTGGCATCATTCGGCCATCGAATAGTCCATGGGCATCCCCATTGCATATGGTACCGAAAAAGGATAGTAACGATTGGCGACCCACTGGTGATTACCGGCGAGTGAACGCCAAAACAACTCCCGATTGCTACCCTTTGCCTCACATACACGACTTGACGGCAACGTTATCTGGAGCATCTATATTCTCAAAAATCGACTTGGTTAAAGCGTATAACCAAATCCCGATGGCAACGGAAGATATTCCGAAAACGGCTATCATCACACCTTTCGGACTTTTCGAATTCCTACATATGCCATTCGGCCTCCGGAATGCGGCCCAAACATTCCAACGCTTCATTGATGAAGCATTTCGCGGTCTCGACTTTGTATACGCATACTCAGACGACTGCCTCATTGCCAGTCTAGATAAGGAGACTCACCTTAGACACTTGGACTTGGCATTTGAAAGGTTACGCCAACATGGTGTTACCATCAATATCCAAAAGTGTCAAATAGGCGTTGACTCACTCGATTTTCTGGTTCACACTACTGACTGTCAGGGCATTCGCCCACTGGCTAGTAAAGTCGAAGCGATAGTGAACTTTCCGGAGCCAAAGACAGTGAAAAGTCCTTGCATTTTTAACGGCTTGGTGAGTTATTACCGACGATTTATACCTAACTGTGCTTCTCTGATTCAGCCATTAACAGACCTCCCTCGAGGGAATAACAAGTCTATCGAACTTGACGCGTCTTCTCGACATGCTTTTACTCAGGTAAAGAAAGCTATTGCGGATGCCACACTTCTCATGTATCAGGATCCAACGGCACAGTTAAGTATCTCAGTCGATGCATCAGACACTGCAATCGGCGCAGTTCTGCAACAACTAGTTAACAAAGAGTGGCAACTACTCTCCTTTTTCTCGAGGCGCCTTCAATTAGCTGAAACGAAGTACAGCACATTCGGCAGAGAACTTCTAGCTATGTACTGTGCTATACACCATTTTCGACATTCAGTTGAGGGTCGTGAATTCACCATTTTCACTGACCACAAACCTCTGACGTACTCTCTGAACTCAACTTCAGATAAGTATTCACCCAGGGAATCACGACAACTGGATTACGTTTCACAGTTTACATCGGATATTCGCCATGTATCTGGAGTGAACAACACTGTGGCAGATGCCTTGTCACGTATTTGTTCCTTCGCCCAAATCGACGGCATAGACCTTGCAAAACTGGTTCGTCTTCAAAAAGAAGATACCGAGCTTCAGCATGAGTTGTCGAAAACAACTCTACAATTAGCCGAGAAACCCTTAGGTATAGGAAAAGATACTATTCTCTGTGACATTTCCACCAGTACTCCTCGCCCTATCGTGCCTAAAAGTTATCGCCGTAACGTCTTCAATACGTTGCATGGCTTATCCCACCCAGGTATTCGAACTACCGTCAAGCTCGTAACTAGTCGGTTTTGTTGGCCTGGTATTAATAAGGAGGTAAGGGAATGGGCACAGACGTGCTTAGCTTGCCAAAAGTGCAAGGTAACAAGACACACCAAAAGCCCACTTTGCATCTTTCTTATCCCCGATGCCCGTCCAACACGTCCATATAGATTTAGTTGGCCCCCTTCCAGAATCTCATGGATATACCTCTATGTTAACCTGCATTGATCGCTTCACACGATGGCCTGAAGCAGTACCCATCAAGGATATATCTGCTGAAACCGTCGCACGCGTCTCCGTAGGCAGATGAATCACAAACTTTGGATGCCCATCTTCCATAACAACTGATCGTGGGCGGCAATTCGAAAGCGGTTTATTCTTCGCTTTGACTAAAATCCTTGGTTGCATGCGTTTTCGAACGACAGCCTACCATCCTCAAGCGAATGGTATGGTAGAACGTCTACACAGACAGTTGAAAGCTGGTTTATCAGCTGCAAATAACACCCACTGGACTGAATCCCTTCCGTTAGTTCTCCTAGGGATACGAAACGCCTTAAAAACCGATGCTGATTGTACCACCGCTGAGTTAGTATATGGCACGACACTACGACTGCCAGTTTGTTTCTCCCTCGAGCTTCCCACCAGCGGTAGATCACTCCGCGTACGTCAGTAGGCTTACAAACGCAATGTGTTCAGTTAAACCTGCTCCCCTGAGACCACAGTCCATTGATGTTTTCGTCCACCCTTGTTTAAAACTTCTTCACACGTATTTGTTCGTCGCGACTCTGTGCGTCGCCCTCTAGAACCCCCGTATGACGGACCATATGAAGTAATTAAACGTACGGACAAATTCTTCGTCTTAGACAAGAAGGGCCGCGAAGACACCGTCAGTATCGACCGTCTGAAACCGGCTTACTTGGAAGGTAATCCTATTAGCCTAGAGCTAAACGTACCCGATAATCCACAAGTAATTGAATCTCCTTTCGTCTTCGAAGAACTCCCTAGCACGGCGAAAGCCACCGAAACTTCGGTCGAACATTCTAAGAAAACGCGTTCTGGACGTCACGTTAGATTCCCAGAATACCTTCACACCTATTTCACATAACTGAGTGACACATCAATCTTTTTTATGTTGCATCACTTAACACAAGTAAACGATATTTTTCCTATAACCGTACATTAAACATGCACTTAGAAAAAAATTAAATTAGATGTACATTTTTTCCCGATATTTTGAACTTTACATTATTTTACTGTATAGCAGATGTACGTCATTTTTTGTAAAAAACGCTTATTTGGTACATTTTCCTTCGACAAGGTTCTTAGCATTCTTGTTTTCTTTTCCAGGTGCAACGGGCACTGGACAGGAAACAAACGAAGCACGGGATCCAACGAACGACATCGAGGAAGCTATGTACAGACACCCTATGAGCATAGGCAGACAGACCAGCAGGCTCTCCATCAAGCCGCTCGGGAGATTTTTTCACCCATTAGGGAACCATCCAGATTTTTTTACTTCCGGCTGGTCATGTCTTAGGGTCCTCACAAACCCACTAGGGGGGGAGTGAGCCGTAGCGGTAAATAATTCCCCAAAATTATTGACCACAGCAATCATCACTCAACATTGGATGCTGACCCTCACTGTTTAAGTCGACTTGTTTAGCTGAAAGCTTCCGGTCAAGCATCCCCGCCATTTGGTACTCCGTCGTGTCACGTGCGTGCACGATTACTAGCTAGATAAGCATTCACTTCAACCCGCGATTTGGTCCCGAGATATATTACGTACTTTGGACGACAAAATCTGGTCTCTTGCTTTATCTTTGGTACTCGAAGTGCGAACACTATAGAAGTTGTTGGTACAAGATCTTGCGTTAGTATAATCCGTACAACTCGCGAAAGTCGATACCTGCAACCTCTAAAGTATTATTTACTGGATGGCTTTTAGAACAAAATTTATTGTTCATAATCATACCAATCGTAATCAGACGAGTTTGAAATTTGAGTTTTGTAGTTTCCTTTGTCTTCTACCATTTTTCGTATGGGTGGTAGAATTTTCCACGTATCCACGTGGACAGGTGTTTAATCATTCCTATTACACGTGTTGGTTTGCAGTTGATTCGATAAACAAAGCTTCTGTTATCAATCTCTCCCTATACCCTGTGACATTAGATTTTAAAACTGTCATCTTATCCCACCCATCCTATTGTATGGTTGTGTGTAATGGCATGTAGTAAGTGATATAGCTGAACTATTCTTCAGATTTCTTATCTTATTCGGATCAAATAATCTAGATTTTGCTGTATTTTATGTTCGGCTAGTCTGACTGACTTCCCCTGTTCTACTACCTTGATCCATCTATATATTTTACCTGACAGTCATTGCAGGCAGGGTATTAGATAAACTAAAAAAGCTTTGTCGGTTAAAGGATCCTGTAGAGCCTTTAAAACAAAACAATTTAGTGATAATTATTTGTAATATTAGTACTTGTATTTCGCAATGACCGAATTACAAGAATTCAACCAAAACACAGAGAGGGATGGATTTGGGAATTTGTATTTGGCGGGATTATATTTCAAATCATATAATAAATACACTAACAAACAACAATAAGTATTTAAACAATACAGAGATAGAAATTGTCAATCGCCACATCCGCCACATGTCGAATGTCTCCTTGCGTATTTATAATGAGGTCTCGGTTTGCTTGGAAGTCTCTGGGATCTTCCAACTGATTCTGTGATATTATTTTCATCAATATCATTTGAACTTATTTCTGAATTATCAGCAAAATTAGGATTAGTAGCGGAATCATTAAAATTATAATCGGAACGACCTACTTCGTTTATTCTCACTTGATCCAGGTGTCTGTTATGAATTGAATGATCTTCGATGTCTAATGTTTTCACCATTCGATTTCCCATTTTTTGTAGTATGATTCCAACAGAAGGTCTACAGTCATTCCCTTTGTAATAATGTACATCAGAAGTCGTGGACATTAGGTGCTTTCTGAGAATTCGAGATTTGAACAGTTTAGCAGGACTTCCATGGGTACTTGTATGCTCCGCATTGCGATGTTGAAGTAGGAAGTTATCTACACATCTCTCTAGCTCATCAAAATTCTTAGGACTCATTGATGCTATGGCACTCTTTAATGTTCGTACGAAATTTCCTGCCAAACCGTCAGACTGAGGATGACGTAATGCTGTGTACAGATGACGGCAACCTATATTTTTAAGCTAATCATTGAAGTTCTTTTCAGTGAAATGAGTACCATTATCAGTAACTAAGACATCTAGAATTCCTTCGCGACTAAAAATCTTTCTCAACGCTCTGTGAGTGAATTTTGCATTAGGAGTGTCTGTAATTAGAACTTCTGGCCATCTAGAATAAGAATCCACAATAATTAAAGCATAGTATGAATTTAAGAATGGACCACAGTAATCTGCATGAATACGCTGCCAAAACTCACAAGACGTAGGCCACGGTTTCCACGACGACTTCCCATGGGGAATTTTATGCAAACAGCTGGAACAGCTCTTCGATCTTTTGTTAATGTCAGCATCAATTTCCGGCCACCAACATGTTAGGCGTGCTAATGATTTCATCTTATCAGCTCCCAGGTGAGCAGAATGAGGATCATCCAAAATCGCAGATCTTAATGTTGGAGGAATAATAATTCTGTCATTCAGACATAGAAATCCTTCAGGATGGAATGAAATCTCATCTCTTCGCTTATAAAAGCCCGGAAATCTTCGCTCACACTGAATATTCCAACCTCTTTTTGTTGCATTTATGATGCATCCGTAATATTTCCGAGTATCATTTATAAGTCGAACTCTATCCACAGGTAACAGCTGGACTAACAAAAAATCAGTGTCATTAGCAGAATTTTCAAATAATGAATAACGAGATAAGAAGTCTGCATGAGGTATATCCTTAGCCGATCTGTGTTCAATAGTGTAATCATATGAACCATAGCAGCAGATGATCCTGTTGCTGCTATATTTTGACTGAATTAGAGTACACGTATCTTCTAGTATTTCTTCGCGTTTATAATATATATATATTTATTCCTGTTTATGCAGGAACATACCAATTGTACAGGCATGGATAAGTTATTATATAAATTACAGTTTGTTTGTTCAATCTAACATTAGAGTCAGTCAGAACAGTCTGCAAAATAGTCTGTCTGTGTAACACATATACAGATATAGAAATATTGTCTTCGCATTAACAAAAAACCCAGACTTCAGATGAATGTGGTACAAATATCTGGGAAAAATAAAGCTTGAAGTCAATTCTCCTATATAACTTTGTTGTGAGCAGCATCCTTGAGATAAAGTTTATTGATGTATTATTTTGAGTCAATAATGTATTTATTCCATTTTTTCACCAGTCTAATCGTAGTTTTATAATAGGAAAGAAATTTGATCTTTGATACGAAAATTAGATAAGTTCATGTTAGATTGCTTTACTGCATCAAATGGGGCCGAGGTCGATTCTAGAACTATCCATTTGCGCCCTTTGCGTCAGCATGGCAGACTGTACATGTAAGTTGAGTAATACATTGAAAACAACTTGAAAACCAGTTGTTTCTTTATATCAGATCAAGAATACTCCTTGTACAGAATGTTAGCCAGCGTTTTCAAGTGGTTGCATCAGATCGTTCATGGAATTTGAGTTTGAATTTACTTAAATGGTCATTTCAGTTTAGATGTTGGGTTGTTCGACCTCGACCAGGAGGTATATAGAAGATTACGCTCAGCAGGGAGATAAAGTATGTAAATATGGAAAGAACATTATTATTTTATGTACATATAAATGTTTATAAATGTATATCATTGTATAGTAAACACTACCCATAATCTAGTTGTTTTTCGTGTAATTTTGCGAAGTCTTAGTTTATTTAGTGTCGTAATATTTAATAATGAGTCTAGGCGTTATAGTGTTCTAATAGCTCATGCGTTTTGGAAATAAGTGGTGCGGTGTGATTGGCATAGTCATTGGGATGAAGCAGTTTATATAGCAAGCGTTTGAAGGTTATAATAGAGTGACAGGTCCTTATTTCTAGGGGTAAACTGTTCCAGATCTTAGAGTACATGACTATGAAGAAGTTTGCACGGAGTGCTGTCTTACAGTTTTTCCTAGATACTGTGCACGTCTGGTTGCGAAGGTTGTAGGAGCCTTCCGGTGAGAACTGTATCTCCTTGCTGTCTGAGAATGATATTTTATGCAATATTTTAAAGAAGAACGTTAGGTTAATGCTCAGTCGTCTCATCCAGAGTGGGTCGATACCTAGAGTTATACACCTTGATGTGTAGTCCTTTTCGCAGTCAAATCCTAGTAGTTTAGACGTGAAGTATCGTTGGACACTTTCTATTTTAAGTTTGTCACTTACGCGAGTGCTGCTGAGAATAAATGGACAATATTCAAGTAGTGGTCTGACACAAGTTTTATACAATAATAGTTTCGCCTCGTAATTGTGGAAATTCCTGAGTATGCATCCTAAGAGCATCCTTGATTTGCGCGTCTGCGTCGCCACTTGCTCAGAAAATGTCAAGTCACTAGAGTACCTGAGTCCTAGGTCAACAACACTTTGGAGTTTAGGCAAGTCAAGAGATCCAAGTACCAGTTCAATATTTATTGATGGTGCACCGAAACAGATCCAACCACATTTTTTAAGGTTGAATTTTAGGTTCCATGTGGAGGACCATGCGGTTACTCGATCTAGTTCTTCCTGAACAGCTTTCTGAAAGTACCCTAAGTCATCACAGTGGAATGTGTAAGTTACTTTAAGATCATCTGCAAAGATGAATGGTTTGCCAAGTGAGAAACAGCTGCATATGTCGTTGACATATAGAGTGAATAGGAGGGGGCCTAAGACGCTACCTTGAACTATTCCAGAAGTGACTGGACTAGGTTTAGAATTTACAGACCCCAGTTCAACTACTTGGGACCTATTGTTAAGGAATGATTCAATCCATCCTAATAATGGGTTACTTATTCCTAAAGAGTTTAGCTTATTTATTAGAAGCAAATGGTCAACGCGGTCAAAGGCTTTGGATGTGTCGAAGTAGATGACTAGTACTAGTTGTTGTTTGTCTCGTTGCTAGTTATATAGTTAAAGAAGTCAAGGTGACATGTCATGCATGATCTGGATTTTAGGAATCCATGTTGGTTTGGACTTAGAATATTGCAGCTGAGCATATGTTTGAGGATATCATCTTTAACTATTCGTTCAATGATTCTAGATACTATGGGTGTAATATTGATTGGCCTATAGTTGTTGACTTCAGTTTTTAATCCGGATTTGTGTTTAGGTACTATAAATGTCGTTTTCCATTTATCTGGATAGGTTTGGCTTTCTAGGGACATTGTAAAAATCTTAAGTAATAAAACGGAAATGTCAGAACCACCGTGTTTATAAAGATACGATGGTATACTAGAGCTTTTAAGAGTATTAACGGCTTGGTTAATATTAGAATAAGTGAAATGAACTGTAGTGATTTGTTTCAGCGTTGAAGATGAAGGGAGTTTTATTGTAGATTGTAAACCGAGAAGTGGACTTGTAGGCTTAAGGTAGTTAGCTGCAAACGTCTCATTAAACAGTTCACACATGTCTGCATGGTTGCTGTATAGTTTGCCCTTGTTTATAAGGAGAGAAATTTTATGGCTTTGGCGATTCATTCGTTTCTTTAGAATTTCTGTGAGAGCACCTACTCTGGTGGTGCTGGCTAGTGCCGTGCATTCTTCATTTCTCATACGCAAGTTATGAGCTTGCGAGATGGAGCTAAGAGTACTAAGTATTGACCCTAGTGTACTAAAGTCGTGTCGCCTGAAGTAACTTGTTGACAGTCTTTTCAGTTTCCTACGATCTTTTGGCTTTATGAATGTCTTTCTGTGTGGGGAAAACTTTAGTGTTTGAAATGGGATGACAGCATCTAAGCATGTGTTGGAGTTATAGTAAAAGATGTCTAGAGCTTTCGAGAGGCTATCAGTATAGAAGTACTCACTCCATTCTGAGGATCTTAGCATTGATTTTACTAGAGTCCAGTCTGCCTTACTGTAGTTCCTGTAAGTTATTTGTTGTGAAGTAGGGGTATGGGTTGCATTGCTACTTGACGGAAGTGGCAGTGCACACAGCACTGTTTTGTGGCCACTCCCTGAAAACTCAGAACCTATTAGGGTAGAAAGGGGACTTATATTGTGGCAGAAGATTAAGTCTAGTACGTTATTACCTCTTGTTGGGGTTGTGACAGTCTGCTTCCAGCCAAGTATATCCAGTGTGCCTAAGAACTTATCAAATTTAGTTGGACCTGTGGGTATTTTCCAGTTGATTTCTGGTAAGTTAAAGTCTCCACATAGGATCTTATGATCGTTGGGGTAGGGTGGATAATTGATCTAGAGTATTAATAAGTTGGGTCTCGTAATTACTAAAGGTGCCAGGTGCTCTGTAGGTGCATCCAATTAATACTATTGCGTCATTTAAGTGTAAGTTAACCCATAAAGTCTCAGGCATGTTAAGTGTACTACTTTCTAGCTGTGATACAGTAAGTGCATTCAGAAAGTACATACGACAACCCCCTCCCCGAACACCTTCCCTGTCACACCGAAAGTGTGTATAGTTATCTAAGCTTATCTCTTCATCCAGTATGTTCGAGTTACACTAGGATTCAGTGATGACAATTATAGGGGGTTTTTATATTACTGAGAGTGCTCTGAGCATCGGTAGTTTATTTAGAACAGATCTAGCATTTATGAGGATCGAGTAAAGATGAGATTTGAAATAGCATTTGAAGTACTTAAGTTCGTCAATCAGCCCCGAATGTGGTTCAGCACCCAGTAGTACTGTTTGACATAATAATAATAATGTATTTCATATAAATTTACAAATTTACATGAAAATGCATGCCATTTTTACAGGCACGATCAAGTATGATATAATATCAAATCGTAGATTGTCTACAAGTTAATCGTATTTCAACTGTTAAATATTCGATACATATAATACACTCATTTTCTGAATTAGGCCGTATAGTTATCGAATTGTACAGTTGTCCTCCAGGTTGAGCGGGAAAATAGACTTCGTCCCGTTTTCATCCCGTGGTTGTAGGCATACGATAACCAACCAATATTGAGGTAAGTACACCTTTTACAAGGGATTGGAATCTGTTTTAGAAAAATTAAAGTGCTGAGGTGAATCATTAAATTGTAATGAAATAGGTAAGTGCAAGTATCATTAATAAATGCATTAATAAAGGAAACACCCTAGGGTAACAACATTCATTTGCAATGTATAATGCTACAGATATATCACAAACTATCATGATATCCACTTTTGGTTTTAATACAATTATCCTCATGCCAGTTGTTGTTATTTTATACCTTTTTGTGCATTTAGTGCACAACCGTACCCTTCAGAGAGTAGGAGTATAATAAGTAATGAAGAGCTATAAGATGTTAAGTTTAATGGAGTAAAATGAGGATCAAGTAAAGACGTTGTCAGAAAATAAATGAGATAAGACATTGTGGAGTGGTATGAAAAGATCTGACGATAGACAGCAAGTTAATTTATAAGATGCCCCATAAATCTGAGCAGATCCCACATGGTCGCATCTCAACAATAGGCTGGGTGAATGGTATATATTTAAAGGTAGAAGCATGATCTGTCAAGGCGTTCATTGTTATCTTTTTCAAGATAAAGATTTAAGCCCTCATAAAAATCAGAAATATCTCGAGCCTTCAAATTTTTTAATGCTGTTCCTGCAGAATGGGGCGATTCACCTTAGTGACCCCCACCATATCTACTGATCAGCTAACTCCACCCTCCCACCTTTTTTGATGTTAGGCTCTGAGACTATGATTATTATGGTTACCGCAAATATATTGCTTGGTACCAGACATGTTCGTACCCCATATTCCATCTCCCTAGCTTTCTTAATGAGTGCTTCCAATAGGTCCCCGCGTACATCTTTATGAACATATTATATATGTATGCATGCGTCCTAATGAACAGATTACTTTATAAGAAGTCAAAAACCTTGAAGAATAACAAGAATAGGTTTTGTGAATAGTGGAGCAAGATTCAGCAGAACAATATAGTTAGGGTTCAATATAGGTAGTATGAACTGAAGGTAAGGTCGGTTGGCAGGACCAAGTGTACTAAATTATCATGACAGTTTTATATATAGTAAACATTTGACATTGCAAAGTAACCTGTCTACATATATTATAAAAAGATATTAGCAGAACCAAAAAAATTTCAGCATTTGGTTAACAATACTACAGAAAGTTAGTGAGTCTTACAGGTAGCCGTAAAGTAAATCAATCTATGTATAATAAGAGTGTAATCAGTGTTATAATTCGTATTATCAAAGAATACATTAGGCTCAAAAACTGAATGTTATAAGGGAAATAAGAGTGATAAACTAAGAGAACATTTGCTGCGTAAGTAATCATTTTAAGTATTTTAATGATAATCTAATTTCAAGTATTGAACATGCATAATTACTAAGTATTATTAGGTTAGTCTAGGAACTAGTGTACTGTCTGTAGTTAAATATTGAAATGTCATGGTTTCACCACTCTACCAGCAGTTGAGATCATTTAGAAGGGCTAGGGTGGACATGTTAATATGTTTTTCTAGGCTCCTTTTGAAACTGTCAGGCCTTTCACAGGATCTAATCTCAGAGGGTAGTTGGTTCCAAAGTTTGCAATATTTAATGGTGAAGAAGTTAGCTCTAGTGGTGAGCTTATGGGTGTTAACCTTGAGAAGGCAGTTATGGTTGCGTAGTCCATACGATTTAGGATTAGCCCAGGTTATAGACGAGTTACTGTTACAGTGCTTTCTTATAACTTTGAATAAGAGAAATAAATTGCACTTCACTCTCCTTAACCATAAGGGTTCTAAGTCCAGTCGAATACATCTGTCAAGGTATTCTATTTGCTGATCATAACCTAATATGCGTTTCGTGAGGAATCTTTGGACACTTTCAACTTTTTTTCTGTCTGCTGATTTAAAGCTACTGTATAAGTGGGCACAGTATTCAAGTTTGGGGCGAATGCATATCTTATATATGGCTAATCTGGCTTCTGGGGTGTAAAAGTTGCGTAGCACAAAGCCGGTTAGACGTTTACAATCAGATACCACCTTATTTGCATGTTCAGTAAAGGTAAGATCTGAGTATGTTACCCCGAGATCTGTGACTGTGTTCGTGTTTGAGACAAGGTCACCGTACATGTATAGACACATGCTAGGTTTCCAACGTCCGAAGTATGTTATCCCAGATTTAGCTGGATTGAACATTAACTGCCACTTTTCACTCCAATTACATAGACTATTTAGGTCTTCTTGGATTTTACTAACAATATTCATATCATTATAGTCGAAATCATAGACAACTTTGAGGTCGTCTGCAAAGAGCTATGGCTTGCCATACTTGATCATAGAAACAATATCATTTATGAATACAATGAATAGGGTAGGGCCAAGAACACTACCTTGTATCACGCCGCTGGTTATCGGTTTGGATGTTGATAAGTGATGGTTGACTTTAACTAACTGTTCTCTTCCTGTAAGAAAAGAAGTTATCCACTCAAGTAGCCTTCCACTTATTCCATAAGATAGGAGTTTCAATATGAGTCTCTTATGTGGGACCTTGTCAAAAGCTTTCCTAACGTCTAGAAATAATGTTGCTGCTAAACGACCTTTGTCTACACACTCAGTAATGTGGTCGAAATAATCTAATTGGCAAGTAATGCACGATCTTCTATTTAGGAAACCGTATTGGAAGGCGGATATTAAGTCATTCGAGAGCAAAAACTGAACAATTTGCTTCTTTATAATCTTTTCCATCACACGTGAAACTACGGAAGTAATGTTGATGGGGCGGTAATTATCTATGTCCGCTATAGGCCCGGTTTTGTGAATGGGTACAACGTAAGATTTCTTCCAGCTATTTGGATATGTTCCACTCCTTATCGAAGTTGAAAATATCTTGAGAAGAAGTAGATTCATGTCATTTCCACCCTTTTTTAAGAGGACAGAAGACATTCCATCTGGGCCGGGAGTATTAGTAAGCTTAAGAGTTGTGGTAGCTTTATCGATTTCTTGGGCGTTAAAGACTACATCGCTTAAACACTTTTCTGTTTTACGAGGGAAATCTATATCCTGGTCGTTTTCTAGAGTGTACAATTTGGCAAAGTGCGTGCTAAACACCTCACATATATCCTCATCACTTTCGTGAGTAATGCCACCTAGGTGTATTATTTTTGGATATGTTGATTTGGAGTTAGTTAACCTACTTTTGAAGAGTTTGGCTATTTCTCCAGTGTTATGTGGCGACTGAATTGCCCGCGTCTCTTTATTTCTAAGACTTAGATTTTTTAACTCATGGATTCTAATGAGGATTGTTTTGATAGCTATTAACGACGATAAGTCGTCATGTCTGTAGTAACTTAATGAATGCTTCCGCATACTTCTTCTTAATGATATTGGAATAAAATCACCTTGAGGAATTTTGAATTTAATCAGTTTCACAGGCGCTATGACATCATTAACCGACTGTATATTGTCATAGAAGTTTTTAAGGACTTCCTCTAAGGAGTCATTGGTAAAGTAGGAATCCCAATTAGAGTATCTAATCAAGTCCTGATACAAGTCCCAGTCAACCTGCGTGTATAGTCTTATAGGTGTCGGAATAACTTTGTTTCTGTGTATAGTTTCTGGAGAAATATTAAACGAACATGCAACTATTTTATGATCACTACCTGGGAATTCATGTCCCACATGAATTGTAGATGGTGCTACGTTGATCGTGAATATAAGATCAAGGATGTTATCGGACCTAGTGGGTACATTTATGTGTTGCGTCCATCCTCCTGTAATGATGGAATTAAGAAGATTATCATACCTCGAGGGTCCACGAAGTGTACGCCATGATATATCAGGCAAATTGAAGTCACCTCCAATTATATTATAACTGAAGGGAAGATTGGATGCAACACTAAATACGTTGCTGAGTACGTTATCGTATTCGCGGTTGGATGATGGCGGTCGGTATACACACCCTATAAGGATAGGTTTACTTCTGAGATTGTACTTATCAATTGATAAGCTATCATCCGTAATATCACTTGAGCACCAGTACAATCTTTTTCGAGGGGATAGGGAAACAGGTCGTGGGGGTGGAACACTCATATACGTTAAACAACCCATTTGTGCAACGCATTTTAGTCACCCTATTCTGTCACAACTTAATGATTCGGTGTGGGTCGAAATAAAAGTTCTCAGAAGTAAACCTATCCTTATAGGGTGTGTATACCGACCGCCATCATCCAACCGCGAATACGATAACGTACTCAGCAACGTATTTAGTGTTGCATCCAATCTTCCCTTCAGTTATAATATAATTGGAGGTGACTTCAATTTGCCTGATATATCATGGCGTACACTTCGTGGACCCTCGAGGTATGATAATCTTCTTAATTCCATCATTACAGGAGGATGGACGCAACACATAAATGTACCCACTAGGTCCGATAACATCCTTGATCTTATATTCACGATCAACGTAGCACCATCTACAATTCATGTGGGACATGAATTCCCAGGTAGTGATCATAAAATAGTTGCATGTTCGTTTAATATTTCTCCAGAAACTATACACAGAAACAAAGTTATTCCGACACCTATAAGACTATACACGCAGGTTGACTGGGACTTGTATCAGGACTTGATTAGATACTCTAATTGGGATTCCTACTTTACCAATGACTCCTTAGAGGAAGTCCTTAAAAACTTCTATGACAATATACAGTCGGTTAATGATGTCATAGCGCCTGTGAAACTGATTAAATTCAAAATTCCTCAAGGTGATTTTATTCCAATATCATTAAGAAGAAGTATGCGGAAGCATTCATTAAGTTACTACAGACATGACGACTTATCGTCGTTAATAGCTATCAAAACAATCCTCATTAGAATCCATGAGTTAAAAAATCTAAGTCTTAGAAATAAAGAGACGCGGGCAATTCAGTCGCCACATAACACTGGAGAAATAGCCAAACTCTTCAAAAGTAGGTTAACTAACTCCAAATCAACATATCCAAAAATAATACACCTAGGTGGCATTACTCACGAAAGTGATGAGGATATATGTGAGGTGTTTAGCACGCACTTTGCCAAATTGTACACTCTAGAAAACGACCAGGATATAGATTTCCCTCGTAAAACAGAAAAGTGTTTAAGCGATGTAGTCTTTAACGCCCAAGAAATCGATAAAGCTACCACAACTCTTAAGCTTACTAATACTCCCGGCCCAGATGGAATGTCTTCTGTCCTCTTAAAAAAGGGTGGAAATGACATGAATCTACTTCTTCTCAAGATATTTTCAACTTCGATAAGGAGTGGAACATATCCAAATAGCTGGAAGAAATCTTACGTTGTACCCATTCACAAAACCGGGCCTATAGCGGACATAGATAATTACCGCCCCATCAACATTACTTCCGTAGTTTCACGTGTGATGGAAAAGATTATAAAGAAGCAAATTGTTCAGTTTTTGCTCTCGAATGACTTAATATCCGCCTTCCAATACGGTTTCCTAAATAGAAGATCGTGCATTACTTGCCAATTAGATTATTTCGACCACATTACTGAGTGTGTAGACAAAGGTCGTTCAGCAGCAACATTATTTCTAGACGTTAGGAAAGCTTTTGACAAGGTCCCACATAAGAGACTCATATTGAAACTCCTATCTTATGGAATAAGTGGAAGGCTACTTGAGTGGATAACTTCTTTTCTTACAGGAAGAGAACAGTTAGTTAAAGTCAACCATCACTTATCAACATCCAAACCGATAACCAGCGGCGTGATACAAGGTAGTGTTCTTGGCCCTACCCTATTCATTGTATTCATAAATGATATTGTTTCTATGATCAAGTATGGCAAGCCATACCTCTTTGCAGACGACCTCAAAGTTGTCTATGATTTCGACTATAATGATATGAATATTGTTAGTAAAATCCAAGAAGACCTAAATAGTCTATGTAATTGGAGTGAAAAGTGGCAGTTAATGTTCAATCCAGCTAAATCTGGGATAACATACTTCGGACGTTGGAAACCTAGCATGTGTCTATACATGTACGGTGACCTTGTCTCAAACACGAACACAGTCACAGATCTCGGGGTAACATACTCAGATCTTACCTTTACTGAACATGCAAATAAGGTGGTATCTGATTGTAAACGTCTAACCGGCTTTGTGCTACGCAACTTTTACACCCCAGAAGCCAGATTAGCCATATATAAGATATGCATTCGCCCCAAACTTGAATACTGTGCCCACTTATACAGTAGCTTTAAATCAGCAGACAGAAAAAAAGTTGAAAGTGTCCAAAGATTCCTCACGAAACGCATATTAGGTTATGATCAGCAAATAGAATACCTTGACAGATGTATTCGACTGGACTTAGAACCCTTATGGTTAAGGAGAGTGAAGTGCAATTTATTTCTCTTATTCAAAGTTATAAGAAAGCACTGTAACAGTAACTCGTCTATAACCTGGGCTAATCCTAAATCGTATGGACTACGCAACCATAACTGCCTTCTCAAGGTTAACACCCATAAGCTCACCACTAGAGCTAACTTCTTCACCATTAAATATTGCAAACTTTGGAACCAACTACCCTCTGAGATTAGATCCTGTGAAAGGCCTGACAGTTTCAAAAGGAGCCTAGAAAAACATATTAACATGTCCACCCTAGCCCTTCTAAATGATCTCAACTGCTGGTAGAGTGGTGAAACCATGACATTTCAATATTTAACTACAGACAGTACACTAGTTCCTAGACTAACCTAATAATACTTAGTAATTATGCATGTTCAATACTTGAAATTAGATTATCATTAAAATACTTAAAATGATTACTTACGCAGCAAATGTTCTCTTAGTTTATCACTCTTATTTCCCTTATAACATTCAGTTTTTGAGCCTAATGTATTCTTTGATAATACGAATTATAACACTGATTACACTCTTATTATACATAGATTGATTTACTTTACGGCTACCTGTAAGACTCACTAACTTTCTGTAGTATTGTTAACCAAATGCTGAAATTTTGTTGGTTCTGCTAATATCTTTTTATAATATATGTAGACAGGTTACTTTGCAATGTCAAATGTTTACTATATATAAAACTGTCATGATAATTTAGTACACTTGGTCCTGCCAACCGACCTTACCTTCAGTTCATACTACCTATATTGAACCCTAACTATATTGTTCTGCTGAATCTTGCTCCACTATTCACAAAACCTATTCTTGTTATTCTTCAAGGTTTTTGACTTCTTATAAAGTAATCTGTTCATTAGGACGCATGCATACATATATAATATGTTCATAAAGATGTACGCGGGGACCTATTGGAAGCACTCATTAAGAAAGCTAGGGAGATGGAATATGGGGTACGAACATGTCTGGTACCAAGCAATATATTTGCGGTAACCATAATAATCATAGTCTCAGAGCCTAACATCAAAAAAGGTGGGAGGGTGGAGTTAGCTGATCAGTAGATATGGTGGGGGTCACTAAGGTGAATCGCCCCATTCTGCAGGAACAGCATTAAAAAATTTGAAGGCTCGAGATATTTCTGATTTTTATGAGGGCTTAAATCTTTATCTTGAAAAAGATAACAATGAACGCCTTGACAGATCATGCTTCTACCTTTAAATATATACCATTCACCCAGCCTATTGTTGAGATGCGACCATGTGGGATCTGCTCAGATTTATGGGGCATCTTATAAATTAACTTGCTGTCTATCGTCAGATCTTTTCATACCACTCCACAATGTCTTATCTCATTTATTTTCTGACAACGTCTTTACTTGATCCTCATTTTACTCCATTAAACTTAACATCTTATAGCTCTTCATTACTTATTATACTCCTACTCTCTGAAGGGTACGGTTGTGCACTAAATGCACAAAAAGGTATAAAATAAAAACAACTGGCATGAGGATAATTGTATTAAAACCAAAAGTGGATATCATGATAGTTTGTGATATATCTGTAGCATTATACATTGCAAATGAATGTTGTTACCCTAGGGTGTTTCCTTTATTAATGCATTTATTAATGATACTTGCACTTACCTATTTCATTACAATTTAATGATTCACCTCAGCACTTTAATTTTTCTAAAACAGATTCCAATCCCTTGTAAAAGGTGTACTTACCTCAATATTGGTTGGTTATCGTATGCCTACAACCACGGGATGAAAACGGAACGAAGTCGATTTTCCCGCTCAACCTGGAGGACAACTGTACAATTCAATAACTATACGGCCTAATTCAGAAAATGAGTGTATTATATGTATCGAATATTTAACAGTTGAAATACGATTAACTTGTAGACAATCTACGATTTGATATTATATCATACTTGATCGTGCCTGTAAAAATGGCATGCATTTTCATGTAAATTTGTAAATTTATATGAAATACATTATTATTATTTTATCGACTTACCTATAACGCTACAATTGTGGATTTAACTCACTTATGCCCTTGACCCCATTTTGTTCGAACAATCGAAAAATTTGCGCTGTTCATTGAACACTCAACAATATTAAGAAACGTCTGGTGAATCTCTTTGTACATTTTATGCAGCTTGATGGGTACCGTGGTTGCACAGTAGGTGGTTGAGGTACCATCAGTCGCATCTTTTTAGTAGTCGATACGTGTGTTCAGATTTTCTGTTCCATGGGGACCAAGATGATTAAACTACAGTTAATCAGAAATGGTGATTTCCACATATCTTGTGAGAACTCTCTTTGACAATCTTTCACTAGCATGTGGTAAAATTTTTGCGACGTATCTCAGGGGTGTTCCACAAAATTTAAATTTGAGATAATTTGGAGTGACCTATCTTTCAGGTTTTAGGTGCTACTGCAGGAAATCCACATGACTGAATACTGACTAAAATCAGGTACTTTTACATGAAGCTACTCAAAGCTTCTTTTCCTGAGAATTCTGGTGGCATGCAATGATTAATCACTGGATCACGTTTTAGCCAGGAATAAATCTGGTTTTTAAAAATGGCAGGAAACAGTAACCTCTCCGAGCCTCACGCTCCATGCTGTGTTGCTAAATCCACCTTTTCCTCTGCGTCAAATTCGTCTCGCATATAAGAACTGAAGAAAGCCCATCTAGGTTGATTAAAGGAAAGCATCTCCGGCATGCTTCAGACTAGTAGCAACAGCCTCCTCTGTACGATACTAAATGGCTGGTCGGAGTGGATACAAAACAAGGGACTTTGACACAGTACAAATGAACACTCTAATACCCGACAAATAAGTGGACGGGAATGGAGCTGGGCTGACAAATGCCAAGAAGATCTCTGAGTGGCCCCACCCACCAGACATCCAAATGAAATCTGAGTGTGGAAGTACAAACTTGGCATCATTTCGAGGATTATATGGAGGAAATCATATGAAGAGGAAATGAAAGCCTATGGAAAACATGCCATCATCTGAAAAACACAGCAGAGAGCACAATGAAGTAGAGAGATATGGTGCTAAAGTCCTGTGTTTCACTCGGAAGGCGAGGAACGAATATAAATGATCATTATGATAATAATCAAGTTCAGAAACGGCAAGTTAACTTCACAAGTCATGTTAGTACCTCATTTTCGATTAGTTCTGCTCTGTACTGACTGCTAGCGTGCAAACCGACTCTGATGTCTCGTTTCTTCTTTAGGATTTCACCAAGCTTATCCAAACTTGACCTTCTCCTATGCTTGATTACACCTAAGCCTCTATAGAAGTGGTAAATTCTGAAGCCAAATGGGAGCAGATGGATCAAAAGTTTGGTTTTTTTCTTTTCATATTTACTCTAGTGAATTGTCTTCGTCACTATGTACTTATCCTAGTAGTCACAATTATCATTGTCTGTCTTCAGGATAGGCTATTCCCACTGGTTTATATTCTACGATTAGCTCAAAGCACTGATTACAGTAATACCATTATGTCGGTATCTTCACAAGTGTTAGCAAAGATCCGCATTAAATTGCTTTTAAGTAAGTGGTACTGATATCTGTGATTGACATAAGAAGGACCAGATGCAATTATCTCCCTATGCACCGGATATATGTAGCTATTGATGCAAAGGAAATATCCTCGCTACCACTGTTTCACCCTCCTGACTGATGTGCATCTTGCTACAAGTGAAATGGTATCTTGTTTAAACTTGTGTGTGGCGGCAGGTAAGACTCAAGAAATATTTCTTCTGGTAGCAACAACTTGTTAATGAATTTTAACAAAACCCACTTTCCTTTGTCAAATCTTTTGTTTAACTAACAGCTACTTACCTCGCCAATTACTTAGCTCAGATGATTATTTGAAGTTAAGCTTTTTACAGATATCCACTCCCTGTCAAGTGGCAGACCAAAGAGGTTTTCCAGTTCAAATAAATCCCAGTCATTTCACTTTCAGCTGCCAATTTGTTTATCTGTGCTGAATGAGTCAGGTTGAGGATTACTGAATTTTCAACGAACAAGAGCACAGCTATTGTGCTTTAGTGTGATCGTGTAACCCTGTATACTCTTCATACCATCGTTTATAAGGGCCTCATTTAACAGCCACAACTGTTATGTTCTCGGTTCGCTAGTCAGGCTGGTGTTAAGAGCAGCCTGGCCATCAGGTTAGGTGGGCCAGACTGCACAGTCAGCGGATAGTGCTGTCAAAGCTCAGGCCTAACAGGACAGATGGCCGCAAAACAATCATGAGCGTTATTTCTAGTTGTAGCCAAGAGAAAACGAGGTTGAAGTCGGTCAAGCAGCGTAACTAACTGGCGAACTAAATATGATTTATTTTGACTCAGCCTCTTCTTGTTCTACATTATCATCTAATGCTTGCCATGAAATAGTCATAATTGTTGCTGCCAACTGCACTACAAACCACTTGTAGTCCACGTCATCGCATTGCTACATCAGAATGTGATGCCCACTAGTGAATGGCTATAAGTTGAAGTTTTAGTCATCACCGTCGGGGTCCGGCTAGTAAGGTATTAGAAGAAGTGCCAACTTATAACACTGGCAGTTGGGCTCTGATCAGCGAATTCACAGAAAATTGGCTTAACTGGGCAACGAGGTCACCTCGTAGACTGAAGGTCCTGCATTCCGGTCATTTTGGTGGTATCACAAGTGTGCACAGACGAAGAGTCCCATACAGGAACGAAACAACCGCCCAGGGCTCCCTGCTGGTTTTCAGTGGATCTCTAAATGGAGTGTGTGGCTTGAGATGATAAGTTACTCACAAGACTAACAAGCAACTATCTCGCCAGAAACCCCACTCTCGTTTATGATTCCGTTATTATGCGTACCATATCCAACACGATTGTAAATGAGGTGTAGATATCCACCAGCAAATCTCAAAAATAAACAACATTTCTGCATATTTATATAATAATATAACTTTTGTATCACAGATTTTTAAAACAAAAAACTTCGACTAGAGAGTTAACGTACTACTATTAGTAATATAATTATTTTCGTAAAAAAATCCACCACCTTTGGGGTAAAAAATGTCGATGAAGTATAATAAAAACAAAAATAATGATTAATCTCTTGTAGCTATCTAAAACGGAGATGTCCAAGTACAAAATGTATATAAAAATTCATGGTTAAAAGACGGCAGAGGGAAAGACTTAAACAGAAATAGATTAAGTGATGACTGGAAGACGAGATTATGTACACAAATCTTGGAAAAAACAGCATTACCAGAAAAAGTAAAAACTGTCTTTATGAGAATAAAAATTTATCATTGAATAATTTGACTAAATAATATTTTTCTTGATTCAGATTCTCTATTGTCTTCTCTGTTTGACTACTTATAGACGTATTAGTGTATTTGTTACCTGTATGGATAGTATTTACATTGAAAGAAGTCGACGACGCAACAGAAGACGCTAAGGGATTTACGCACAATAAAGGGTTTAAAAAACCTTTGGCTATAGTCAAAATACGCTTTGGTATATAAGGCATAGATGATGATTTTCCCGCTTCTGTCGTTGATGTTTGATTCAACCGCTCTTTTGATTTCAAGGTCAGTGGAACAATTAAAACAAAATCGTTATCTGTCATCAATCCATGATAATGTAGTGAATGAATATCGAAGAGTGTTGACAATGACGCTAATGATGACGACTTTGGTGATGGTGTGGATGGGTGATTTGCAAGATTTGATGAACTATTCTCACTGTCACTAGCCACAGCTAACGATGAGTTATTATTATGAATATTATGACTATTGACAGTATTGATATGTGTTACATTGATATGCAATAAATAGCCATTGGTTGTGATCAGTAGAACATTTGTTGGAGAGTTAAGCCATTCCATTGCACGAACTGAACCAAACATTTCTTAGAGAGAAAAAGACAAAAAAGAGGGCAACAAATATGAACATATATGAAGTATAAAAAGATGGAATTCAAAATGAATTAAACAGTTCAAGTGTTGGTCTGTAGGGATTTGATTGATTGGTTGCAGGATTTCATCATGAGCTGACATTGGTTAGAGAACCATTGGAAAACAAGCCACAAGGAGTACTGTACAGCTGTTTCGTCCTAGTTTGTGACTCTTCGTCAGTACGCACCCACCGGGGTTCGAACCCAGGACCTTCTGGTTACAAGACTAGCGAGATCGTAAACCATTCATCAGCCACTGGGACCCGATCCAATGGCCCATGAATTCTAACTTCTACCAATTCACCATATAGCGCAACCTCTAGCCAATGTCTTCGGTGAGTATTTGTCCTCACACCCGGTTTGTAATCAGAAGGTCTTGGGTTAAAGCTGCTTGGGTTAAGTACTGCTCAAGAGTCCTAAACTAGGACGGAAAAGGTGTCAAGTACTTCCAGGTTTTGCAATAGTTCTCTAACCAATGTCAGCTATTGATGAAATCCTGTAACCAATCAATCAAATCCCTACAAACCAATACTGGAATAATAGCTTTATTCTAAACAGTGTATTTATTCGATGGTTAGAGGTAGTCAGCAGGAGGCTCTGCCTAAACCTAGGTTACTTGCTTGTTACAGCTCACAAATAAGCAAGGTGTGTCTGGAATCTTTAAGGAACCCATGTCCTTTCTGAGATTCGAGCCTGTGTCACCAACAGCTGCAGTCAAAGGCATTACCATTGAGCTATTCAGGCTTGTGAGTCACCTCCGGTAGGACTGCAATGGATACTTTGACTGGATAGGATGTAGTAACCAGTGTCATGCGTCTGTCTGGTCCATTGTTTGATGTAGATTGAATTCTATCAGTCGAGCTTGCAATGTGACCACCATTCTAGGTGGCTCTGACTGCAGCACTGAGCGAAGAGGGTTCGAATGTCAGAAAGGGGATATAAGTTCCTTCAAGATTCCGGATACACCCTGTCGACTAACTGGTCAGTGCCAAATAAGCACAAAACTTATGTTTAGGTAGGATTCCAAGCCGAGTGCCTTCAACCGTATAGTAACAGCAATTCAAAGATAACCGTGACGAAAAGCTACTTAGAATGGTGGCCACATCGCAAACTTGATGTGCCACGCATAATTGCATAGTTTATGTGACGGCTGGGATACTGTTCAGACGCTCTCTCAGACCAAAACACGCAGTTTCCCTAATCGACCAACCACCCCTCGAGCCTCAAACTTGAAGTCTGATCAACGAGGGAATACAGCAGTATCAGAATTTGCGTCCCAATAGTTTCTGGTGAAAAAAATAGGTTCGTAGGTCATTCGTCTAACAGTCCAGCTGTAAGTACCAGAGGTTCACACTCGCCTTTCCACTCTTGTAAGCAACATCCTAGAGGTGGGTTGATGCAGTAAATGGGACTAAATTGATAGACCCAATGAATTTCAACTTCTGCCAATTCACGATATAGCGCAACTGGCGAGTATTTGTCCTGATACCTAACTTGCTGAGCGTCATTGGCCATAAATTCCCACTAGAACCCAGGCAACCACCTAAATGAATAGGGCAGATTGATATTCAAGTCTTCGTTTGCAGAGATCTGATTGGTTTCAGGATTTTATCATGGACGAAACAGCTGTCTAGTACTCCCAGCTGGTTTTCCAATGGTCCTCTAACCGATGTCCGTTGATGAAATCCTGAAACTAATCAAATCCCTCCACACAAACAATCAATTGATATCAGTTGGAGAACCAATGTAAGCCAATGATGGAGTATTCGACATCTGTCTCCTTCTAGTTTGGGACTTCGCCTCAGCAGTTAGCACCCACCGGGGTTCGGATCCAGGAACCTCCGGGTAAAAGTCCAGTTCGTAGACAATTACGGCACTGGGACACAGTCCAATAGCCAGCTCATAGATTCCAAATTCTAGCAATTCGTCATTTGAGTGCGACCCCGCTGGTTTTCAATGATTCTCTGACTGATATCAATCCGTGGGCAAAATTGAAAAGTATATTATTACTATTATAATTAGTGAATATTACCTGACATTGACACTTCCTGTGTACCGGGTTGGTTTATATAACCAGCTAAATTGATACTTTTCATTAGATTCTGTGTAGCAACTGACCAACAGTCTAATCTGCCGTCTAAAATTTAAGAAAACGTTAGAGAAACCGGAATTAAATAGTGATAAGATCCAACATAAAATAGTATATCGTCCTTTCTCATGAATCTTGTGGTTTAGCTTGTGATGGAGTTACTACTATGTGAATGTATCAATTCTCATGCATATTGTGATTTAGTGTGTGAGAGATCAATACGTTGTCTTTTGTCTCATCTTGGTCTTTGTCGGATCACCAACCAAGCAGAATAGACATTCCCAGCCAATAAGAACAGTCCATTCTCACGGTTTTGAGCCAAATGTATTGTGATAAATTAAATATATAAATAGGATGTTTTGTTTCCTAATGGATGTGTAATACAATATCTTACAGTCACAGGCCAGCCAGCCTTTGTATCTTTTGATATTTGTGTGGTTCAGTGAATTGGAAGGTACAAACAGACAAATAGACGTATCAGCGTACCATTCGAGTTCATTACCATTATAGTAATTAACAGGAGCAAACATAACAAAGTAGCGACGGATTAATTCAGCGCAGCTCAGTTATAACAAAAGCCACACAAAGAACAACAAATCGAACAGAATAATTTTGAAATAGTATAAAACTTCATATACACGTTGAAATATCAACTTTTTGTGTATGTGCATATGCATTTCTGTGAATGTTTTTGTTCACACAGAATGTGTACTTCCACTAACGGTTTGTTTCATGTTCCGAGTGGAACAGAGGGCTTCACACCAGCACACTTTCACTTCACCATGTTCTCTACAGGCCTCTTTAGCTGGCTCAACGATCGCCCATAAGCTTTTTTCTCCTCATAACACATGTCACCGTTGGAGTGACGCGCAACTCATCGTTCCTCAATCACCTTCCACTAGAGGGTTTCCTTGTCGCGCGATGTCACCTAACGGTCTCCTCAGGATGTGTTCGATCCAACCTCAGTTTCTTCGGGATATTTCTTAAGTAATAGCTCCTGGATTGGTTCGTTTCCAAAGTTTTTTGTTTCTTTCTGGACAGCCAGTCACTGCATATTCAGTGTGGAACCAGTGAAGGAGGCAGCTGTCGATAAAAGTCTTCAGCAAGCAGTTGGAAATGCCTCAAGCAACGCGCCAAGTCTCTGAACTATATAGAAGAACTGACTGACTGACTTCACATTAGTGTCGAAAATCCATATTTTGTTATTTATGCTGGCTAAGTGCAGAAGATTTCTAAATTGATTTCAGAGTGATGAAGGCCTGTATTGCCTCCCCTCCCCAAATGTGGCTTTGACATCCTCATCCGTCTGGGATGCCTGTAGTTGAATCGGTTGTGCGCAAATAAGCGAAAGGAGTGACATCTTTCAAATTTCTGCCTGTTGAAAGTGATTGGTGCTGGTTGTTGTTGTTGCTGGTCGGTGGGTACTTCCGCCACCTCCGTCTTCTGTATGCTAACTTGAAGTCCCATCTTCGCTGTCTGCTTCTTATCCCAACTTGTTGGTTTTCGCCTGTAAGTCTTCCGTATAATCCAGTCGTCCATCATAATCCACGTCAAATGCATCACTGACTTTTTAGTATGAATGTCTCCACATGAGTCATCAATTTAAGGCTGTTGAATGAGTTTGATAAAGATTTAGTGCACTTAATAATAATAATAATAATAATAATAATAATAATAATAGTAATAATAATAATAGTAATAATAATAATAATGATTTGCTTTATTCCAAAAACAGTACTTGTGATACAGAATAGAATTTTCAGCATTAATCACAATATCTTGCATCTAATTTCCTCAAATTATAAATAAAATTAATCACACAGAAAATTTTTCAACATTTACAATAGGGGTAATGTCAAAAAAAGAAAACATGCAGCATATAAAATGGAAATAATAATAATAATGATAGCAGCTAAGGTAATGATAATAGTAATAATACAAGTGGAAATTGCAGTGGGCTTGTTTCACACAGTATTGTGGATGTGGTACACAAATCCTTGCATGATTAAAAATATTGAATATAATGTTCTGTTTACATGATATGGTGAGGGGAAAAACAAAAATTACAGCAGTCACAGAGATAAGTTGGTGTTTGCAGTTATGAAAGTGAAAACAAAGAATCAACAGGACCATAAATATAATAGAAATAATAAAAGTAAAACTTGAAGGTATATGAAGATGGATGGAGGAGATTGTTTATTTACTAGATGAAAAAAGGTTAGTCAATTCTTGCCTGACGCTATTTTCATCACATAAAAAAGGTGCTAAGTATGGTATCATAGAAATTTTATACTTAGATGTGCGAGCATACAGTTTTCTGAAGTTACTTCTTGTTCTACCTGAGGAGATGTAAGGTGAAAGTTGAGGGTGAAGTGGATGCTCCAAGTCAGACAGAATCCCTTTAGCAAATTTATTGCACGAAGTCAAGTGCCTATCGACAACGACGTAGTGACGTAGTAGTTTCATGAATATAGAATGTTTGATTACTGTGTGAATCAATGGAATTAATTGGAGATGCTAAAACATGCATATCCACAGGAAGCTTGACAGGATAACCAACTGGTATTTTGAGAGAAGTGGGATTTTGGGATAGTTACAGGAAGGTATTATGAAATATAAATGGATTTCAGAACACCACAATTTGCGACTTTTATTGCTGCTGAAATCTGATTACTTGTCCAATGTTGGTGGTTAAATCCAACCGACTGACCGTTATAGTTTAACTTCTCTAGACTACAGAATATTATAAACAACTAAAGGCTGCCTACTTTCACAGTTAATATTCCTGACTGTGGTACACTTGATGATTGTGCAACAGACCAGGGATAGACGGGAAGCAGAAATACGTTGAACATAGAGAAGACGGAGGTAATGAAGATAACTAACCAACAGAAACAGGAACAACAACCAGCACCAATCACCATCAACGGGAGAGATGTGACACAGGTTACTTCTTTCACTTATCCAGCCAGGAAGTATGGTTTAAACCACAGGCAGTTGGAACGGATGAAGATGTCAAAGGTTGCCAGCCGGAATGGTGAAGGCAAGATACGCCTTCGTCACTCAGCCAGCATAGAGAAGAAGATTCGGATTTTCAACACAAATATAAAGTCGTTCTTTTTATAAGGATCAGAAACTCAGCGTGTAACGCAAACGATTTCTAACAGGTTGCAAACTTTCCTCAATAGCTACCTTCGCTGTCTCCATAATGAAGATTAAATGGACGGCCGGCCAGAAACAATTGGCAACAAGAAACTCTGGCTAGCAACAAACCAACTAAAAGCCTACTGCTCAACAAATAGGTGGGAGAAAATGGAGATGGGGATACGGCATACTTTGAGGAGAATGTCGAATGACATCACGTGTAATGCAGGCCATCAATCGAGTGGAATCTCAGTGGAAAGCAACAAGTGCATCGTTGGTGTGAGGGTGACATGGAGAGGATCGTGTGAGTTGGAGGAGGAGATGAAAGATTATGGGCAGTTGTGAACCCACTTGAAGAGGACAGAAGTAAATAGGAAAAAGTGGAGATGTGTTGTTGAAGCCTCCCTATGTTCCATTCGGAACCCAAGGGCATAATAAAAATAATAACCAGGAGACCTGAGAAGATCGGGACTGCACGGATGATCTGTACACGACGTCCTAAAAACACGAAGATCTCTACAGGCGAAAACCAACAGGTTGAAAGAAGGAACAGCTAAGAGGCGGCCTTCACTCCATAATGAAGATCAGATGGCCAGCCAGAAAGGATTAACTACAATAAACTTTAGCAGAAAACGAATCAACTAACAGATGGGCGCCACGAAATGTGAACACAGAGAAACGATGAAATGGATAACGTTTGAAGTTAACGATCAAGTAAATTGTCGAGAAAGAAAGTATACAGTTAGTTGAGAACAGGGAACGACCATACACCGTCACCGAGAGAAGTGGTCCCGTTTATACCTTTAGAAGAGGAAATAAAATGGGACAGATTAACGCCAACCAACTTCAGAAATTGTTGGATAGATTGGGATCAGGAAGTTTAGACCAAGGCAAAACAAGAACCGGTTGGTAAAACCGAGAAGATCGGAGCTGCTCCGCTCGAAATTATTTGGCGGAAGGACGAATGTGGCGTATGTTACTGACATAGTATAGAAAGAGATGTCCGTTAGCATAAAACTTTGACGTCAAGGAGAGTAAATGATCCAGTTTTCCAATAAAACATGGAAGACAAGAAAAGAAGACAAAGAAGCACCATACGAAGGGCGGAAGAAGCATAACATGGAAGATTTGTGGGGATGCCAACTTTAATGTATGGTGTACGCGATTTCCCTATATGCGTATCTTAAATTGCTTATAAGCATTCTGCTCGTGATGCAGTTGTGTTCTCTGAGTTGAACGCTTTATTTGCGAAGCTTTCATCGCCCTTCTAGTAGGACATCCAGCACACAGAACACAACTACGTCAAAATCATCCACCTGCGCTACAAACCTTCTCCGTCATATCTAAATCTTAAGAGTGAAACTTACCGTTACCAAGAGTCTTGTATTCTCCCTTTACAACAACCTGTTCCCCAACAAAGATACCGAACGCAATATAGATGGGTATATCATGCGCCAGAGAATCCTAATGGGAAACGAAGAGTTGTTGGTTGGCGCTTCGATGGTGACAAGGAAGAGATCGTGTGAGAAGGTAATGAAAGCTTATGAGTAGTCGTCGCTGTGAGACATGACCATTGAGAGTGGAAGACATGAAAAGGCTAGCTAGCTGTCTTTGATCATAGATGCCTGCGTTCTATCTCCTATGTTAAGTGGTATAACATAGTGAGCAATATTGAGGTTAGGCGTCGACTGCTAGGTAAGGAGGGGAAATCGATCGACGAGGCTGTGAAGTTACATCAACTGAGATGGTTAGAAAGCCTAGCCATCGATCGCTTTCTTCAAAAACGGGCAATGTTAACCGACAGAGGATCGATCAGCCTGGAAAAGAGCCAGTGGTGGTGAAACCAAAACATGGCTTCATCAGTCAAGGAAATCCACAACAGTTAGTTTAAGCCATGTAGGGAGGTGTAGACTTCCTATTTGGGGTCATCCGGACGGTAGAAACCAATGAAGGCTGGAAACAATTGGTGATATGGCTCAAAATCGTTCTCAATGGCTGGCGCAGATGCATCCACTCCGTGTGATTTATAATACCCAATAAAACTATATTGTTCTTCGACATTACTATCCTTTTTGCCTCAAACCTCTGTTAACTGTCTCTATTTTGTCCATTATGGATAGGATTTTATTTTGATAAATCACAGTGTTGTTGTACAGTAATATTAACTGATGACGTTTGGAGCACAAATTATTGCTCATAATCATATCAAGTCTCTATTTTGGATTTCTTTTTACTTTCTTCCCTTGCTGTGTGCCACATGGAGTGTAGTGACTCGAACTGCTGCACATCGGTGTAAACTTCTGTGTTGAAACCAGTCAGTCAGTCAGTCATTCATGAGCAGTCGTGATGTCAGCCAAAGAGTATTGTAGAGAACGAAGTGAAACGGCGATGTGCTGTTGAAGCTTTATTTCCCACTCGGAATCCAATGAGATAATAATAATAATAATAATAGGATCTTGTCATAAGGAAAAAGGAATCTGATTACATGCTGCACGCTACTGCCTAATCAATACTAAATACATAACTAGTTTCACTTACTAGAGTCAATATCAAGGCATCTACAGCAAAGAATCTATGTAAACGCTATCATAGGTTCCATGTACATCACTGGTTCAGAGGTAAGATGCTCGTCAACCACAGATGTAACCTGAAGTTCGACCCCCAGCCGACACAACAATTCTAAACCGATCTAAACTGACAGAAAGCTCAGTAAAGAGGAAAGGTTCGGCGTAGGGCTAGTAACCCCTCCCAGTGAAAACAAAATCACTACTACAGAAACTTCAAACCTCAAGCTTCAGGCTCTAAGTTCCACTCAGAACGCAAAGGAATAAAATAAAATAATAGGTAGATGTGTGCGTCGATGGCACAGCGGTAGAATGACAACCAAACACGCCTCATGTGGTTCGGGGTTCGATTCCTGGACACCGACGCACTCCTTTACCTCCCTAAGCTAGTAATAAGACTGGTAAGGAGGGAAAGTTGGGAAGGCATGAGACTAGCAACCTCATCTCGTAAAAATAAACACCACTGCTACTGAAAGTTCAAGCCTCTAGCTTGAAGCCCTATGTTTCACTGGGAACATACAGGAATAAAATAATAAATAGATGCTACTAATCATCAAGAAAATTGAGAATTAAAATTGTCATTTACACCAAATAACTGACTAACCAACTAACTAACTAACTAACTAACCTGGTCTTAAATATGTCCAAACATAAACGCCTTCCTCTTCATACTGTCTTCGGTTATTTTGAGCTAAACGACCTTTGTTGCTAACGACAACTTGCGACGAGTTTTCAAGTAGAAAATGAGTCACTAATAAACAGGATGATCTTGAATCACTCGACGATGGTACAGACCAGGATGAGCGATATTTAAGACAACTCGATAAGGATGAAGGGAAGGACGAGGAGGGGGAATAGCCAGTCTCATGTAGAGCATTGTCCCATGTATAACACATTAGCTTGCCACCATTTTGACTAAACCAGACATCATAACCACTACGAATGACAATAAAAAAAAATAAATAAAAGAAAGGAAGTTAAATAAATGGGTTTATAAAATATAAAACTTGTTATTTCGATATAACATTAGCAGCAAGCAATCAACTACTTCCTAAAGCAAAAAGTGTTAAGGCTAAGAGGGAAGCACATTTGTATTCAATCATCAACAGCACGAACCTCGCCTAGATTACTAGCTCACTAGTTTTCTAGCCGGTCCCAAGCTCGGATAAAGAGGGAGGGTTGTGGCGTGGTGCTAGCAACCTGAAACCAATTTGGAAATCTTCGTCACTCAGCATCAACAACAAAATTCGGATTTTCAATACAAACGTCAAGTCAGTTCTTCTATACGGATCAGAAAATTGGAGGGTCACAAAGAATATTTCCAACAGCCTGTTGCAGACCTTTATCAACAGCTGTCTTCGCTCTATACTACTGAAGATCAGATGGCCGGAAAGAACAAGAACCAACAAGAAACTATGAGAACAAACAAAACAAGAACCAATCGCTCAACAAATATGCAGGAGAAAGTGGAGATGGATTGGACACTCGCTGAGGAGGCCGTTGGGTGACATCGCTTGTCAGGCCATTGCTCGAGTGGAACCCGGAAGGGAAGCGGCGAGTGGGACGTCCAAGGGTGACATGGAGGAGATCGTGTGAAGAGGAGTTGAAACAGTACGGACTAACATGGATGCAGGTGAAAAGTACAGCAGAAGACAGAAGCAGGTGGAGGCGTGCAGTTGAAGCCCTATGTTCCACTAGGAACCCAAGGGAACAATAATAATAATAATCAATAGCACGCACAGAACTGCCTGTCAGTGGACACCAATCGGTCCAACGAAAGCAGAAATCTTGAATGCAATCAAACTATTGAAAGCCAGCCGGGAAGGCAGTAGAACCAAACGGAATTCCTCCCTGAAGCGCTGAATAGGGATCCAGAGACCGCAGAGGATATGTTTAAGCCATTAATTTCAAAAAGCTTGAAAGAAAGGAAAGGTATCTACTTATTGAAAGAAGGGTTATTTTATCAAACTATCAAAGCAGGATGGCTAAGGCCTCTGAAAAAACTGGTGCGGAATCATTCTTCTGTCGATGCCAAGTCAAATATTAAGTTATATCATCCTGGAGATAATAAAAGATGTGTTGGATGCAGAACTCCGTCTGCGGCAACAAGCTGGACTTAGGAAAAGAGAATCATGTGCTGATCAAGTTGCATCTGCACATATCAGAATCGTCGAAAAGATCATAGAATTGCCGTCAAATCTATTAACTCAACTTCATCGACTTTGTAAAGGCCTTCAACAGCGGAGTGTTGATCGAGAAACTACTTGAACAGCATGAAGTAACTTAAATTTTCATCAATTTCATTCAACAGCTTTATGACAATGCCACAAAATCAAATTATCCACAAAGGAAAACTCAGAGAGGTGAAGGCATGACTAAGATAAGGCTGTCTGCCTCCAAAGCCTCAGGATGGTCGCGGGTGGGTGCCTTGCGCTGCGGGTTGGCCACCCCTCCGCACACCTCTTGAAATGCCTCCATATGACCGGGCGTCTTACATAGCCTCTCCTGAGGAAGTCCTACTCACTGCCTTCACGTGGCGGAGGTGTTTTTCACCAAAGTGAGAGGGCGAAAGCGGATGCCCGGCGCTCTTCACCGGGTTGACTGTCCATTGGATGACAGTCTAGGGGAGATGGCTAAACCCTGATTCCAAACCTCCAACGACTGGCGTATGAAGCTCACTGGAGCTCACCGGCAGACGTATGGACAAAGGGCTTGTTGGATGTCCTGGATGTCTGGCCCCATTCAAAATGGCGTATGAACCGAACTCCGGCCACCGGCTGCCAATGGATAGTGGACTCCCTACTCCACTCCTACTGCCTTGTAGGCCACACTTGGTTGTGTAAAGGCTAGAGCTGCACTCTCAAACAAAAGGCCGAGCGATTCTGGGGACATCACTCGTACCAAATTCCCATGAAACTTCATGAACTCTCTTACTTGGATAACCCTGTCGCAAAACCTTGCATCAGATCGCCGCGCCTGGGCAGCGATGATTCGAGATGTTCATGAAGCCGGCTCATCCTCCCGTAGGAGATAGCCGAAGTAAAGTAAAGTAAGTCTGCCTACTACCACCGCTAATATTTCTAATTATGGCGGACTGATGGGTTATGTGGCAGAGAGTCCGTGATGAGAAAGAGATTACAATAATTCATCGGATCGATAAGGGGACTCTAGATCCTGACTATGCGGACGACTTATACTTAATGTCACATAAATTCGAAGACTTATAGGCGAAAATCTGAAAACTGGCAGAGAAAATAGGATTTCAACTCTATACAGAGAAAACGGAGGTGATAAGGATAACCAACCAACGACAACAAAGACAAGCACTAATCACTTATCAGCAGGAGAAATTCAAGATAGGTCACTTCCTGTACTTATCTAGCCACCATCGTTCAAAAACTACGAGCAAGGAGGATTAAGATTTGAAAACCAGGATAAAAAAAGGCAAGACCAAGCCATCATCCATCTGAAATCAGTTCGGAAATCTTCTGAACTCAGCTCAAACAACAAATTTCAGATTTTCAACACCAATATCAAGTTAGTCAGTTCTTCTGTAGGGATTGGGGACTTGACAAGTTATGAAGAGGATTTCCAACTGGTCACTACTGCACACTTTTATTAACAATTGACTTTGTTGGCTCTATACTACAGATCAGATAGTCAGAAAGAGCTAGGATTCATTGGTTAATCATTTTCAATTTGTGCTAAATGAACATGTGTAGAGAAATAAGCAACTCACACTAAACTGAGTGGTACCGATGAAGAGACTCACAGGAGGACGAAAGGCTGACAGGTGGAAATTTGCAGTAGATTAATAAATTACATGTTAAGTAACATTCTTGCCTTTATTATTCCTGAATTCCTAAAAGGAATACTGGACAGCGGTCTCATCGGCCTAGTTTTGGACTCTTCATCAGTACGTGCCCACCAGGACGTGAACCCAGGACCATCTATGTAAGAAGGCAAACTCATAGACCATTAAGCGACTGCGACACGGGGTTTAATGGTCCATAAATCCCAAGTTCAACCAATTCATGATATTAGGATGAAATAACTGTGCAGTGCTCGCCCCCCCGCCTCCCAAGATCTAGTACTTTTAACTTTGAAACAGTAGTTTCTCTGAGTCACATTCCCGCTTACTATATGTGTTATCTGGTCAAATTCATACAATCGGTAGAAAGACATGATAAACTATTTCTATCATGCTAGTTGGCACTCTCCAGAAAGTATCTGATGGCGACTTACCCGCCACACTGCGACAGACTGACGTCATTCAGTTACCATTGAGCTATTTCGACTCAGGAACAACCTCCAGTAGAACTGTAATAATGAATACATTGATCAATTACTATGAGGTATACACTAATGCCACGTATTTAATCCATTGTGTTGATGTTAACTGACTGCTATTGACAGGACATTGTTTCTGACAACATTTAGTCTAAAATATGTTACAATTCTGAGGTTATAATTCACTAAAACACACACTCGGTACCTTATGGACACCTAACGATGAGTCATACAAAATCATAGAGGTTGTAAGAGGGCTGAAACACTGCCCAGTTACTTAGACTGAAGCAGATGAGTGCCTTAAGGAGCCATCACACCCCACTCCTCGAACCCTTGACTTGAAGGCTAATCCACAAGGCAGTCGAACAGCGTCAGGAGCCACTTCCTCATAGTTCCTGATGAACAAAACAGGTTCATAGGCGCCATTTGATCCAGATTCGGATTATGGAGTCCATTTATGCCATAGGTAGACCTACAGTAGGTCCCCCAGTTCGTCTGTAAGCGCCAGTCGTTGGCATTCGCCCTTTCACATTTGGGAGGAACCCCCCGCCCTCAGACGCCGCTGAGTGAAGGAAGTGAATAGAACTTATCTAGAAGAGGCTGTGAAGGCACATGGGCACTTTATGACAGAGTTTTGAGGGTTAGACCGAAGTCTACCGACTCTCAGCCATACACCAGGTTAATAATAGCGGTATGACTGTTAATTCATACAGTATGGAATCTTATACAAACTCCTGTTTTAAGATTTACACGCATCACACACGAGTTTTCTTTCCTTAATCAAGAGGATAAGTTGACGTCTTTTCAAGTAAATTTAACGATAAAGACAGATCAGCAGAACTTACCAAATTTCTGGAAGAATAACACCGGTATAAACAGGTTGATCTACACTAATACAAACTGTATTCATACATTTCAATACTAAGGGAGGAGATAAAATATTGACGCTGATTATACAAATTTTTGGGACTGATAAACACAAGATAAAATGAATACAACCAATGGAAGATACTGGTGGCAAGGGCGTCGGCGGCGTCGACGTCGACGAAGTTGATGCTGGTGATAATGACGAGAGGTGACGATGATAACTGAAGTGAAGCGGATGAAAATTACTTGTCAGATAGGCAAGCATGCATTTAACACTTTGGAAATGGCTTCCAGACTCTTTATTGACTGGCGTAGAGATGTCAGGTTTTGTATATTCTTCTGATAATTGTATTTTTAATAAACATATATATTCCATAGTTTTGTACTGTGGTCTGTCACATTCAAACATAGAAAGATGAAAAAGTGTTTATACAATATGGTGAAATAAAGAAATAAAACAAGATTCAAAAGTAACAGGATTTCATCATGAGCGCTGACATCAGTTAGAGAACCATTAGAAAACCAGCCACAAGGAGTACTGGACAGCTGTTCCGTCACTCTAGTCTGGGACTCCACTTCAGCAGTACGCACCCACTACAAAACCAATACTTGAAAATTGATCTGATGCTCACTAACAACTGGCCCTACTCAGACAGTGACCTGGTGTTCTAGCGGAAAGCCGTCACCAGTAGGGTACAGCAGGTTGAGGGTGAGGTGCTAACTCAACGAAAAAGACATTGCGAAGTGGTCGCGTTATATCATGAATTGGCAGATGTTAAGATTCATGCACTGGCCATTGGATCGAGTCCCAATGAGTGGCTTAATGGTCTACGAGCTCGCTAGCCAGGAGGTCCTGGGTTCGAACCCCATGTTGTGGGTGCGTACTGCTGGAGTGGAGGAGTTCCAAATTAGGCTGACGAAACAGCTGTCCAGTACTCCCTGACTGATTTTCCAGTGGTTCTCCAACTGATGTCAGCTAATAATGAAATCCTCCAACCAATATTATTATTATCACATCAGACAACTAACGCGTAAAAGGGCCAACTTCATTCACATCATTACAACGATCTTAACATACCATCAATCTCCTCACCCACTGAACTCAGAGTCAACTACGTTATTCAGTCTATCGTTCAATCTGTGCAAGTTTTCTGTGAGAGTAGAGCATAGTTCGAACCTCCAATGTAATACTCAATCCTTGAAAGCCAAGCATCAATCGGAATACATCATAAAATCTTATTTTTTTCATCCTTCTCTCAAAAATCACTGGACATTTACTAGGGAAGAAGAAAGTTAAATTATGAAAAAATATGTGTACACAAGTGCGTCGGTGGCACAGAGGTGGAATGCTCACCAACCACGCCTCATGTGGTTCGGGGTCCGATCCCCGGCCATCAACGCACTTCCTTTACCTCTCTAAGCTAGTGAGTAATAAGACTGGTAAAGAGAGAAGGTTGGGCGGGAGGCTAGTAACCCCATCTTGTAAAATTAAACACCACTGCTACCGAGACTTCAAGCCTAGCCTCTAGCTTGAGGCCCTATGTTCCAGTGGGAACATAAAGGAACAATTCAATTTTAGATTTTTCCATCGATTGATTGGAGCGAAGTGCTCAGTCTCATTAAGTGTTCAGTCCAATCAATCGACGGGAAAAAGGTGGCTCTCGTGACCCGAGTGATCTAGTGGATAACGCTTTAGCGTTTGAAACTATTGGCACTGGGTTCGAGCCTCGGTGGGAACATCATCACTCACTCATTCAGATGACGAGTCCCAATTAGGACGAAATGCGCGTTATCTTGGATTCCACTGCTAGTCACCATCCACCAATTAACTTATAAAGGAACAAAATTTTAAAAAATTAAAAAAATGTGTAAACAAACAAACTACCAATCGATTTTTCTTGCTTACCGATAAATTCTCAATTCACCTAAATACGTTAAACATGCCACAAACATTGTCAGTCTGTCTGGATGACCAATATCTTCATTGGAAGACATCAAATGACTATCCCTATTACGAGTATTATTATTATTGTTCAATGCGCATAAATGAATTGGCCAATCGATCACCTTACTAATTGTTTCATATTTGATAAAGCCTTGAGAATATTGTTTTATTACAGGAACTGTAGGCCAAGAGGATAAAAGGCAGCATGATGAAGATGAAGCGGTGGCATCGTCTAAAGTCAGAGATATGATGAACAGTAAACCAAGTTGATGAATAGATTGGGTAGCATCATTACTGTCATTTGACGAAGATGATGATGATGACAGTGGTGATTTTGAATAACCGCCAAGCCAAAGGTTATAGTATTCATCTAGTAAAACAAAAAGCGATGAAAACAATAGAGAAAAATGATATTCAGCATACAAAGAAAAACGTAGACATTTCCGTGAGATAAAGTTCAGTTATCAGTTTTTTTCAAAATTTAAAACCTAAAATCATGATGTTAACGCCTATCTCCTTGAATTCACTAGTTTTATTTCAATTTTGATTATGGATTGATATCAGTTAGAGAGCTGCCAAGAACCACAAAGGAGTACTGGAGAGGTGTTTCGTCCTGGTTAGGGACTCTTCATAAGTATGCACTCAGTGAAGATTGAATGGAGCACTCTCAGATTGCAAGGAAAGTTTGCAAACCATTCAATGTCCCGTGAATTCTAACTTCTACCAATCTGATGCTCACTAGTGACCCACTACGGAAAGAAATTGCCTGTGGTTTTGGTGAGAAGTCGTGATGAGGAAGGGCGTTGCCAGGTAGGGTGCGAGAACAAATAATCGCCGATGACATTGGCTAGTGGTCCCGCTACAATCACCAATTAGCAGATGCGGGAATTTATGGGCTGGACATTGGATCGCGTGTCAGTGGCTGGATAATCTGTAGACTTGACTTGTAACTGTAAGGCCCTAGGTTAGAACTCCGGTGGATGGGTACTGCCAAAGCGAAGTGCGAAATTAGGACGACACAGTTGTCCAGTACTCACTCATTTGTTTTCACTGGTTCTCTAACTGAGACGACAAACCTGTAACCAGTAGAATCAATGCACAAAGCAACACTTGAGATTTAGTATTTATCAATGGTACGTTTACTCACTGTAAGAAAAGCATTCATAATGCGTGTATCGATAAATAGATATATTCTGTATTCTGGTATCAATTCAGAAGGCGTTTATCTGTGTATATAGTCATTAATGAACCACTGCGGTGGACAGATCGGTCATTTATTATCATTTCACTTTAGTTGGTTCAATCGGATGATCAGTAATACAAGTAATTCTAACGAATACAAGAATATATATATATATATAAATACGCAAGCGGTGTCAATCATTTTCTCTGTTGATACGAGGCAGTAAAAACTCTCCACATCAACAGTTTGTCTTCTCTTCTTGCCTTCTTGTTTCGCGTTTTCGGTGATATCGGATCATGTTCTCATAGTTATTGTTATTAGTGGTTAGAACAATAGGCTCGCGAATCGACTAGATAGGAAATTCGCTTGCGCAGCTAGCAAGTGTATTCACAGTCATGTTAAAATTGGCGACAGGTACATATATATATATATATAATGATTTTCGGATAATGGTGTAGATTTTATTTCAAATAACTGTCTTTTTGCTTTCGTTAGCGCATTTCGTAACTGTGAGTAACTCCAGGAAGTTTCAATCAACTATATAGTGGAACGCAAAGATCAACAACAGGGTGGGATCTCTGGGAGCGAACCAACCCGGTAGGAACCGATTGTGAAACAAATAAACATGATGAAATGGAGATGGATTGGCCATACTCTCAGGAAACCATCAAGTGACATCACTAGACAAGTTATTGCTCGAGTGGAAACCGAAAGGGAAGCGGCGAGCTGGTCATCAGTGCAAGGGTGACTTGGAGGAGGTCATGTGAAGAGGAGATGAAAACGTGTGGGCAGACATGGAGCCAGGTGAAAACTTTAGCAGAGAACCGAACGCAATGGAGACGCACGGCTGAAGCCCTATGTTCCTCTAGGAATTAAAGGAAACAATAATAATAATAATAATAATAAAGATTTCCTGCGTTCAAACCATAACATGTCAGTTTTGGTCATTACGATCACAGAATAATAGATTCAAGAAAATGAATGTACACCTATTTCACCATAGCAACTGATTAGTTTCAATTTGGTGACAACGGTAGAATTCTCACAAGCCACGCACATACCCCAGGGTTCAATTCCCAGCAGACACACTCTCTTAAATAGCCTGGAAATGGCAGAAGGTTGAACTTGAGGTGAGCAACCCAAGTTTTTACAAAAAAACAACACTATCGCTACTCAGAGTCCATAGCTTCAAGTCAAATGTTCCATTAGGAACCTCGAAGGAAAGAGAGGGAGGGAGAGAAAGAGATAGTTTCAAGTCGAGAATCAGTTCAAACAATGAGCAAGGTCATTCACTTACCAACCAAAGCACAAGTTATAACATCTAAAGCATCAATACAATTCACTGATTGAATATAACTGAAACTATTCAAGGCAGTATTTGCTGTGAAGGTAGAACTGTGGACAGTGGTGTTACCACCAAATTTTTGTTCATTCATAGATTTCTTCACAGGGGAAGTATGATCAATGTCGAATTTCTTCTTATCATTTTTATTCATCATTGATAACATTGTTCTATCTGAAGACAACCACCATGGATTAGTTAATTGGACAATTTGTTCAGCTGTTGGTCGTCTGTTTGGATCAGATGCCCAACAGTATGTCATTAAATCGATCAGTGCAGATGGACAACGTTTAATGAACTAAAATTGACATAAATTATAAAAGTAATGATAATAATAATATATGCTTGCAATACAAAAACTGTACTATCAAGGTACTTTACTTTGTTGGATTGGTAATGCTATCTAGTAGGACATCTGAACGTCGACAAGCCATAGCTTACCACATTATGAGCATGAAACAGGATTGGGGAGTGAAATAATAGTAACTGAGTACGTCTGTTACGCCAACGAAAGACCCCAGTACCATATGCTTCAATAACACGAGGTGACACCGAAATCTCCAGTCTTGAACAACAAGATGTTTTCAGGCATGGTTTTGTTTGTGCTACAATCTTTCACGCAATGGTGTGGAGGTGGCAATGAACCGCTACCCGCTTGCTTTTTCCTTCACGTTCCCAGTGGAACACACGGCTTCAAGCTAGTGGCTTGAAGTTTCTGTAGCAGTGTTTATTTTACAGGATGGGGTTGCTAGCCTCATGCCCAACCTTTCCGCTTCACCAGTATTATTTCTGGCTTGGCAGGGTAAAGCAGTGCGTCGGCCGGGGATCGAACTCTGGACCATGTGCATGGTCGGCGAGCGTCCTAACCGCTATGCCACCGACGCCGTTACCCGCTACCTGCTGATAATTCATCAGACATCCCAAAATGCTTCACAACTGAAACATCTGTGTTTGTTAGAGATTACAGAGCAGGACACAGTAAGTGGACAGAATGGCTGATTAACGTCAGTTGTGGTAATGTCATGTATGACATCAAAGTCGCTAAAGAGAGACAGAGGGGGAGACGTGGACATGACACAAGAACTAACTGAGACGGCGGGCGCCTTCCGAAGGTGAGACAACTAACGGTTTGACGCCGAATATTTTTCTGGAAACCTGCGGACTACATCATACGAAGGATGCCACGAAAGCTTCAAACCTTCCACCTAGGAACGGACTGCTTCTTGGACGTCGATTTGAAAGGTACAGAAAACAGACGATGCAGTTCCAGCTTGATCCTGGCAGGGTCGCGGGTGTTTAGTGATGAAGAGCCCTGAAGTAGCATGGAAAAGCTGTTCAATGCTCCCTGGAGGCTTCGAATGATCTAAATGATGTTGGTTCATGACAAGAATCTACGAATTGAAATAAATATCCTTAAGATACCTATAACTTATTAAATAGTCAGTAGAACAATTGGATCTCGTCTTTCCAACGCATTACATTTATAGATATGACGTTTTCTTTCTTTCTTTTCCTTTTCTCTCTCTCTTTTTTCTGTTATGTGCTGCTTTGTTTCTCTCCTCCCTACAAACTCTACTTAAAACATTCTTCTTCGTTCTTTCACACTCCGTATATCTCGACCTTTTTCTTACCGTTTACGCTAGCATCTACTTTTCTAACACCTTCAAACACTCTGCTCAATTTTGGCTTTGCTACTGACATGCCAATATGTTGTTGTCATAATGAACTGAGATTTCCTTAATCTATGTAGAATTCTATTTATTGATAATGTACTAACTGGATGCAATACTGTAGTATAAATGCTAAGAATTCCATTCTGTATCACAAGTACTGTTTTGGAATAAAGCAAATTATTATTATTATTACATACATTGGATACAACTTATTTTGAAAGTTATCTAAATCGCATTATGAATACCAATCGTTACGCCAAACAAAATAATAAGCGAATTGATTGATTCCAATTTTGATTACAAAGTGATATCAGTTAGAGGACCGTTGAACACCAGGCAATAAGTGGACACTGTAACTCTTCAGCACTATCCACTCATGAACCCATGACCTTCAGTATACACGGCGAACTCGTTAAGCTTTCAGCCAAAGGGGATGTTATCCAATGGATAGCCCATCAGTGGATGAAATGGTATTTGAGTTCACCTGACTGTCCTGGGTTCGATCCCTTGTAGGTGGGAAATGGCTGTGTACACTTTCTGAAGAGCGCCAAACCAGGACGAAATAGCTGGATAGCGTTCCCTGGCTTTCAACAGTTATACCTACACAAACCATCATTAAAAAACAGAATTGAACGGAATAGAAAATATCCATCTATCTACATGTTATGACTTACATGTAATGGGATTTCAGGGCGTACACCTGATATAACTTCTTGAGTTAGTCGATATAACATAGAGGATGATTTTTTATACGGTTGTTCTAATTGAATCATTTCACAGATTAAAATTCCCAGAGCATAAATATCCACCTAAAAGTAGGAGGCGGGTGGGGGAGAGTGGAAGGAGACACTTTTAATAACGAATGCACAAAACATAAAACTTTCACAAATACATATCTCGCTTTTTATTACTATTATTATACTCTTGGATTACAAATGGAACATGAGGCTTTAGCACTCTGTCTTAGCTGACTCATCAATCGCTCCCCATGGCGGTCCTCGAAGTGATGTCCAACTCATCATTCCATATTCGGGTTCCATTTGAGGGTCTAGCCTGAGATGTCAACCAACAGACTTCTCAGAATGTGTTCGATACACCTTATTTTCCTCCGGAATATCTGTTGAAAAAGAGCTTCTCAATTGGCTCATTCACAGAGTTTCTTGTTGCTAATTCTTTCTGGACGGCCGGCCAACCATCTGATCTTATGTATGGAGCCAGAGAAGGAGGCAGCTGTTGATAAACGCCAGCAGTAGGCTGTTGGAAATCCTTTTCATGGCTCATTTGCCAAGTTCCTGACCCATACAGAAGCATTGATTGATTTAACATTGGTGTTGAAAATTCGCATTTTTTGTTTATTCCGAGAGCAAAAGATTCCCAAAGTAATTTCATAGCGATAAAGGCCTGTCTTGCATTTTCGATCCTGGATGGCTCAGAAATGTTTATCCGTAGAGCGCTGCCTGGAGTTGAAACAGTGATGCCCAGAAAATTGAAGGAAGTGACCTTTTTCAGATCTCGCACGTTGATAGTGATTGGTGCTTGTTGTCGTTCTTATTGTTGTGGTTGGCTAGTTGGTTATCTTCATTTCGTTGGTTTTCGCCTGTAACTATTCCAACTTCTGTGACATTAAACATAAATCGTCGGCGAGGCCTAGATCTTCTAAAGTCTTCCTACCGGTCCAATGTATCCCTATGTTCTAGCTCCCCACAGTATGCCACTTTTGCTGACCACTGTGTTGTAATATTCTACTTCTTGGAGTACGCGAAACATAAAGAGCAGTATTGTGTTATGTGACCGCACAGTCTAAGGAACCACTGCTTGCGGCTGGACACACACACAATCTGTCTGAAGTGGTTTTTTGGAACTGCTTCCGTGAGCTACGGACTACTGCCTCAAGGTAAGTCGGGATGTACACTCTTCGGAATCGACCTTTTCCTAACCTCTCCTCTCTCCGCGTTCTCCAGAGCGGAGAGGTAACATAACTGGGGCTTGCTAGTCATCTGAGGGAAAACACCTTTCTGCTATTACATACCTCTATTCGGAATTAGTAAGACTTCTCCACTCCTCCACAGACTCCCACTATAGTGTAAACAGGTTACATTATGTGATGACAAGTGTTTTTTTAGTTTACTCGCTATCCAAACGACGTTTCTCGAATAACAAGACATGCAGGAATATTAGTTCTAGCCAGTGAAGCTTGTTTGGTGATATGTTAGGTGCGATATGTAAGCCAGTTCAACCACAACGTAAACCTTATTATTATAATACTTTTATTATTCCCTTGCATTCCGAGTGGAACATAGGGCTTCAACAACACACCTCCACCGTGTTCTTTTTGGTGCTGTGCTCTTCAGGTGGGTCCACAATTGACCAGAATCTCTCATCTCCTTCTTCTCCTCCTCACACGATCTCCTCCATGTCACCCTCGCACTGACAACCCAATAGTCGCTTCCTATTTGGATTGCACTCCAGCACTAGACTGGCGTGCGATGTCATTTGGTGGCCTCCTCAATGTATGCCCGATCCATCTCCATTTTCTCCTAAATATTTGTTGAGCAATCAGCTCTCGGTTGGTTCGTTCCCACAGTTTCTTGTTGCTTATTCTCTCCAGCCATTTGGTCTCCAGAATGGAGCAAGTGAAGGTGGAAGCTGTTTATGAAAGTCTGCAACAGGCTGTTGGAAATCCTTTTCGTGACACGTAGTGCAAGTTTCTGACCCATATAGAAAAACCGACTTGACATTGGTGTTGAAAATCCGAATCTTGTTCCTTATGCAGGCTGAGTGAAATGCAGAAGATTTCCAAAATGCTTTCAGGTTGATGAAGGCGTATCATGCCTTTCCGATTCTGGCTGGTGTCGAGATCTTCGTCCGTTCCGACTGTCTGTAGTTGAAAAGATGCTTCCCAGATAAGTGAAGCCAGGAAGTGACCTCTGTTAAATCTCGCCCATTGGTGGTGATTGGTACTGGCTGTTGTTTTTGCTGTTGGTTGGTTGGTTATCTTCATCACCTCCACCTTCTCTATGTCCACCTGCAGTCTTGTCTTCGGTGCCTGCCACTTTAGCCAGTTTGTTATTTTTCGCCTGCAGGTCTTCAAGTTTGTGTGACACTAGAAATATATCATCTGTGAAGTCCGTATCTTCTAGAGTCTTCTTATCGGTGGTTCAGCGTATTTTTGACTCCTCGCCCCTAACAGTCTGACGCATAATACAGTCTACCACAATTAATTTTATTTTATTTTTTTATTTTGATTTACAGCTTGATTCCACACCGTATTTTCAGTACAAGTATGGAATTTTCAGCATGGATATCGGTTGCCCAAATTCAGGCATACCATAGATATCGGGTGTGCGCCGGCAGGGGATCGAACCCCGGACCATGTGCATGGTCGGCGAGAGTCCTAACCACTGTGCCACCGACGCACAAGAATATCATCAGTGATAATAGGCTTCGCCTAGTTAACAAGCTCCCTAGTTTTGCAATTAAAAGTGTTCTCTGAGCTGGTTGGTTTAGTTGCGAAGCTTTCGTCGTCCCGTGTATAGACAACATCTTCAGCGCTATATTTAGCACAAAGTGAACTGATTTAAATTTCTTCATGAGCGATAGATAGAATTGCGTCTCCTGGTAACCATCTTTACATATGTATTGATCATTTTTATTATTGACTTGGATTTGAAACTTTCTCGTCACATGTGATTTACTTTTTATTAGTTGGTATATTTCGTCTATATTAACGTGTTTGTTAATTGCATTTTCGTTTGAGTACCAGGCTTCTAGGAATTCCCTGGCACTTTTGGTGTTTCCTTTTTCCCAATCAAATTGATGACCATAATTTTCTATATGCATTGATACTAAAGAATACAAATCGTGTCTTTTCACGGCTGATTTGTGTTCTTGGATTCTGATTCGAAGGGGACGACGCCCACTTTGGCCGATGTAATGCTTGTTGCAGTTCATACAATTTATTTTGTAAATGGTATTAATTTTATCCCCTTTTTCTGTTGAATCTTTTGATTTGAATAATATGGAATTAAGGCTTGTGTGCTATTACTATATCAAACGGTTTCAGTATTCCAGCTGTTATTTCAGAGATATTCCTCATGTATGGTAGAATGAATTTTCTTGTGGTCTTTGATGATGGTTTCTTGTTGGTCCCAAACCCTGGCAAAGAGGGAGGGTTGGACGTGGGGCTAGCAACCCCACACCACTAAATCTTCAAAAAAAGGTAAACCTTAACCGAAATGAACTGACACAAAATTGACAAAAGAAGCGTATCACATTAACTCACTCACCTTTGTAGTATATGTTTGTTCACCTAAATACTCTAAAATTTCAGGCGCCATATAACCCGTTGTACCAACATATCCTCTACAACCACCATTCGATGAACTCATAAATCGACTTGCACCAAAATCTGTTAATACAATATGCACATTTGATGGATTATTGGAGTCATTTGCCAGCGGCGACGTCGTTGATGATGAGATGACGTCGTTGTCGTCGTCATCACTGAAGCTGGCATTAACCAAATCAGTACATTCTCTGATTTCACATCACGATGGATAATACATAAAGAATGCAGATGAGCAAGTGCTTTGGCTAACTATATTCATCAGAACAGGAAACAAAAGCAACAATAACAACAAGGAGAAGAGTTGCAGAATTGTAAGTTATTGTAAGAAATCAATGAGAAAATGAATTCATCGAATTTTCAACCGAGTGTGTTGGTGGCACAGAGGTAGAATGCTCGCCAACCACGCCTCATGTGGTCCGGGGCTCGATTCCCGGTCACTAACACACTCCTTCACCTCGCTAAGCCAGTAATTACACCGGTAAGGAGGGAAAGTTGGGCATGAAGCTTGGCTAGCAACCCCATCACGTAAAAGTAATAAACACTACTACTATCGAAACTTCAAGCCTCTAGCTTGAAGCCCTCATGTGTTCCACTGGGAATGTAATGGAATAAAAAAGAACTTGATCACTGTGGTAGAATGTAATTCCATATTAGATAAGTTTATTTTTAAATATCACACAGTGGTGATGCAGTATTAACAACTGGATAACAAGGTTTCGAGCACAATTTATGGCTGCTCATAATGACATCAAGGTACTAAAACCATTTTCTTGCTTCGTTTAGATACATGAGTAAAAATTGATTAGACATATGAATAAAAATCAATAAAAGAACGGTTACTGAACAAAGAATATTCTTTTCGATAACCTGCTCTTCATCAGGTTCTACAGTGAATAATAGTGAATAAATTAGAAGCCCTTATATATACGACCACAACTCGAGGGTAACGTACCGAGTGCAATAATTACTAACAAGTTGAGTAAAGAACTTTTAAGCTGGTGAACAACAAGTCTTATTTTCCACACGACCTATGGTGGTGATTCCTCGATTGAAAGATGAAGTACCTAGACCAGCCAGCCACTTCTAATTGTATCTACCAATTCAACTGAGCTTGTGGTGGAGCGAGTTATATCGGCCGTTGCTCTAGGAACTTGATTTTTTGTGCTTGTTCGGGAACATCTCCCAGTATGGCTAAATAAAGGTGTAATAAAAACCATCAACAGTTTGATATTAGACCATCTGGTCCAAACGGGCCACAAAGCAGCCAGCAATGAAGAATCCTGCTCTACCATCTACCGAGTACCAAATAAATTACCAAAAACATCCAGGTACCACATACTCCGAACAGCAGAGGTCATCGCGATTCGCATGAGACAACCAGTGCTTTGCGTGCAGAAGAAGTAGGCCAAGCCACCACTGCTGCCCTGGGTGGTCTTCAGTAGAGACTATAAATTCATAAATTTGTATTATTATCTTTAATATTGTGTATTGTTATGTTGATGCTATTCAACTATAATCCAATGTAAAAAATTATATTTGTAAAATCTCAACGAGATTGAAATGTGTAATCTCAACGTTTCGTTTGGCAATCTGGTCCGAACTTCTTCAGGGAAATCAAAATTAACATAACAGAGATTTATATATATAAAAGGAACATCTCTGGTTTTTAAAACTTCGTCCAATCATGAGTCATTCAAAAAGTATCAACAAGTATAATAAACAAAATTGTATGAGCTGTGATCAAAACTTGTGTGTGTGTGTGGGTAAATAGTTGTAAAACATTTCTTAACGTCTCCATAAGAAAATATAGACAATCGGGAGTCTTGACCAAGTATTATTAATTAGTGATACATATCCATTTTTATTTATTAATCAGGATTTGTTATGTATCAGCTAACATAACACCTTCATGTTTGTTCAAACTGTTAGAATATCTAGAATGTTATATTGACGTATTTTCAAGATTATGGTGTTTAGGATTAAAGTTTAGTTGAAGCACCCTGTCGAACTTATTGCTTTGTCTTCTTTATGAATATTGAGCTGCTTTATTCGACCTACTGGAGTTGTCAGGTGACTCGACAGCTACGGATTTAGGATATGCATTCTGTTGCAGCCAACGGAGAGTGAAAACACGATGATTGTGCCAATTACACAGCTTCCTTGTTAATTTAATTCGATTGCAAAATAATTCAAATGAACTGTCTTTCGTCAAGATTTGACAAAATAGTTCTAAAATATTTGGGCGCCGAGTGAGAAGTAAACATTTGTAAAATCTCTTAGCGAGATTGAAATGAGTAATCCCCAACGTTTCCTACTTTCGGCAATCTGGACCGAACTTCTTCAGGGAAATTAATCAAAATTAACATTACAGAGGCGCCCAAATATTTTAGAACTATTCTGTCAAATCTTGACGACAGTTCATTTGAATGTAATCCACTGTTATTATTATTGATTAATGTTGTTATTAACCACTAATTCATTCATTCACTATTATGGATGGATGCATATAACTGTAGAACCTGATGAAGAAGAGCAGGTTATTGCAAATGTGAATATTCTTTGTTCGGTAACCATTTTTTTCAAAAAAATGTCAATGGACTCTGTCTGTCTGTTTTCGACATAGAACTTCGCACCAATGTGCAGCAGTTCGAGCCGCCATACTTCTTGTAGCACACAATGCAAGAGAAGAAAGTAGAAGAAATGCATACTAGAGACAGTAAGTTGAGGTGTGAGACAAAGGAGTAGTAATAACGAAGAACAAAGCAGTTTCATTGGAAATCATAAGTCATAAGGAGTGGATGCACCTGCGCGGGCCATTGAGAACGATGAGTTTCAGCCATATCACCAATTGTCTTCATCCACTGCCATTGGTTCTTACCGTTCCGAGGACCCCAACCAAAAAGTCTACACCTTCCTACATGGCTGGCTTAAACTAACTGTTGTGGATTTCATTGACTGGTGCCATGTTTTGGTTTGACCGCAGCTAGCCCTTTTCCAGTCTGGCCCTATATCAGCTAACATTGCCCGTCTGTCAAGGAAGGTGATTACTAGGCATATGTAACACGTCCTAACCATCTCAGTCGATGTAATTTCACAGTCTCGTCGACTGATTTCCCCTCCAACTCACCTAGCACTCACTGGAAGCCTAACCTCAATATTGCTCACCTTATGATACCAATTCACACGGGAGATAGAACGCAGAGACCTATGATCGAAGACAGCTAATCTTTTCATGTCTTCCACTCTCAATGGCCAGCTCTCACAGCCATAAACGAGGACAGAACGGACTGCTGAGGAGTACACCCGCCCTTTGGTCGGTAGCCAGCAGGATATCACGTCTACGCCAGAGACAGCGTAAACTGGCATATGCGAAACTAGCCCTCTGTATCCGTGCTGAGATTTCGTCAGAGATCAACCCGCTGGCGTTGGCTGATGGTACTTCCCAAATAAGTGAAGTGGTCAACACGCTCTACCACTTCACTCCCTATTTCTAAACTAGGAGTCAGTGGTGTCAATGGGCATTTTTAATCAGTTAAAATCAATAAACGTTCAATAGACATGCATGAAACAGAAAAGAAAGAAGATAAAGTACATTTTGAAATCAAGAATAATCATACCTGATTGATTATAAACATCATTGTTAGCGGATGCAGCGGATGACTGAGAAATACCTCATTCAACACCTCTTTACCCGATGACGTTGATGATGATGCTAACAATGTCGTGAAGTAATCTGATAGATTACCCAATGGCGCCAGAGGCATTAAAAATCCAATTGGATTAGGGTAAAGGATTCCACAGCAAATAAGCAGGTTTGTATTTTGTTGAGATACATGAATATTGGCAATAAATCTATTATTATTATGATGTTTGTCATCATTACAACTGATGATACTACTATTATCATTGTTAGTAGTATTGGTATATAATGATTCATTTTTCTGTAAACATTTACTAAAACAACCATGCATCAATCGCCTTTCTTGTAAACTAACAGCGCCGCCACCACCACCCCAAATGAATAATTTACTCATAGAATTAGAGTTATAATGTGGAGAGGTTGGATTATGCCTATTGAATTTCATTCGATATAAGCAATTGAAACAATTCCGTGTGATTGGTAAAAGGATATTTAATTCAGATCGAATTTCCTGTAGGGATTAGAAAATCAAAACCAACAATATAAACATTATGAAAACAATTTTTAGAAGAAAAATTTTAGAAAACGATGTAAGTAAGCAGATCGCTAGTGGTCGCATCATGTCATAAATTGGCAGAAGTCGGAATTCATGGGCTGACCATTAGACCGGTTCGTAGTGGCTCAATGGTCTACGAGCTCGCCTTGTAACCTGGAGGTCCTGGGTTTGAACCCTGGTGGTGGGTGCGTACTGGTGAAGAGTCCAAAACCAGGACAAAACAACTGACCAGTAATCCCAGGTCTTTCAATGGTCCTCTAACCGATATCAGTTCATGACGAAATCGATAAACTCTCACTAGGCTTAACGTTTAGATTGGAGTTAAAAGCCACTAGTGACAGACTGACTGACTGGTTTCAACGTAGAATTTTACACAAATGTGCAGCAGTTCCAGTTGCCACACACCCTCCATGTAGCACAGAGAGCAAGAGAAGAGAGTGAAGAGAGAGTCAAAACAGAGATAATAAACAGAAGTGTGAGGGGAAGAGAAGAATTTTATTAGATATTATAAATCCCATAGGATGAATGCATCTGAGCCAGCCATTGAGAATGATGGATTTGAACCATATCATTAATTGTCTGCAGTCATTAGTTTGTGTTATCAGAAGGAGAGGGATTTAACAAACTTTTTCTGAACACAATGATTGAGCTGAAAATGTTTTGTGACAACTGTCTCAGCTAAGCTTAGCAATCGAAGGTGTAAAAACTCAGGGAATTAAGATGGTGGCACCTTGTATAGAATTATGTAGACTGAATTCTTCTTATCAATCCTGTGATCCGTATCCCTTAGACGTACCAGCCAATATATATAGAAAACTATATGCTCGCACTTGCAAGTACAAAAACTCAACCATACCCTACTTAGCTCGTGTTCTGTGCGATAAAGAAAGCATTAAGCGTGATACCTATAGCTTATTAAATAGTCAGTAGAACAGCTGGACCGCGTCTTTCTAACTCATATCATTTATAGGTACAACGTTTTCTTTCTTTCTTTTCCTTTTCTCTCTCTCTCTCTTTCCGTTATGTGCTGCTTTGTTTCTTTCTTCCGCTTACGGCAGTAAATATGACAGCACCTACTTTTCTAACACCTTCGAACACTGTTCAACTTTGGCTTTGCTACTGACATGTCAATATGTTGTTTTCATAATGAACTGAGATTTCCTTAATCTATGTAGAATTTTATTTATTGATAATGTACTAACTGGATGCAATACTGTAGTAAAAATGCTGAGAATTCCATTCTGTATCACAAGTACTGTTTCGGAGTAAATTATTATTATTATTAAATATGGCGGAACTCCTGATTAACTTAACGACTCCTTTGTCTAATGACATTTGACAATATTCAAAAAGTGAAACAATTAGTCCCTTTGATAAATTTGAATAAGGCATTAAGAAGACAAATTTCGCGAGATGATATCATTTCGTAGTTTCTTTACAACCACTTTACAACTAACATGGTTAACAATAATAAAATAAAGTTCATGACAATTACTCAGTTAAATAAAAACAAAAGTACATACTAATGACCAATCATATTTAGATAGACCGCATCTCGAAAAGACAGCTTCGGTACCAAAGAAAGCTATCTTTATTAACCTACCATTCAAGGGTGACCAGATTATGCAGTTGACAGCTCAAAGACTTCGGTCAGCCATCAAACGCACATTCTACGCCGCATCTCTTTTCCTCACGTGCCGAACATTTTCGATCCCTGTGCCTACGATTAAAGGACGAAATTCTGTGGACTCTACTTCAAACTGTATCTACAAGTTCACCTGCAGCTGCTGTGACACCTATATAGGTAGAACCAACAGAATGTTCCAATGTCGTCGAAAAGAACATGTTCCAAAATGGTTACTAAATCATATAGTAAATCCCAATGCCAGTAATCTGAATAGAAATCCATCATCATCCATTGCAAAACACTTATTAATGTCAGGTCACAAAATAAATATTAATGACTGTTTTACAATTATTTCACATAACTCTAATTCAAGGTTATTGAAGGTGATGGAAGCACTTTGGATTAATCACATACAGCCTAAACTGTGTGTACAAAAATCAATAGACTTCAATCTTCACCTACCCTGGACTACTTGACCTATCTAAATATGATTGGTCATTAGTATGTACTTTTGTTTTTATTTAACTGAGTAATTGTCATGAACTTTATTTTATTATTGTTAACCATGTTAGTTGTAAAGTGGTTGTAAAGAAACTACGAAATGATATCATCTCGCGAAATTTGTCTTCTTAATGCCTTATTCAAATATTCAAAAAGGCAACAATGAGCTTGACGAGTCGTGTTATTTGAACGATAAAGTCCATATGCATGCGTGTTTCCTCTGCACAGTTTGTACATATTTCTCTCAACCTGTGTTCCCATCATTGAGTTTTTAACAAATTTTTCTGCATATCCGTTCTCATTACAATAAGTTTTCTATTCTCATTATTTCATAGTCCGGAGTGTCAGTTTTGCAGATTTCCCTAGCACAAAACATCAGTGATTTTGTTTGTATGCAAGGGGAACAAACAACCTGAAATGCATGTATTATTGGTGGCCAATCCATGATTTTATTTCCAGAAAATATCCTGCAACACTCTGTTTAAAATTCACCACTTGTTCCTTGTATAATTCCAATGCACATGAAGCAAAAGCTACCGAGTCTGGCCACTTTAACGTGCATCTATAAATTCAGCTACTCTTGTGGAGGAAGCCACATAGGTAGAAAGACTCGTCAAGCTCACCGTCACCTTCTTGAATATTGTCAAATGTCGTTAGACAGAGGAGTCATTAAGTTAATCAGGAGTTCCACCATATTGGTTGGTACATCTAGCAGATACGGATCACAGGATTGAAAAAAAGAATTCTTTCTTTACAATTCTATACAAGGTGCCACCACCTTAATCCCCTGAGTTTGCACACCTTCGAGGCAGTTGCCATAAGAAAAATTTTCAGCTCAATCTTCGTGTTCAGAAAAAAATTGTTCAATTCTTTTCCCTCCTATGGCGTTCAAACTCGACTTAAAATAGGCATCTCTCCCGGTAACATACGCTAACTGTAAATGGTAGTGGTGTAATGGTAGATATATTCATGGATAGGTAGGAAAACTTAGCGATTGAAAAGATCAAAATGGACCCCCACAGAGTATGGTGAAGGTATGCGGATGACACATTCACTTTCATAAAAACACAACACATAACTAAATTAATTGAACATATCGACTCTAAGGTAAACGTAACTCGAATGACTTATGAATTGGAAAGTCAGAAAGGGGGAGGGAGCTTAAAATATTAGATCGTATCATAAAACAGGAAAAAAAGATGGTAAGTTAAACACACTAGTGTGTTTACAGAAAACGTACACATTCAAACCAATATTTGGATTTCGATTCATCCCACCCAATGTCAATGAAAAAAGGACTATTCAAATTTTCAAGTTATATGCCACAAAAACTACATAGTACCAAGGAATATCTAAAGAGAGGAATTGAGGCCTATAAGAGAAGCTTTAAAACCTAATAATTGCCCAGAGAAATTAATCAGGAAGTATGCAGGGAAATGTGAAAATAATAATAATAAACAGTTATAATAATGGTATGACACATGCACAGATAGACGGCAACACCAACAATTTTTTTATTCCTTTGCTTTCCGAGTGGAACAGAGGGCTTCAAGCTCGAGCTCTGAAGTTTCGCTGGCGACAGTTTTATTTTTATGGGGTGAGATTACCAGCCTCAAGCCCAACCTTCCCTCTTTACTAGCTTTTTTACTGGATTAACAACGTTTGGGAATGCGTCGGCCACGGATCGATCTCCGGACCACATGGGTGGTTGGCGAGCATCTTACCGCTGAACCACCGACGCGCAAAGCCGACAATAAGGAATTTAAATCATCACATCGGTAGTAATTTCAGACAACGAAGGGACCTCGGAAACACTAAGTAGAATTGGTAAAAGTGGCCAGCATTCAAAAACACAAACTCATTTAGAAATAAACTTTGTCGGTGAAGCCCTTCAGACAAAACGTTTTATTTTACATAAGACCCTGTAATTATTGTCGGGTCAAATTAGTAGAACAGATTCAGCCAGAATAGCGGAGCACATAAATCTAGCGAAATATAGATTAGTTGACCCGAATAAGAAAAGAAATACTGGGGAATAGATTACAGCACTACTTTCAATTACACGCAACTATACGATCGGATGTAGGATAAGATGACAGTTCTAAAATGAAATGTAGGTAACATGGTGGGGGTGAGGGTGGGGAGCGACTGATAACGGAAGCTTTATTTGTCCAATTCATTGAAAATACGTGTAACCGAAATGATTCAACACCTGTTCACCCGATCATCTGGAAAATTCTACTACCCGTACAGTGAATAGGAAGGAATAAAGAGAACTGTAAAACGCAGGTTTCGAAGTTGTATAGTTGTAAATTGTGTTGGAAGCTTCGTCATATATATATATTTACAAAACAGCCAAAAACCTTAAATAAATGTTGATCAGAGCTCAATTATCAGGGAAAAGCCTTTTATGTACCAAGCCATAAGCCATACTTATTGAGTAGGAGGTTGATGAGGCTATGCCCAGTTTCCATGTTTACTTAGGGGATCTGGAAAACCTTGAGTGCGAAAAATCTGTGTGGTGTACATGGTCTCCAGAATCTGAAAAGATTGAATGTAACTCCTGACGCCACTCGGCTGTCGTCTAGCTGATAAAACTTCAAGTCAACAGCTAGTGGTGTGGAGAGCGGATGGTCCCTTAAGACAACCATCTGTCTTCAACCCGAAAACCCCACCCCACCCCCGCTGACTGAAAGTCAAGTAGCAGTTAAACCAAAGAGCCAATTCTTCACTATCCCTTTAAAACATACAAACACACACACACACACGCCCTCAGACATTCAAACACTCATGACATGATATCAACAAATAATCACAACTAACTTACCTGATAAGCGGTTAATGCTGCTTCAATTGGATGATGTAACCATCTACGATGCTCTTGACGATATAAAGCATATGCATCACGAAGATTTGAATTAGAAGAGTGTTGACAGGATTTTGCCATAATATCATCATTGATTGTAGGGCAATGTGTTGGATTATCTAAATTTGGATGAACTGGTGAACAGATTTTCACAGCCAGTTTATGGCTATGATCATTATTATCAGGTTGGTTATCATCATCATCATCGACGTCCTAACAAAACAATTAAAAAAATAATAAAAAAATAACACATCATACTGACGGTTATTCAGTAAGATTAGTAAGAAACCTCTATTTGTTAAGTTACAATTTAATGGTGACTTATCAAGTGAGATTCTATTCCAAAAACTTTCAAGGAGCATACGAAGAACATTTTATGCAGCACACCTATGTTTGTCATTCTCTAGCCGACGAATGATTGAGACGCAAACGAAGGATAAGCTTGATAGTTTCGACAGATCTATGTGCATTTACCAATTCAACTGCACCTGCGGTGACAGTTATATTGGGCGTAATATTAGACAGCTTAGCCAACGTGTCACTACTGAACATCTCCCATCGTGGTTTGGCAAAGGACAGACAAAAACAATCCATAGCTCAATTTTGTCACACTTAACTGATAATGGTAATGTAATGGAGAAAACGACAGCCTTCAAAGTAATTCATCGTTTCCGACCGAATCATTCCAATGAACTTCGTATTCGTCTACTGCACACAGCTGAGGCAGGCGATAGGCGTTCGAACTATTAAACGTTCGTACAGCCATTATCCTTCCTTTGGCCTATTAAGACATAACCAACTAATGACTTCTACACCACCCTTTGTTTATATTTTCAACACCTTTCTTATCATCTCTTAATCGGTTCATTTGTTTTTACTAGCCTGTATCGACTTCTTCCACCTGAACAGTTGTTTGTTTAATCATGCTGTTTTTTTCATTATTCGTGTTATCACAGATTGCCTCACTTTTTCATCCTTATTATTGATAAGACCATTTTTATTATTACTATTATTATTATGAGTATTATCATTACTACTATTATGACCAATTGCACAATTGATATTCACCATCGTATTATCCTATAGACAAAACACCATGATTGGTTTATATTTGAATTTTTATTTGTAAACTTATATAGATATATTAGAGTTAAGCCTGATGGGATCTAATTGAAAGCACAATATTGTTCGCTTAAATGTGTTGTTCTAAATTTTACTATGGGGATATTTAGTATGATTAGAATAGTCATTTGTATGATATGCTGGTTGATTTTAATCTTCACGTTTTTTTGTGCAAATCCTAACATCTTTTAGCGACCGATTTACTGAATTTTTCTACGTTGGACAACCAGTTTAGTTGAATCTGGACGCCAGTGTGTTCTTGAAATCAATGCCGTTCGCTGGGGCTCTCAAAATTTCTGCATCGACTTCTGGCCCGACACTTTCTGGTCCCACCTCAAACGTCCATTGTCTCAGTTACTCACACAATACCACCACCAATCGGCGCCCAAAGATGAGACCTCGATCAACCTGCTAGCATTGTAGTGCTTAGCATTTCATAAAATCTTCTCCTTTTTAGCAACGTCGACGCCAAGACTACAATAATATTGGGCACAAAGATGATTTTAGCCACAGAAACAGATACGATGATACTCATAACAGCCATCCTCAACAAGTAACCGTTTCCCAACCTGAGCTAGGTTTTTCATCACCACAGGTTGATGGCGAACTCTCCCGTCTTGAACAAAAAGTTGTTCTCAAGCGTAATATAGCTCACGCTCAGATGTGGAAGAGGCCACAAATGCTCTAGACATCCCAGCAAACAGCAGGCCACCTCCTTGGTGTAGGTCAGAGAGGTGTAGAAAATAAACGGTGCGGTGTCACGTTGACCCCAAGTAATACGTATTTTCTGAAGGAGGAGGTGATATGGTGATTGATGTCCAGTCTGGAAATATACGGATAGCGACTAGTCGATGTGAAACAACGCCAAATATTCTATCGATCATGAATTCAGACTAACTGACATGTCCCTGGTGATTTTTTTTTAATAACGCAGTATTGCGTGAAATATACTTTGCGGCTGACGACGCCACTGTGTGTTGTCACTTAAGTAGAGCTGTCTAAGTAAACAGGTAGTAGCTATTGGATAATGTTGTTGGCATAGTCAAGCGGTATCCGAGATCAGCGCATCTAAGTCCAACATCAGCATCCTTATCCTGTTCTATTTCAATCTCGACGATTCTGAGCAATCAAGTTGCTTGTTTATAAAAGTGTCGCATTCGGATGTGAGGATGTCAAAGTCGATCACTATCGGAAAATCAATACATATGTTCATTAAACTGAAGTCACAATTTTTAGATTTCCGCCAAGAACCAACATCAGTTAAAAACAGATGCTTCATCCTAGACTGGATCTTAGATTTTTCAGTAGTAAGAACCCACGACTTCACTAGGGATTGAAACAAGTACCTTCAGGTTACCTGAACGAAATCCCCATAAACTCTATAATCTGAGGTTCAAATCACTTTGAAAATTTACCACACTCAGCATAAGCAACAAGATTCAGATTTACAAACTAATGTTAAGTCAGCCGGTGCTTCTAGATATAGTTCAGAGAATTAGCTCACACGTTGTCACCAAAAGCATTTCTACCACGCTACTGCAGATTCCCACCAACAGCTTCCCATTTCGCTGCCTCAGTAGAGACTATAAACTCATGAATTTGTACTATTACCTTTCCTAATTCTTCTGACATTCAGCTTATTTGATGTTGATGCTGTTCAGCTGTAATTTATCAATATTATTGATTCGATGTTATTTAAACAGCATTAATGTCGTTCATAAGACCAACTCATTCATTCATTATAATGTATATATAATTGTAGAACCTAATGATGAATTTATCGAAAAGAGTTCTCTTAGTTCCGTGTCTATTCTTTTGAATTAGAAACATTGAGAGAAATCTTCATCCAAAATGGATACCCAACAAGAGTCATTCATAAAGATATCAAAGCACGAATTCGGAGAAATGAAACTTCACTTGCGCCGAAAAACAAACTCTACATGTTCTTGGATGTCAAAGGAATATGAAATGATCAGTCAGGAATAATTAGTACCAAGAACCTCTGGGAACGATTCCCTTTTATAAATTTGAACAAAGAAAGAAGAAACATTGGCGCAGAATAGTCTGGATCCATTTTATTTCGTCGGTTCTCATCAGCTGCGTACAGCCTGAATTCTTTAATAAAATAAAAGTGTACAGTTATAACAAACTTTCGTCCATTAGCAAGCATATTGTCAGAACGTCATAGTGAAATAAGGCGTTGCGATTTACAAGGTGTCTAAAGTGTTACGACATATATATATATATTTATTTATAAAGCAAATTACTATCATTATATCTTGTTAGAAAGAAGTCTCTTGAAAAAAATTAATTAACATTTGTGTTGTTGGGGTGGCAACAAGAGAAAATTAGTAATAGTTACGTAATTAGATAAGAGGAGATCAAAATTTCGGTGCACATGAGGTCAGATTAGAAGTTGATGATGCAATACAGTGAGCAAAACTCAGAAGATTAAGAAAAATTATCTCTTAAGAGAGTCAAGCGAAAAATTAAGAGGGGAGAGTGAAAAGATAAGATAAGTTCTGCTCATCAACTTCTCATCTGACCTCATGTGCACCGAAATTTTGATCTTCTCTTATCTAATTACGTAACTATTACTAATTTTCTCTTGTTGCCACCCCAACAACACAACTGTTAATTAATTTTTTTCAAGAAACTTCTATCTAACAAGATATATATATATATGTCGTAACACTTTAGACATCTTGTAAATCGCAACGCCTTATTTCACTATGACCCTCTGACAATATGCTTGCTAATGGACAAAAGTTTGTTTAAACTGTACACTTTTTTAATAAAGAGATGATGGAGAAGATTTATAGTTCAGGTGGATGGTTTTGATGTGGTTGTGTTCTCTCAGCTGGATAGTTAATCTGCGAAGCTTTCATAGCCCTGTTGGGCAACATCTTCAGCGAACACTTCAATTTGTTGAAATGAGCTTTTAGATTTCTCCACCAGTTTATTAGGCATCTCTCCTGGTGGATGACCATAAGCGTGATTGGTTGTTTTTGTGTGTTTTCACGTTCTCTAGGCTACCTGTATTGGTACTGATTGTTTCCTTGTCCTGAAGTTTGACCCTTTCTGTGTCAGAATTCCCTCGTATCGATTGGTAAATTTTGTATACGTCGATGTGACTATTGATTAACGATTCACTGGAATACCGGTCTGGCTTCTAAAAATTCTCTAGCATTCTTGGTGTTTTTTCCAGTTGAATTGATGTCCGTGGTTGTCTGTATGTAGTGATATAAAGGAGTAGGTATCATGTTTTTGACGGCTAGTTTATTTTCATGGATGTGAAGACAAAGGGGACGTCAACTTTGGCCAATGTAGTGTGAAAACACACAAAAACAACCAATCACCGCTTTCAAGGTCACCCGCCAGGAGATGTGCCTAATAAACTCGTGGAGAAATCTAAAAGCACACTTCGAATTGAAGAATGCACTGAAGATGTTGCCTAATAAGTAGGGCGATAAAAGTTTCATAAATTAACTATCCAGCTCAGAGAACACAACCACATCAAAATATTATTTTGTTATTAGTATTCTTCCACTGTATGTATGCAGAGTTGAACATTTGGTTTAATGGTACGTCTGTCTTGCATTGGATCAATTGCTTTTAGGATAATGAAAGTCTGTTTCGATTTGCCTATTTGCACTGGTTTTGTACTAATACATACAACATTAAGCTACATTCGTATACAACACAAAATAATCGAGCAAAGAATATTCTTTTCGATAAATTCCTCTTCCAGGCTCTACAATTATATATAAATTTATATATAGAATATTTTAAATTAGTAGTTAATAACAATATTAGCGTTTTTTTAAATAATATCGGTTTGTAAAGTATGGTCAATGCTATTGCAGTTCATTAAAGATGCTTAAATTATAATAATAATAATAATAATAATAATAATAATAAAGATATAACAGCGAATAGAATATCAACTGAAATTAGGGAAATTTCACAAGAATTCTGGATTATTCAAACCTGAATCCCCAAGGTAATGATAATGACTGAACTAACTTCTTTTGGGTGCATAAATTAGGATTATTAATATGAATCGCCACAGCCTCAGCAATATTTAGGAGTCGAAGTCTTAAAGAAAAATTGGGATTCGTAGGTATGCGGTAAATGACCCTGAAAGCATGATTAACGTCAATCTTGTGTTCTGTCTCCACAAGATGCGCCAGAATAGCGCTGCGAATAGATTTTGTTTTACCTGTGCTTAACCAGGCAGGGTGATGTTCGGAAATCCGACGAGGAGCATGCCTAGTTGTACGGCCTATGCAACAGACTGGCTTACTCCACAGGAGCAGTTAAATTGGTAGATACACATGGAAGAGACGAAAATAGGCAGTTTGTCTTTTATTCCCGAACGCAGAAGAGGAGTGGTTTTAAAGATACAGCGTAATTGAGCAGCAGGGAATGCTCTTTTCACCGCTATTTCTGAGGCGATGTGTTAGTATCTCACTTGTGTTGTCTCCTAGGAACTGCATCTGTAAGAACAAGGCTTTCTTTGGAACTGTTGGTAACTTGGACTGTTTTGGTTTTAGATTCATATTCTTATCAATAAACTTTTCGGGATAACCATTTTCACTTAGCAACCGTTTAATATTGTTAAGCTCCTCGTCAAGACATTCATCCGAGCAAATCTCTCTTGCTCTGTGACGGACCAAGCACTTTATTAGATTGCGTTTGTATTTCAAGGGCACAAAGCTGAGAAAATGTGTGTACTGGCCCGTTGATGTAGGTTTTCTATAAACACTTCTTCTTATTGTGCCATCCTCTTTTCTGGTCATAAGGACGTCTAGAAATGAAATACTAGAGTCTATTTTCTTTCTCAATAGTAAAATTTATTGCAGGATGTACCTCATTAAATTTATCCAGGATGTTCTTTGCTTCCTCCTTTTCGTTCTTCATAATCAAAAAAGATGTTATTAATGAACTCGAATTTTATTGTCGATACATGGATTTGTCTATTCCAGCTGGCTTTGTACTAATACATACAAACAACATTAAGCTACATTTGTAGGTGACAGTTTCCGTGAATAAACAGGCTTCAACTTACTTCATTTTCTGTAGCTGATGATTCGCTGTCACTGAACAGTTGCTGCTGTTGTCGTTGCAATTTTTGTTTATGTACAACATGTTGGGTATTACTAGGAGGAATATTGTTCCTCTTCTTTGTCAAACAACCCGTGAATACAGAACCAAAAGCTCCACGTCCAAGAAATTTCAACAGATGAATACGATCAGGAGAAATTAACATACTTGAAGGAATATCTTCCAATCTCTAAGAGAAAGAATCAACAAAACAAACAACAAAAACAAAAATAGGATAATAAATAAAAATATTTCAATGTACATCCCATTTTAGTGTCTCTTCGCGGCGACGGCGGCGGGTGAATGTTAACATCTGAGGCATGTAACTGAACAGGTAGACATGCTCTATATCGACCTACTCGAGCTCGAAAACCCTGATTCCTAAAAACCCATGGTGTACATGGGCATAGACAAGACGGAGGTTATGAAAATAACCAACCACCAACAACAACAACATCCAGCGCCAATCACCGTCAACGGGAGGGATTTGAAAGAGGTTACTTCTTTCACTTATCTAGGGAGCATTGTCTCAACTACAGGAGAAACGGACGAACGAGGATGTCAAATCGAGAATCGGGAAGGCGAGAAACACATTCATCAACCTGAAACCAATCTGGAAATCTTCGTCACTCAGCCTGCATCAACAACAAAATTCGGATTTTCAATACAAACGTCAAGTCAGTCAGTTCTTCTATACGGATCAGAAACTTGGCCAGTGTGTCACAAAGAATATTTCCAACAGCCTGTTGCAGACCTTTATCAACAGCTGTCTTCGCCCTATACTACTGAAGATCAGATGGCCGGAAAGAATCACCAACAAGAAACTATGGGAACAAGCAAAACAAAAACCAATCGCTCAACAAATATGTAGGAGAAAGTGGAGATGGATTGGACACTCACTGAGGAGGTCGCTGGGTGACATCGCGCGTCAGGCCAGTGCTCGAATAAAATTCGAAAGGGAAGCGACGAGTGGGACGTCCAAGGGTGATATGGAGGAGATCGTGTGAACAGGAACTGAAACAGTATGGAATAACATGGATGCAGGTGAAAAGTACAACAGAAGACAGAAGCAAGTGGAGACGTGCAGTTGAAGCCCTATGTTCCACTAGGAACCCAAGGGAACAATAATAATAATACATGGGCCCCAAATTCTGGAAATATTGAATGGCGTGAATAAAGCTGTTTTTGTGACCGGAAACCATGAGAACGCAGCTCCTCCAATGCTACTCCAATGCTTTGTAGACCAAACTTCAATTCAAACTATTGGAGTGTAGCCCCACCTGTATCGACCCTCAAACAAAGTATGAGATTTTGGTGTGGCTCATATCTCTTGGTGCTCAGAGTGTATCTAGTTTGCGTTTGAATAAGATGACAGTATATTCATTGTTAATGCATAAAAAGAAATTGCTTTTAGCAGATAGTACAGGGACAGAATACCGAAACTCCGAAAGATTCCAACTTAGTTCATTATACAAAAAAGTTATTTTTTTTCCTTCACGTTCCCCAGTGGAACATGGGGCTTCAAGCTATTGGCTTTAAGTTTCTGTAGCAGTGTTTATTTTACAGGATGGGGTTGCTAGCCTCATACCCAACCTTTCCTCTTCACCAGCATTATTTCTGGCTTAGCGAGGTAAAGGAGTGCGTCGACTATGTGCATGGTCGGCGAGCATCTTAACCGCTATGCCACCGACGCACACATAAAAGTAATAAGTTCTATCTATTATGTATTCGATATTAGGCAATAAAATACTTTGTTGAGGAAGAAAGAAAGTTGACACACAAACTCTGGTTGATAATAATTATCCAGAAAAGTTCATCAGGAGATATAAAGTAGTCAGAACATTAGGACCCAATTTACAACTCGCTACTAAGAAACACGTGTACATCAAGCTACCCTATTTGGGGGAATATAACAGCTTGATAACTAGACAAAGACTGAAAGCTGCTGTTAAAAAGACTTTTTATGCAGCTAATATCATAATAATTGAGAATGTGAAGCCAATATATCCATCCATCTAAGCCCTTTGAACATGCGAAAAATGATGTCACATCCCATTGTATTTACCAATTTGAATGTATGTGTGGACACACACACATAGGGGGGACTCATCGATCTCTGCAAGTAAGGGTTGGCTTCAGAGCATATTTCTAAATGGCTACAGAAGCAAATAGAAACCCCAGAATGCATTAGTGGTGAGAACAGACGAACTAGCTTCTCTGCTGAGAAACATATTATAGAGATAGGACGTGAAATTGATGTTTACACGTACTTTAAACCTATCTATAAAACATGTTTGGGGCGTATCCTAAAGTTTGTGGAAGCCCTAGTAGGCAATTAGAAAGTTTAAACCACCTTTATGCGCGATCAAAGCAACAATTCGTCATCATACTTAACCTGCGTTCCTTGGTAAACTTTGTTTTGATACTAACCAGCGTAGATGTACGATTACCTGTGTTATTTGGTTTAGTGATCTTCATTGTTATTTTGACCATGATTATGTCCTTTTAACTTGACCTAAGTCTATTTTCTCACCTCTTAACTCTTTATTAATTTCATATATATCTATTCCTATGACAAGTCCGTGTGTGATCAGATTGTTGGAAATGTGTTGTACGCGCGAATACACATTACACAATTCAGACAAATTACGTCTTTTTATTGCTTTGTCTAAATTCAGAAAGGGAACTAATTGTCTTAAATAAGACACTTGATATGCTGATTCACATCAGCTAACAAGAAATATGTTACTAAGATTCACATCTGAATTCATAGATAAGAATCTGAAACCAAAGAGTGCTGATGAACATGTCCAGTTCGACCTTCCCCGCCCCCCTCCCAACCCGAAAAGTTTCTGCTACTGAATCTCCAATTGAGAAATGACAGTAAGGCAACCATTACCCAAAAACGGCATTCAAAATCTCATAGTAAAAAATACTTCGCTGACAGATTAGGAGTAACACTTTTCTTCCAATAAACAATTTAGCGAGAATATGAAAGACAAACGGTTTCCATTGGGCCGAATTAACGTGCATATACTAGCCCACTTGCTCTTGCGAGGGTAAACACATTGCCTCTCCAACTTTCATCCGCTTGTACAAGACGCTTGAGAACACTATCCAACCTGGATAGCTAGCTATGGGAGAAAGTAGCTGTCTTTATGGCTTGGTGGTAACAGAACCTCAAGCTCCATTTGTAAAATCCTTCAAAGTCCTAAGCAACATCTAAGCAATCCTCTCAAAGGGAGTAAAATCAAGACATCTGCAAATACATAACTGAAGCACAAGCGATCCGAAAATTCAAGTCAACGCAATGTATTCAAAAGAAATATGTCCACCCACATTTGTCTTTACCATGACTATCATAAACAATCAAAACTTTCACACCCTTTACTGCATATACATGAATGAACAGCCTGGGTTGGTGAATTCATCAAAAACAAAATTTCCTTCGCTAAAACGGTCTTTTAATTTTTCCGTATACATAACTGATTCATTTCAGAAAGATTGAACGAAGAAATATTCACTTTTACAATTAGATCCTCATCTCACTCTGGCTCTACTCTAATATATTATGTATAGCATTTTTATTACAATACACAACAATTTACCAATCAAGTGGCATTCATATGTTTGTTTGTTAACAATAATTAGTCAGTATCAACAAGTCAAGGTGACGGGTGATAATTAACGGAGAAAATTAATACACACAATTAAAAGGTAGAAATTGTTGGAACACGTGGATTGCATAATGCATATTTCTGGAAAAAATGAAGAGTAATTAAGGAATAAGCGTGTACACAGGTTGATTACGTAACAGACCATTAAAGAAAACAAAACGATTTAGACAATGATAACTTGTAACTAAGTTTGAAGTGGTCATAAGAATAAAATAATTTCACAAGGACAACATGTAATTAAAGATTTGGTAGCCAGAAAATAATAAAATAATTTAGACAATTATAACTTTTAAAAGTTTAAGGGGAGGGTCCAAAGTAGTCCGGGTTATACATTCATGTAACGATGACCGGACGTTTTATTTTCTTCAATAACAGATTACTGTTACGTAGTCAACCTGTACACAAGCCTACTCCTTAATTACCCTTCATCTTTCCGAAATTATGCATTACGCAATCTACGTGTTGTAACCATTTCTACCTTTCATTGTTCACAAATGTACCACTAGTAGACACTATCTGCTATCTATGCGAGTATATTGATTCAAATAGCATGAACATTGGTTTACCAACGGAATATTTTAAACAACTATTATTGAGATGCACACTGAATGTGCAATTTAGATTTAATGATGCCATCTACAATCAAAGGGATGGAGTCGCAATGGGGTCTCCTTTAGGACCGCTCTTAGCGGACGTCTTCATGGCTAGCTTAGAGAATGGCCCACTTAAGGAAACCATCGGTAGTTTGTTTATGTATAAAAGATATATAGATGACACTTTCATTGTATGTGACGAAAACTCTTCAACTGCTGAACTTCTTGGAATATTTATTGGTTCTCATCCATCTTTGCTTTTCACGGTCGAAGAAGAGTCGAATTCATCATTTCACTTCCTTGATGTAAAGCTAGATAGAAGAGAGAATGGTACGTTGCTAAGGTCGATTTACCGAAAGCCAACATTCACTGGGCAGTACACTAACTTCAACAGTTGGGTACCGTTAGGGAGAAAGAGAAATCTTATTCATTCCTTATGCTCTAGAATTCGTAAAATCTGCTCTGCAGAGACAATCGATAGTGAACTAGGTAACCTTCGATCAAATCTCCTTAATAATGGTTATCCTACAAGATTTATCGAACGTAACATCAAGAAAGAACACGCCCCTAGACAAATTACAGTGCCAAAGAAGAAACTGTTTATGAGTCTGGTATTCAAAGGTGACACCATTTCGGAATTGATTAAAAATCGTTTATCTAAATGTATTAAACGTACTTTTCCTGCAGCTGACTTACAACTAGTTTTTACCAGCCGAAATATGATTAGACAATGCGTCAAGGGTAGATTACCGCTTTTGTCCACATCCACGTGTATTTACTCTTTTACCTGCTCTTGTGGAGCTGTTTATATTGGACGTTGTAAGCGTAATCTCCGAAAACGTGTAGCTGAACACTATGTAGTCTGGTTAATGAAAGGAGAACGTAGAACTGCGAAGTCGTCTATTTGTGATCACCTGTTACAGTCAGGTCATTTAGCCCCACGTGATTCATTTTCCAAAGTTATCTACATGGCGAAATCGAATCGATCCAAAAGTTTACGTTTTCTTCACTTGTGCATAGCCGAAGCTTTAGCTATACATGAACAGAAACCTAAATAGTGTGTTCAAAAACGTTTTGTCAAACCCCTTTCTTTACCTTGATCATAGTAATGTTCTTTCTAGTTTTTACTTTATTTTATTTTACCACTTGAATTCTTTCCACTTCACTTCACATCTTCATTCTTATCGTAATCGTACTCCTAATTTTTTAAAATTTTTAGACAACACTTGACACTTTAAAAACATTTTTGATTTCAATTCACTTATAAAACAATCTTTAATAATTTTGTAATTTATCCACTTCAACTCTACCCCTTATAACATTTTAATTATCGTTATTCTTATCACATATATGTATATTGACTGAGCAATTATTTAGTGCCACTTAATGACCTTTTCTGTAATATAAATACGACTGTACAGCTTGAAAATGAAGTCGTTGAAAAGAAATTTCTTCGCTGAACAAAAACTGTGTTTTTAATTGTGTGTATTAATTTTCTTCGCTAATTATCACCCCATTGACATGTTGACACTGACTAATTATTGTTAACATCAGTACAAATTGATTGGTAAATTGTTGTGTATTATAATAAAAATGCTATACATAATATATTAGAGTACAGCCAGAAATGAGGATCTTTCTGTTTTCCAAATGTCTAAATGGGGATATTTTTTCTCTAATTCACGGATGGATATCAGTTAGAGAACCACTGAAATTGAATGAAGGAGTACTGGATAGCTGTCTCATCAGCCTAGTTTCGGACTAACCAGCGGGACGCATCCATTGGGTTTCGAAATCAGGATCTTCCGGTTACAAGCCAAGCTGGCTCATATACTATTTAGCCATTAGGACCCGATTTAATGACCAACCCATGAATTCTTACTTCTACCAATTTGTGATTTTAACGCGACTGGCACCAGCCAATGTAATCCATGGTGAGTATTAGTCCTCACTCTCGTGTGGATCGACCGCATTAGTCACGACTTCTCATTAGAAGTGCAGGAAATTTTGTCCTGTAGCCAGTTACTAGAGAGTGTCAGATTATTTTCCACGAATTAATTTGTAGGGATTCCATATGATTCAGGTTAGAATATGGATCGATATCAAGAAAATAGATGTGATGCTTGCTTGACGAAGTCTCCTGCACTTCTAGGGAAAAGTCACGAACAGTGTGGTCCACCTAGTCGAGAGTGAAGATGGACTTTCCACCAATGGATGACATTGGTTGATGATCACGCTAAATATCACGAATTCGTAGAAGTTACAATTCATGGACTGGTCATTGAATCGTGGGTCCTGGTGGCTGAATGGTATACGAGCTAGCTTGCCTTGTAACCGGAAGTAACCTGGGTTCGAACCTTCGTGGTGGGTGAGTACGGGCGATGAGTCCCAAACTATGGGGATGGAGCGGCTTTCCAGTACTCCCTCACTGGTTTTCAATAGTTCTCTAAATGATATCAATCCGTGGTCTTACCTGAAACCTCTAACCCCCCCCACCCTTTAAATAGCTGTACACCTTTGTGGTGGAATTGCGAAAAGAGGTGACCTCATTGATGACTGATTTATATGTTCTAAATTATCATCAGTTACTTTGTAAGGATTTGATTTATTTTAATATCAGTTAGAGAACCACTGAAAACCAGCACTGAACACAAACACTTCGTACTACTTTAGGACTCTTCAGTAGTCCCCCACCACCATTGGTCGAACCGAGGGTATTCATGTTAAAAAAGTCAAGCTCGTATACCATTCAACCACTAGGATCTGATTCAATAGCCAGTCCATGAATTACAACGTCCACTATTTTGTAATTTTAGCTCAACCACCACCAGCCAATGTCATCGCTGGCGAGTACTGGTCGATTCAACTGCTCACAATTTCTCACTAAAACTCCAATCAATTTCGTTCTGTAGCCACTCCCTATCAAGCATGAGATTAATTTTCAAAATTTAGTTTGTAAGGGGATTTGTCTCGTTTCAAGTTTGATCATCATCATCACGGGTTGATGTCAGTAAGAGAACCATTGAAAACTAACCAAGAGGGTACTACTAGACAGCTGTTTCGTCTGCTATAGTTTCGGACTCAGCAGCAGCAGCAGCAGCAACATTTAAAAATGTATTAACTAAATAAAGAGAAGAACAGTCATTCTTTTTCTTATCTCACAGAGAACTTACTAAATCAGGAGCCCATAGTACTACTGATGAATGTATAGGACAGTATAATTCATCATGTTGAATTCTCTTTCTTGAACTTTGCATTATATACCAATGAATATATTCATTAACAGTTATGCCGTAAACAGGAATCCCAGTTGCCGTTGCCACTGTTGTTGTTATTTGTTGACAATGAATTGATTCGATTGTTTTGTTCAGTATTTTGTAATAGATCCACAGAATGAGATCTCTTCGGATGATGACTCCTGTTACAAGTAATGAGTTAGAAAAAAAAGAAATCAGCGTTAAACTCCGAAAACTCAGAAAATTTGATAAACGGGAAGAAACAGTGCGATAAAACCACCACACCAGTAAAACTTAATTGAGTTCTAGTAACTGTGAATGGTCTACGAGCTTGCCTTGTAAAAGGAAGGTCCTAGGTTGGAACCTTGGTAGCAGTGGGTGCGTTCCGATGGAGAGGAAGGCACAATTGTTCAGTAATCTCTGACTTTTATGCGTCGGTGGTTCTGTGGTAGAATGATCACCAACCACGATCCCCTGACGCCAACGCACTAGTAAACCTCTTTTAAACGGTAGTAGGACTGGTAAAGACAGAAGACTTGGAGTGAGGCTTGCAACCCAATCTCGTAAAAAAACCATTGATGCTGAAACTTAAAAGTCCACGCTTGAGGACCTATGTTCCACAGGGAACTCAAAGGAGTAAATTTATTATAAATTCAAACCCAGTCAATGAGATGAATAACGGGCGATCAATGAAAATTAAAGATTTTAGGAGCACAAATAGATAAGACTGGTGGACACGAAATAGTTTCCCACATGTCAGAACTCATCATCCCTCAGTGATCCAAACTTGTATACCATACAATGAATATCTAATCCATATGGAAAATACTTATTCATATTTGGATCTCATTAAACGTAGTAAATTATAATACCCAATAAAATTATATTGTTCTTCGATATTACTATTCTTTTTGCCTCGTATCTCTGTTTACTGTCTCCATTTTGCATTTATTTTCACTTTCTTCTCTGGCTTTGTGTGCTAAGTGAAGTGTGGCAACTCGAACTGCTGTACATCTGTGCAAACTTCTACGTTGAAACCAGTCAGTCAGTATCCACTGTCGTTATGATTTACAACTTACTCTACTCTGAACAAAACAACAGAAGATGAAGACAAAATAAAAGGTAACAAGGAATTCTCCGTTCATTAATTCACTTACCGTCTAAATAACCAAGGCCATTTGGGACTGCTACACATGAAAACCAAAATAAAAGACACAAATATTATTATCCTTTTACAAGGAATTTATCAACAAAACTATAAGAAGACATAATTTATCTGAAACACGTCATACATTTGTGCAACATATTTCAAACATTTTAATCACACACATATACACACGTATTTGTCATACACATTTGCATCGAAGGCAATAGAGCATACTTGATTACGAAATGCAATCAAATTGTGTACTGGTCATGGTCACAGAGAAGAGATAGGAAAATTAGTTGAGAATATGTGGTAAGAGAAAGTGCATGCATAGTGCGCGATGTCATTTGATGACCTCCTCAACGTATACCTGATCCATCTGCATTTTTTCTTACATATTTGCTGTGCGATCAGCTCTTGCCAGTTGGCTTGTTAGCAGAATTTCTTGTTGCTAAATCTTTCTGGCCATCTGGCCAGTTGATCTTCAGTATGGAGCCAGTCAGAGAAGACAGCTGTTGATAAAAGTCTTCAACCTGTTGGAAATCCTTTTTGTGACGCGTTGGCCAAGTTTAGGACCCATATAGAGGGAGTGTTAGGCATAGGGCTAGCGACCCTACACCAACAAAAGCTATCAAACTGCTAGAGAGACTTCAACGCACAAGAAATATATTAAAAGCCTTCGCGGGTGACAATATTACTAAGTAAATTGTACCTTGTTTCCAAAATTGGATTATTAAGGCAAGTTCAGGGGAATGAACACACAAAACAGGTTTCGGCCGTTTTATAGTCAAGACTTCAAGGAATTTAAATATGTGACTCAAACTTGTTTTATATGTGGGTTTGGCCAAGTTAAACTTTAGACACCAATAACTCCCAATCAGCGAACGATGTCGAATTGTCCAATGAGATTCACAGACGTAGTTCAATGTTGTATAGCGCTTGATTCATTTCAATGCGTGCCCTTACAAGGTTGCGTTTGCAATTCGAGGAGGATAGTGTCTTTCAGTATTGCCTGGACTTAGGCTTGCTTCTAAAGGAGAGAAGTTGTTCGTGTGGTGGTGTAATGACTTTAAAAAGCTATACTAGGTCAACTGATGGTTTTGTACATCGTTGTGGAATGTGCTGGAAGCGAGTTTGTATCAGAGGGTAATATTTCGTAGGAACTTTTTTTGCTAGGTCGCATCTCTCCCTAACCCATATTTTGTACATTTGCAATTACTGAGTACTGAAACAGCCTCTGCTGCCGAGATGGAGAACAGCCTCGTCTCAACAGTTCAGTGGTACCAGCACTGCAGAGACATCGCCTCATGGAGAATGGACAGAATTACTTCATTGTTAGGCGGGGACGACGTAGTAGTCCATGTGTATGAGACAGTGTTGGTGAAGAAGAAATATAACCACGGTCGTCAGAGAGCGAACAACATTTGGGTCATAGGTTTATACGACACGTCCCTCCGAAAAGGATTTGTTGAGGGAATAACAGACAGGAAGGCGACTACTCTGGTACCTATTATAAAGCGACTCGTGAAACCGGGATCAATTGTACATACCGACGAATGGAAAGGCTGTGATTCATTGTCATCCCTGGGATACATTCATCACATAGTGAACCACTTCAGTGATTTCGTGGACTCAGTTACAGGGACTCATACAAATTCCATTGAAGGATTTTGGGGTCGATTGAAAAATAGAGTAAGGGCTATAAATGGACCTCAAAAGGATCTCATTTATAGTTATTTAGATGAATATATGTATAGAATGTGGTGTGACTTCTCTGTTGACAGTGCCATGCTGAATTGGGAAATGTTTCTCTCCCATGTTCGGGAAATATACCCATTGTAACCGTTTTATCAATTTTTTTGTGCATTTTTCTATAAATATACGTTTCCGCTTATCATAAACGTCTCTTACATGTGATTGGTCCGTTCAAGGTCGTTTGCTGATTGGTTGTTATTGGTGTCGAAAGTTTAACTTTGCCGTGGATTTAAAGGCATTGTTGAAATCAAAGCGATTTTCGTAAGGACATTAGTGAAATAGAGACAGTGATGTACAGTTTGAAAACCTATACATACAAACGAGGGACTTGGTTACCTCCTGTGATGAGGACCTCGAAAAATTCAAATCAACCCTGTGATAGACTGCTGCTATCAGTAACAGACAGCAGAATAAGAATACGTCCCATAGCATACTCACAAAATACCATTCAGAGGGTGTTAAATGACTAAGACTTTGGAATATGTTCTGTAGCCCTGCAGAGATCGACAGGTCCTCTTCCCTACGCATGTGTGACCACACATACATGTAAACTGACAAACACAATGGCATACGATACTATCGTTCGGATTCTGTAATTGTTTACAGGAAAACATAGATCTCATTTTCTCCATGAAAATAAGTTTAACTGTATCGTAAGTTCTATAAAGTACCTATCTAAGGTTTTGTTTAGTGATGTGTTTCAAAAGGTTCACCACCTTAATTAAATCCGAAATGCAGTCTGAATACCATATATAACCAAAGATTCTCATCATTTGATTATGATTATTATTGTCTCCTTTAGTTCTTAGAGGAACATCTCCACTGAATTCGGTCCTCCATCAATGTTTTCCCCTGGCTCCACATCTTCCCAAATGCTTTCATCTCATCTTCGCATCACCTACTCCATGTCAACCTCGCACTGACGACCAACTCGCCACTTTGAGCCGCTCCCTTTGATATTCTAATCGGTTCCTTCTGAAGTTGAAACGGGACTTAACAGGAAGGTAGGTAAAGGAGATTGCTTCTTTCAGACTCCTCTCACTTATGATGATTGTTGTCTGTTGGTGTTGATGTTGCTATTGGCCAGGAATCTCCATCACCTACCTCTGTTTTCTCTATGTTCACCTGAAGTCCTATCTTCTCTGGATGCTTCTTTTGCCAAACTTGTCACTTTTCACTTGCATATCATCTTCCAGTTTGTGGGAGATCAGACATCTATCATCGGCTTTAGTGACTTCAAAAAGTTTACTGGGAGTCGAACTGCGAACCACATGCGTAGTTAGCCAGCCACCAACGTACAACAAGATATATAGGAATATGAAATACCAAAATACATCCTCCAGCGATACATAACACCTACCTTGGAGTATTACGATGAACAGAATTCTTCCTGGAAGTAGTAGTAGGGTTGATATGCTGATTACTGCCACTGACACTCTCACCGATATGCATTTTAGCCAGATGATAGGCAATAGACACTGGACTAGTCGATACTCTGGTGGATGCCGGACTATTTGGACGATCTACTGAAAACTGTTGTCTATGATTGATAAATTGAAGTGATGCTGACAATTTTCTATCAAATACTGATAAATGAATAGGATGAGATCTGTTAATATAATAAGAAAAATTAAATAAAAATAAATATGAAGAACTGTGATAAAGAGATATAGTATAAAAAGGAATACTGAAAGCTTTAGTATCTAGCCATCATATAGTGTCCCCCCCCCCCAAGTTCCTTTAGGAACAAAATATGCCTGAAATTGTATGGACTACCTTAAGTTCAAAGAGTCAATATTAGACGTGTTTAATTCAGCATATCATGAAATAGCTAGATGGTTGACAGACAGACAGACATAACTAAACCACTGCAGCTAAAAGTGACTAAGTATAGCCTGAAGGATACTTTCGCTCTGATTATGATAAGGAGCGAAAGCTACTCAAACACAAAGTAACAAGAAGCCTCCCAAAAGACCATGAACAGTGGTGCGCGACAAAAAGCGAAAAAGATGGAAAAGGCAATGCCTATTGTTAGGGGAAACAGGTGGCAAAAGGCAAATGATAAGTGAAACAATCTCTGAGAAAAATGGCACCATAATTAGCTCCCAGGATAGACGACTGGAACGCCAGAAAGAACATTCTGAGGAGCGATTCAATTGGCTTACAGCCACACTCAAATTAACGAACATCCAACACCTCGCTGAATAGGAGATGGACACAGGTTCTCCGTCCCTAACTGAGGTTACTAAAATTGTCACTAATCTCAAACGAGGAAAAGCAGCAGGACCTGATGGAATGACTCCAGAGGTATTTAAGTACGGTGGATACAGTTTACTGTCTGCGTTAACTAAGGTACTAGACAGCGTCTGGGAATCAGAGGAAGTCCCGTCGGATTAGTGTAAGTCATTGATTATCCCGATGTACAAGAAGAAAGACAAGTCTTCCTGTGATAATCACAGGGCAATTAGCTTGACTAATATGATATCTAAAGTTCTAGGCTTAATAATAATGCGTAGACTAAGCGGGCCACGGGAGGAACAAACACGAGAGAACCAGGGAGGCTTTAGACAGAGAAGAAGGTCATATCTTCACCCTTCGACAGATTTTGGAACATAGGCATACTTACCGTCGGCGTTCAACAATCCTTATATTTCTTGACCTAAAAGCGGTATTCAATTCTGTCGACCGAGAGGTACTCTGGTGATGTTTGGCTCTGAAAGGAATGCCGAGAAAATACATTACATTGAACAGGGCACTCTACTCGAACTCATGCAGGCAGCCAGGTGGGACGTTACGGCGAGTTGTCATTTGAAGTGGTGACAACTAGTGGTGTCCGTCAGAGATGCCGACTATCCCCATATCTATTCAATTTCATCATAAATATACTAATGGAATTAACCCTAACCGACGTGGCTTCAGAGACTCACGGATTGATTTGTTACCATCAGGGAATAATCTCGTTGACTTAAAATATGCAGATGATATAGTCATCCCTTCTAAGTGAAGACGCTGACAAAATGCAGAGTCTTCTGAACACCTTGAGCTGCAATCTGGGAATGTTTGGCATGCGATTCGCTCATGCTGTGTAATGTAAGATGATGTTACAGGACTGGACAACATTGACCCAATCCTAGTTTAGAAATAGGGAGTAAAGTGGTAGAGCACTTTACTTATTTGAGAAGTCACATCAGCCAGTCCCAATGGGTTGCCTGCGGACGAAATCTCAGCACGGATACAAAAGGCTCGTTTCGCAAATGCCAGTTTACGCCACCTCTGGCGTAGACGTGATATGCGGTTTGCTGGCTGTCGACCAAAGGGCGTGTGTACTGCTCAGCAAAGCAGTTCGTAACAGCAAAAACAACCAGCACCAATCACAATCAACTGCAGAAATTCGAAAGAGGTTAATTCTATCACTTATAGCGCTAGGAAGCACCGTTTCAACCACAGGCAGTCGGAATAGATGAAGATGTCAACACTTAACAAAATCGGAAAGGCAAGATACGCCTTCATCAACCCGAAACCGGTTTAGAAATCTTTGTCTCTCACTCAGCCAGCATTCGGATTTTCAACACAAATGTTAAGTCGGTCCTTCTATGCGGGTCAGAAACTTGCACTGTGTGTGCATCACGAAAGGAATTTCCAACAGCCTGTTGCAGATAGGACATCGCTCGAGTGGAACCCAAATGGGAAACGACAGGTGAATCGTTGACGCGACAGTGACATGAAGGAGATCGTGTGTTGGAGAGGAGGAGATGAGAGATTATGGTCAATCGTGGACTCAGCTGAAGAGCATAGCACCAAATCGAACACAGTAGAGATGTGTTGTAGAAGCCCTATGTTCCATTTGGAACCCATTATAATAATCTGGTTCTAGTTTGATCAAGGATTGATATCAGTTAGAGAACCATTGAAAACCATCAAGAAGTACTGGATAGATACAAGCCACTTACAGCTTACCAAACCACGATGTGTATTTAGCTAGGAGATTTTATGACCTGCCTAAGATAACACAAATTATCTGCAAGAGGATTCTAACTAAAGAGTTTAACAAATTTAGCGATAAAATAATAATAATAATACAAAATGAGAAGGCAAGAATTCTTTACAAACCGATGTTTCCTCCTGCTAATATATTTATCCTTCAATTCATTAGATCTTGATGTGGTGGCTTGTGGATTATTATTCATAGCAGAGGCAGAGTCCATTTGATCTGGATTACTCGACTTCATATTATTATTATTATTCACTTGGGTGGGTTTCGAAGCAGCAGCAGCAGCAAGACAAGCAACACATGGTATAATCCGTTCCACAAGATAAACACCTTCATTCGATTGATTCAATCGTGAACCAAGATCTGGATACCAATCTTCTAATAAAGTGTCCAGATGATTCACTAGCTACAATTTTAGAAGAAAGAAATAGGAATAAGTGCAAATAGAAAAATCAGATGGAAACATAAAATTTCAGCTAGCCATTTTGCTATTGGATGATACGGGGAACCTGACATATCGAGAATTGGACGAAGTGGGAGGTTGGCTTTATGTATCTTTGGTAAGCTGTACAGTCTTGGTATTTATTGATCCTGTCGGTCGGATCTGATTATAGACTCCCACTTCGTCCAATTCTCGATATGTCAGGTTCCCCGTACCATCCTATAGCGAAATGGCTAGCTGAAATTTTAGAACCTGTACGAAAACAAATGTGCCACTATTCGCTTCGTGACACTTTCCAATTCGTCGATCACATCAAAGATATCAATGTAAATAACAAAACTATGCTCTCCCTCGACATTGAGTCACTATTTACCAACGTTCCACTCACAGAAACTGTCTGCCTCATTCGTCAATACATAGAAGAAAATCAGCTAAACATCGGATTACCGGCGACTTGTTTAAAAGGAAACATAAAAGTTGAACAAACGAAAAATAAAATCGAAATGTATATTTCAATGTAGGCACTGTGATTGAATGTAATTCCATGGCAGATAAGATTTATTAATTTTTTTTTAAATTTATTAATTTTAGTAATCAACTGACAAGGATATCAAAGCGAGAATCAAGAAAGCAAGGGAAGCTTTCATTTCTCTCAAGTCTGTGTGGAGACCAACAGTAAGCACTCAGCATGAAAACTAAGATCCGGATTTTCAACCCCATTGTGAAGTCAGTCAGTGCTACTATATACGGATCATAGACTTGGCACCTCACGAAGGTCACTTCTAACAAACTACACACCTTCATAAACAGCTAACTGTCTTCGCCCAATACTACTCAACATCAGCAACAGGGAGGGATCTCTGGCAATGAGCGAATCAACCCCGCAGGAACTAATTGTGCAACAAATATGCAAGAAGAAATCGAGGTAGATTGGCCATACTCTGAAAAAACAAACCATCAAGTAACATCACATTCCAGGCCATTGCTTGAGTGGAACCCAAATGGGAAGCACCGAATTGGTTGTCAGTGCGAGGGTGACATGGAGGAGGTCATGTGAAGAGGAGATGAAAGCATGTGGGCAGACGTGTAGCCAGGTGAAAACGTTGGCAGAGAACCGAATGCAATGGAGACGTGTAGCTGAAGCCCTAATTTCGTCTAGAAATTAAAGGAAACAATAATATAATAATTTAAATAATCACACAGTGACGATGCAGTATTAAGAACTGGATGACAAGGTTTCGAGAATAAATTATCGCCACTCATAAGCATATCAGTTTAATCACACAGTTTCACAGTCTGTCTTATATATACTTCCTATATTTCTGTCTATCCCATTTTTCCTTGTTGTCTGCTGCCACTTTCCACATCTCCGGTAGGTAGGCGTTGCTTTGTTCCAATTGCACGTGTGTGGTGTTGAATCAATAAACAAAGCTTCAGTGATTAACCTCTCTTAATTAGAGTATATCAAGTAACGTCTTAAGTATAAGCGATAAGAATAGCCTATATGTCAGTCGGAAATCCACTATTGGAGAAGAAATGCAAGAAGGTTACAATTCTGACGAAAACGAACAGCCACACATGCCGGAATAGAGAATGGATGATATTATGTGGGAATGGTGACACCAACGTGTAATAGCGCATAATTTGCTTAATATATGCACTGAATTTTTATTGATTTTTATGCACACAAAAACCTGGTACATTATGAGCACGAAGAGATGCGCCAAACCGAAATCTCATAGTTTGTATGGGATCTGGGATAACTGTTCGAATACCCTGACCAAGGCAAGTGTTTATCTTAGAGGGTCAGTCCCGCCACGAGCCTCTCAGACTTGAATTCTGATCTACAAGACTGTGTGGAACAGCATCCCCATGATTGACAGTGAACGAAACAGGTTCAAAACATTAGGATTTCGGAGATCATGTGCACCACAAAAGTTTGGAAGCAGAGTTTTCTAGCTGCATATAGGTAGTAGACTTACACGTCCACCGAACCGGTTGTAAGTGCCAGACATTTACACAATCACTCCTTTTACTTTTGTGAGAAATTTTACCGCCACTGCTGCCACATGCAGGTAGTGAATGACTGACTGACTGGTTTCAACATAGAAATTTGCACCGAAGTGCGGCGGTTCAAGTCGCCACACTCTATGTAGCAAAGAAAGTAGGGGAAAAAGTAAAAAGAAACGCAAAATAGAGACAGTAAAAAGAGATGTGAGACATAAAGGGTAGTATAATAACGAAGAACAATATAGTTTTATTGGATATTCTGAGTCACAAAGAGTGGATACATCTGCGCTGTCATTGAAAACGATGAGTTTGAGCCATATCACCAATTGTTTCCATCCTTCATTGGTTTTTAACATCCCGAGGACCCCAAACAGTCTATCAGTCTACAGCTTCCTACGTGGCTTAAACTAACTGTTGTGGATTTAATTGACTGATGAAGCCTTGCTTTGGTTTGACTACCAATCACCAACTCTTTTCTAACCTGATCCATCCTATGTCAGTCAGCTAACATTGCCCACTGTCAAGGAAGGCGAGGGATACGGATGCATATCTAACACATGTCGTAACCATCTCAATCGGTGTAACTTAACAACCTCGTCTATTGATTTCTCCTCCCACCTATCTAGCACTCGACAGAAGCATCACCTCAATATTGCTCACCCTATTACACCACCTGACAAGGGAGATAGAACGCAGGCACCTATGACCAAAGACAGCTAGCCAGTTTCATGTCTTCCACTTCCAATGGCCACATCTCACTCACAACCATTACTCATTCTGTTTCCCTCTTATACTATTCTAAATTCTATTGATTCTCTTCACTCATTTCCCTGTCTACCTTTGTGTGCTATTTGGAACGTGGCAACTCGAACTGCTGCACTTCGGTGCCAAGTTCTATGTTGAATCCAGCAGCAGCAGCAACAACCATAGAGGAGGACGGAGAGGACTGCAGTCAGTTGGATATCACGTTTACGCCAGAGACGGTGTAAAGTGGCATATGCAAAACAAGCCCTTTGTATCCATGCTGAGGTTTCATCGGCGATCAACCAGCTGGCGTTGTCTGATGCAACTCCCCAAATAAGTGAAGCGGTAGACACGTTCCACCACCACTTCACTCCCTGTCTTTGAAATAGAAGTCAATGTAGTCCAGTCCAGGCCCATAGCATCATCTTACATTTGAAAGCAAGAGCTAATTACATGCCAAACATTCGAAGATTGCTGCTCCCCAAGGTGTTCAGAAGACTCTGCATTTTGTCAGCGTCTTCACCTAGAAGGCAGAACTATATCGTCTGCACATTCTAAGTCAACGAGATTATTTCCTGATGGTAACAAGTCAATCCCTGAGTCACTGAAGTGAGTTAGGGTTAAGTCCATAAGTACATCTATCATAAAATTGAATAGAACAGTGAATAGAACAATTTAACTAGCACAGAGAGAGAGGATATAAACGCGCAACGACACGAGAAAGAGGGAGCATTTCGTTTGGAGGGACCAAAATCTACTAACAATTCGCTGTACCACAGTGGAGTATATATTCACACGCATAATAAATACAAGCGATTTAGTAAACCTACTTTCGTCAACAGTTCAGCTATTGCACGTTTATCAGGAGTTAAGCACTGCTCAATAATATGACGACTTTTGTGACCCTTAAATCTTGATTGATATTCGTTTTGACTGGGATTACCGCCATCCTCAGCCTCCTCCTCGTTATCATCGTCACCATCATGATCATGATCGTCATTATCAACTGATGAAGATTTATCTTTCATTGGTTGATGCTTCCAATAAATATTATAATTTGGTAAATAGATTTCTATAAGACATGAAGTTTGAAAGGCATCTAGAAAACAAAAAGAAGAAGAGCAGTAAGGAGTTAGACAAAACGAAAACATACAACAGCAATAAGGTTCGCATAATGACACGTAAACAACAAGAACCACCATACGAATTGTTGCCTTCTATGGCCGAGTTAAACTTTAAGCACCACTAACTACCACCAATCAGCGAATGACCTTGAATGGCCCAATGAGTTTTATCCACGTGAGTTTAAGGCTCTATTCTGCTTGATTTCAGTTAAATGTCAGGGAAGGTAAGCTGATGATTTTAATATTTCGTAGGTACATTTTTTGTCAGGTCGCATTTGTTCTTAATCCAGATTAGGTATATTTGTAGCTACTGGGTTTTAAAACAGACTGTGACAGATGTAGCTGCTGAAAAACAGACAAAATAGTCTCATATCAACAGTTCAGTGACATCAGCACTGCAGAGATATCGCGTCATGAAAAATGGAGAGAAGGTGTCATCGTACACGTGGATGAGTGGAAAGGTTATAACTCCTTGTCATCCCTTGGATATATTCATCACAGAGTCAACCATTTCTAATGATTTTATGGATCTAGTTACAGGGACACACATCAGTTCTATAGAAGGCTTTTCGGGAAGATTAAAAACAGGATTAGGGCCATTGATGGATCTCAAAAGGATGTCATTTATAATCATTTGGACGAATATATGTATAGAATGTGGTGTACCTTTCCAGTTGATATTCCTATGCTCGACTGGGAGATGTTTTCACCACATGTCAGAGAAAGATACTCTAGGTAACAGTTTTATGCAGTTTTTATTCATATTTTCCATAAAATATATGTTTTCCATAACCAAAAATGCCTCTTCCATTTGACCGATTCGTTGAAGTTCGTTTGTTGATTGGCAGTCAGTGGTGCTGAAAGTTTAACTTTGCCCCTTCTATGAAGTGGTTGGCAACAACAAAAACAACCAGCACCAATCACCATCAACGGTGGAGATTTAACACAGGCTAACACCTTCACTTATCTAGGAAGCATCGTTTCAACCACAGGCAGTCGGAACAGATGAAGATATCAAAGCCAGTCAACCAGAATCGGAAAGGCAAGGTACGCCTTCACCAACCTGAAACCAGTTCGAAAATCTTCTGCACTCACTCGGCCAGCGTAAACAACAAGATTCGGATTCTGTTCTTCGAAAATGTGAAGTCAGTCAGTTCTTCTATAAGGGTCAGAAACTTGCACTATGTGTGACAAAAAGGATTTCCAACTGTTAACTGCAGACTTTTATCAATAGCTGCCTTCATTTTCTCCATACCGAAGATCAGATGGCCAACGTTAAGAAAGAATTACCAACAAGAAACTCTGAAGTGAAACAAACCAACCAAGAGGCGATTGCTCAACAAATATGTTGGAGAAAATGAAGATGGATGAAGCATATTATTGTTATTATTGTTTCCTTTAATTCCTAGAGGAACATAGGGTTTCAGCCGTGCGTCTCCATTGCGTTCGGTTCTCTGCTAGAGTCTTCACCTGGCTTCAAGTCAGCCCACATGTTTTCATCTCCTCTTCACATGACCTCCTCCAAGTCACCCTTGCACTGACGACCAACTCGCCGCTTCCCTTTCGGGTTCCACTCGAGCAATGGCTTGTCTAGTGATGTCACTTGATGGTTTCCTCACAGTATGACGACCAATCCACTTCCATTTCTTCCTGCATATTTGTTTTACAATCGGTTTCTGCTGTGTTGGTTCGCTCCCAGAGATCCTTGTTGCTGATCTTTTCTGGCCGACCATCTGATCTTGAGTAGTATTGAGCGAAGACAACTGTTAATGAACGTCTGTAGTTTGTTTGAGATGCTCCTTATGACGCGCAGTGCAAGTCTCTGATCCGTATAGTAGCACTGACTGACTTCAAATTGGAGTTGAAAATCCGGATCTTATTTTCAATTTTATGCTGAGTTCTGTTGACCTCCACACAGACTAGAGAGTAGTGAAAGCTTGTCTTGCTTTTCCGATCGATTCTTGCTTTGATATCCTCGTCAGTTCCGCCTGTAGTTGAGACGATGCTTCCCAGGTACGTAGGTAAAAGAGGTTGTTTCTTTCAGGTTCCTTCCATTTATGCTGCTTGTTGTCTATTGTTGTTGTTGCTGTTGGTGGTGTTGCCCAGGAATTTTCATCACCTCTGTTTTCTCCACGTTCACCTGAAGTCCTGTCTTCTCTGGATGCTTCTTCTGCCAACTTGTTGCTTTTCATCACTTGCATATATCTTCCAGTTTGTGGGAAATCAGACATATTTTTCATCGGCGAAGTCCAGATCCTGCAAGTTCTTTTTTGTGTGTGTCCATTTTATGCCTGTTTCCTCACTGCCCACCGCTGTTTGTCACATTATCCAATCTACTGCAATCAGGAAAATTATTGGCGATATTAGGCAACCAGCTTGTCTTACTCCTGTCCTCACTTCGAAGGATTCCGTAACTTTCCCGTTGTGGATTACTTGGTATGCAGCATTGTCGTACAGCTGTTGGATGAGATGTATAATTGTCGGTGGCACCCCGTAGTAGCGAAGTAGTTGCCAAATCACCTCTCGATCGATGCTGCACTATCAAAGGCCTTTTCAAAGTCGATGAAGTTGGTGTGTGGTGGATGGGGCACACATCAGGAAAACCATCGAATGACATGGTGGGCAGTGCATGCCATCGTTCTAGTGGAATCCAAATGGGAAGCGAGGAGTGGGTCATCACTGCGACGGTGACATGGAGGATATCGTGTAAGGCAGAGATGAGAGAGTTTCGGCAATCGTGGACCCAAATGAAAAGGACGGTAGAAAACCGAACAGAGTGGAGATGTGTTGTTGAAGCCCTATGTTCCACTGGGAACTAAGGGAACAGTAATAATAATAATGAGGTGGTTGGGTAGGAAATTAGAGATGAACCACTTGAATTCCACCTCCTCCTCATGTATGCGTAATTATCAAACACACACACACGCTGTGAATGCTCCTGTGGAGCTAGTTACATGGAGTGCACAATTAGGCATGTTCAACACTAAATTTCATGATAGCCACTCATTCAGTGTTCTCATAGTTACCATCTGAGTGACCAGAGTAGATTATTATTGCCTCCCAAGTTAACAATTTGAAAAAACCACATCCATCCCACCTGCTCTGACAGATTCTTTGCAATTCTGTGCCATATCCTCTCAGCCTTTTTAGCTCCACGTATTGTGCGAAAATTCCATGCCTCAATGCTAATTGTTGCTTTCATCAAAAGAAGATATACATGGGCTGACTGGCTTCTCAAAGACTTTCACCAGCCCGCATCATTCCGTATCTCCGATGCTGGCTACATACTGCATATCAGATAGAAGGGACTGACAAGAAACAAGGAAATCTGGCAGCGACTCATCCAAGAACCTATTGGTTCAAAAATATGCATCAAGGAAATGGAGATGTATTGAGACAAACGCTCTCAGGAGACTAAGTACCAGTTTGATCATCAAGGGAGACCTACACAAAGGATATGACGAGTTGGGAGTCCATTTCAGGATGGTATGCAGAAGATCGTGTAAAGTGGAAATGAAATCAAGTAGACAATTGTCGAATCAGCACAAAAGGTTAGTAGAGAACAGAGGGAAACGCATGTGTACATCCTGGAGAGACTAAGAGATGCACTGGATATAGAACTCCTACACTATAGAGATGCCCATATCTGCATCAATCTCATTCAACAACTCCATGACAATGCCAGGTTGTCAGGAGTGTAAGATAAGACTACTGTCTACTATCACCGATGGTATTTCTAATGCTGGTGGACTGAATTATGCGACAATCTGTGCAGATCAGGAAGAAAGGAATAACTTGGACCAACAAGAAGACGCTAGAAGATCTGAGCTTCACGAACGATTTTTATCTAATGTCACATAAATTCGAAGAACCACAGATAAAAACCAATAGGTCGGAAGTATAAGCAGACAGCTAAGACAGGATTTCAAGTGAATCATAAAGAATACGGAGGTGTTGAAGATAACCACCGATGACCACCACCACCACCAACAACAACAACAAGAATCAATCGATATCAACAGATTAAATCGGAAAGAGGTCACTACCTTCACTTATCTAGACAGAATCGTTTCAACTATAGTTGGCCAGGATGAGAATATCAAAATCACAGTCGGAGAGGTAAGGCACACATTTGTCACTCTGAAATCAGTGTGGAAATCTGCTTCACTCGGCATAAATAACAAAATTCAGATTTCCACACCAATGTTAAGTCGATCAGCTGTCCTCTTTTCGCCTAGAAACTTGGCAAAAGCATCACGTGAAGCACTTTTCAACAGCCAACTTTAAACGTCTATCTGCAGTTACATTCGCCAGCTCCATATTGAAGATCTAATGGAATGAGCCAATCTAGAGCCTATTGCTGAAAAAATATTCGAAGAAAATGGTGATAAGTCGGATACACACTGGGGAGACTGCTGGATGACATCGCCTGTCACACCATCCCCCCCGAGTGGAACCCGAGTACTGGGAAACGGAGAGTTGAGTGTCACTTCGAGGGTGACATAGAGAAAATGAAAGTTTACGGCCAGTTGTGGGATGAGCTAATAAGGCCTGCAGAAAACATGACAAAATGAAGGTGTTCTGCTGAAGCCCTATGTTCCAATCAAAACCCAAGGGTAATACATGTATATACATCGAAAGAAAGAGAGAGAGAAGAATTACCGTGTTCTTCATCAACCAAATGCCCATTATTTCTCAACGCGAAATCAGATACTGTTTTTTTAACTGTAGATGAATTATAATAAGGGAATCTAGCTGTTGCCTTAGCTTTCAATGATGCTGGTGAAGATGATTGAGGTGATGACTTTGTTGGCACTGCTCCCTCCGTTATCGTTGGCGCCTCTTCTTCTTCTTCTTCTTCTACCGTCCAATGCATAAGACGTAAATAACGTCCTTCATAGGAATGTTGAATTGTCTCAACAACACCACTCCGATAAACACCATAGTTGTTGTTTGATGCAGTAGTAGACTGCTGCATTGAAGCGTTCTCCTTCAAATAACAATTATAATCACTACCATTACTATTATTATTATTGTTATTATAAATTTTTCTATATCTTGCCAACACCTCTTCACCTTCAGTTGCACATGGTTCATCCCATTCTTCTTCAAGTAGATTTTGTTGATAGCAGGATAGCAGCATAGAAGATATTTCATTTCTATCACATTGAGAAGTTGAACAGGATGGTGAATTCGATACTGAGGAATTATTTGACATACGATTGTTAGATTTATCAAGTGAATGATTCTGAAAATAATGAAGAAGATTTCAGAGATGGTAAAAGATGCAATTTAAAACAAAATTATGTATATATATCAGTTCATATGTCAAATATATTTAATCATAATTTAATCCCTATTTAGGCATTTAGAAAACAGAAAGATTGAGCGAAGAAATATTTACTTTTGAATTAGATCCTCATCTCTGGCTCTACTCTAATATATTATGTATAGCATTTTTATTACAATACACAACAGTTTACCAATCAAGTGGCACTGATATGCCTGTTAACAATAATTAGTACGGTTTATACATTCATGTAACGATGGCCACGGTAAGGAAAGTGGCTGTACAAATTTCTTCTGAACACACCCACAGGTTTGGCTTCTTAAGGTGGATTCCGATTGCTTCAGCTGTCTGTAGAAGACGAACTCGTACAGCAAAATTAAGATTAGTCGGAATGCGATAAATAATTTTAAATGCAGTATTAACATCAACCTTATGCTCAGTTTCTACAAGGTGTGTGTTTGTCCCTTGCTTAACCATGTTGGATGATGTTCGGAAAAACGATGATGAACCTGCCTATTTGTACGCCCAATGTAGCTGGTTCCGCAACTGCAGTCAAACTGATAGATACACATAGAAGAGGCAAATTTAGGAATTTTATACTTATTTCTCGAACATAAAATAGGGGTGGTTGTGAAGAGACAACGTACCTATGCTGCATAATAAGCTCTCTTAACTGCATTCTTTAGGCGCTGTGTTATGATTTCGTTGATGTTGTCACCGAGGAACTGCAATTTTATGAACATTGGTTTTTTCGGAACTGTAGCCATACTGACTCTCCTTGGTGCTGAATTCATATTTTTCTCAATGAATTTATCTGGATAACCATTTTTTCTAAGTAATTCTCTAATAATCTTAAGCTCCTTATTGAGGCAGTCGTCTGAACAGATTAACCTAGCTCTATGAAGCTCTATATCAAGTTGATATGATTAACAATAGTTTATGCTCGAAACGTGGTCATCAGTTAATATTACTGTACAACACTGTGTGATTTATCAAAATAAAATCTTATCCATAATGGAGTTATGACACTGACTAATTATTGTTAACAAACATATCAGTGCCACTTGATTGGTTAATTGTTGTGTATTGTAATAAAAATGCTATACATAATATATTAGAGTAGTGCCAGAGATGAGGATTTAGTTGAAAAGTAAATATTTCTTCGCTCAATCTACCTGTTTTCATAATTTAATCGTATAATTGTTATTAAATAGAGGTTGATGCGGTTCAAACGATTTGCCAGGGCTCAATCCTAGACTGCCAACGCACTTCTGGACCTTGTCTACAGTAGAGAAGGAAGGCTGGGTGTGAGGCTAGCTAGCTATCCCATCTCGTAACAAATAAACGTCGGTGCTCCTGGAACTTTGAAGTTCACACTTGAAGCCCTGTGTTCCAGATGTAACGCGTAAGAGTAGTAATAGTGTAGTGAGAGCTGTCTGCTTGCCAAAATTGGTAGACACCAATTTACGTCAATGTTTACGTCCTGAATTGGGGTCAGGAGAGAAAAAAAGAACAAAGCCTAACCTTCAGGAACTCAACAACCAATCACAGCAGGCTTTGCGTGGGTGGAGACGATTCGCAGATATATGGTCTGACCATCAAGGAAACGGCCACAAAGAGATGGCAGATTAACCTTCAGCAAGAAAACAACCAATCAGAAGACGTTGCTTCTCTGCTAAGGCTAACGAATAATAATAATGTACATGAAAATCTATAAATATCTCTTGATTTTTTTCAATAAACGATCTGTTGCCCGGCCCTTGTCTTCTATCGTTATAACTTCAGACACCAAACCAAATAGGGGCAAAGTTCTACAATAGAGTCCCAAGGAACAAACGCACAAGTGACCTTGAACCGACCAATCAGAAAAAAGGATGATTTTTGCAAAAAATTTTACGTATTATTACATAAATAAGCATGAAAAAAAATCAAACAGGGTACTTTTATCTAATATGAGTTTTAAAAAATGTTCCAATTATTAATAGGAGTTTCAGTTTTGAAATTAAACCAATTTCTATACATGTATTCACCCAAATGACTGAAAATGACTTCGTTTTGTGATCCATTGATGGTTCGGATTCGATTTTTCAGTCTACCCCAAAAACCCTCGATGGAATTGGTATGCGTTCCGGCGACAGGGTCGACGAAATCACGCGAATGGTTGACTCTATGATGTATATACCCGAGTTGCGATAACTGGTTATATCCCGCCCATTCATCGGTGTGTATGGTAGTGCCAGGCAAAACAAGCCTCTGAATAATAGGCACCAGAGTGCCCGCACTTCTGTCTGGAATCAATTCGATGAATCCTTTGCGAATTTGGGTATCATAAATTCCTAACACCCAAACGCTATTTGCTCTAGCACGACCACGGTTGTATTTCTTCTTTATGAGCACTGTTTCGTCGACGTGAACAGTAACACCCACTCCTCCCAAAACTTGAGTAATATTATTCATCTTCCATGACGCTAAATCTCTACAAAACTGAAACCATTGAACAGTAGATGCCAGAGTATTTTCTGTCTGAGCGGCTGTTGACCTCACTCCGGATTTAAAAACCCAGTAATTGCACATAAACAGGATTTTCGTCAACGGGAGTTTCGATTTTTCAAAGAAAATCCCTAGAAAACAATTAACTGAGACTGTCACTTACCATTACGAACGCTTATTCGTTTTCTGCAATGTGTACATCTAAAGACATATCCATCAATGACCTGTGAATACGATTGCAGGTTCATAGGAGCACCACAAGTACATATACGAGTACGTGCTATTAATCCGTTATCCAGACAGTACTGAAATACGTGATCTGGATGAAATTGGCATCTCAGTAGATGAACAGCGTTCATTTTCGCGGTAGAATAATGGTAAGTTTCCTAAACCAATAACTAGCATGCGTTCAAGGTCATTGGAACATTTACAATCCTGGGACTCTATTGTTGAACTTCGCCAGAATAGGATCTCAATTGAATCCCAAATAATTAACGCCAAGTCGAGTACGGGGGGGGGGTTGAGTGTCACATGCCGGAGGAGATCCTGTGAGGAGGAGGAGGAAATGGCAGTGCATGGTCAATCGTAGAGAGTCAGGAGAAAGGGATTGTTGTAGAGGACAGCATGAAATAGTAGGTACACTCGTAATTCATGGGAATAATGATAAAATAACAATCCTGATAATTCCTTACTCTTAACAATGCACAATTTGTTCGTGTCAGTTGTTGTAAACGTGCTAAACCAATACGTCCATGACCAAACGACAGTCGCATACCACGTTTCCATACAGTCCATTCAGGTTTCATTAAATTGGAATACGCTGCCTGTGAAGATGATCTGTGAGTACCTCCATTGTCACTGTCATCATCACAACAGTAACAAAAAGCATTACCATGACCAGAATGGTTAGAATGATGATTACAATGTTTGGAGTTTTTGTTGCTAAGCATCTGTTCAAGCAATGGAGGCGGTAATTTTGATAGATTATAAATACGTCTAAATGCCATAATGCGGACAAAACAAGAAAAACAAACAAACATCAAAAAGCAATATAAATAAAAAATAAAACAAAATGGAAAGTGTTCAAAAAAAATGGATCTCTACACTGCGTTTTATAGCTACGAGAACTAGATCGATATTCTGATCGGGTAGTTTGAACTGTTTCGGATCTCTGAGCTGAGTTAAAACCACGTACATTGCTGATGACCTCAGCCTTAAATCAGAGAAATGGCTGTCCCGAGTCTACATCACCTCAATCTGTCTAGCTAGCACTTCTACTAGTTGATGTGAATGGAATCCAGCTAATCATACCGACTATTATTATTATTATTGTTTCCTTTAGTTCCTAGAGGAACACGAGGCTTCAGCCGCATGTCTCCATTGCGTTCGGTTCTCTGCAAACGTTTTCACCTGGCTCTACGTCTGCTCAAATGCCTTCATATCCTCTCCTCTCATGACCTCCTCCGCCTCCATGTCACCCTCGCACTAACGACCAACTCGCCACTTCCCATTCGGGTTCAACTCGAGTGATGGCCTGGCGTGTGATGTCACTCACTTGATGGTATTTTTTTTCAGAGTATGGCCAGCAAATCCACCTCCATTTCTTCCTGCATATTTCTTGCACAATTAGTCCCTGCTGGGTCTTTTCACTCATTGCCAGAGATCCCTCCCTGTTGCTGATCTTTTCCACCTAGACATCTGATCTTGAGTAGTATTGAGCGAAGACAGCTAGTTTTAGATGAGGGTCTGTGGTTTGTTTGAAGTGCTCTTTGTGACGCGGCGCTAAGTCCCTGATTCGTATAGAAGCACTGACTAACTTCACATTGCAGTTGAAAATCCGGATCCTATTTTTCATGCTGAGTGCTGAGTGTTGACCTCCACACAGACTTGAGAGTAAGGAAAGTTTGCCTTACTCTCACGATCCTCATCAGTTCCACCTGTAGTTGAAAAGATGCTTCCCCGGTAGACAAAGGAGGTTGTTTTTTTTTTCAGATTTCTCCCATTTATGCTGATTGTTCTGTTATTGTTTGCCTTTGCAGTCGGCCAGGAATCTTCGTCACCTCTGTTTTCTCTATGTTCACCTGAAGGCCTCTCTTCGCTGGATGCTTCTTCTGCCAACTTGTTGTTTTTCATTTGCATATGGTCTCATGCATTTATGGTACTAAGCGGATCACACATAATAGTGATTTGAATAATTTCAATTTCCAAAGGAAATCTATGGTAAAATTTAACCAAGTATTGATTTCCTGTATACACACGTTAGTCAGACAATTGTCAACCAATCAAATTCTGGAGAATTGATAGGACGCCTACGCAGCAAGCAGACGACTAGATGATCGACCAATCAGATTCCAATATGTTGATTGCAGGTCACAATCCTAAAGATAGGACTTCTAATTGTAACGTCGAAAAACTAACTAAAGAGTGACTGGAAACAAATTCATGAGGGCCACAAGGGGAACCTTTTTCTGAACTTCAACGGCTATAGAGCTTTTGTTCATGTTTGATTTAATATTCTCAGGTCATTTGTTCTGCATCAAAGTCAAATATGTATTCATTAAACGATGGTCTTTCAACTGATGATAATTCGTGTAGAGCAGACGACCCTGCCCCCATGATGTGTTTTGCTGCAACTTTTCCATTCACACTTTTGTATGACAGTTAATTTTTCTTGTTGGAGTAATATACATATCCTTCGTCAACTTGTAGGTCTTCTAAATTTACTCTTCGAGTGAGGGTATTTAACTACTAAGCAATACCAGTCGTTTCATCATCGTCCGTTGTATCTCGATAGTCATATTTACATACATTCACTCCAAAACAGTTCTTCACGTGGAGTGTAGCAGATTTCCACACTGACTTTAGATTAATGAAGGTAGGCAAAGTGAAACTTTAAGCTTTAATAACTACCACCAACCAGCTAATGACCTCGAACGCACCAATCACGTGAAGGGAGCACTTTTGTGTATGTGTAACAACAGAAGACAAGGCTGGCAACAGATCAGTTTTATTACGAAAACCAACAGGTATTTATATGTATTTTACGTACATTAATAAGGCTTTTGCCCGCAGAAAGAAGGCGGTCTTCTGATTGGTTGTTTGCAAACAAACGCAGTCTTCTGCTTTCTCGTTTTCGATATTTTTCGGAAATGCGAGCCACTTGTCTGCGAATCATATTTGTCCACGTTTAGGTCAGCTGTGATTGGTTGTTGAATCAGCCTAGATTAATTTCTACCAATCAGCGTAGATCAATGTCTACCAATTGGCTAGCAGCTTGCTCTCACCACACTCGTCCCCCCGTCAAATAGCTTCGTACGCAGGCGTTCCGACCTTCTTGGTGCTACATCCTCTAGTTGAGGATTGTTGCTGATCGGCTTGTCCCACTGTACCCATCGTTGGAGCTGACTGGCATTAACTCGTTTCTGTTTGTCACCTCTTCGGACGGTATATACTTGACCCCGTCTTTTTGTGATTGTGTATGGTCCTTCCCACTTTGGCAGGATTTTCCGTGAACCTGGCCCGCCTCCAACTGTATATCTCCTGTCTCTACACTTCACTTGGTCCCCGACTGCAAAGGTGATGCACCGCGTCTTTTCTTTCATCTGAGACTTCGCGACATCACTCCGCTGCTTCCGCATTACATTCTTGACGGCCTCTTTCCGCTCTGCTTTTAATTTCGTCGTACTCCACTTTTGGTGAAGGGGCCAGGTCTCGTTGTGTATCGGTAATTGTGGTTTTCTACCATACATCAGTTGAAAGGGTGACTTCTTCGTTGTTTCCTGAGTGGTAGCCCGATGCGTCAGTAAAATCAGTGGAAGCTCCGTCTCCCAGTTACCGCCCTTCGAGGCCAGCCACTCCTTCAGTGTACGGTTGTTTCTCTCCGTTAGGCCATTCGTCTGTGGATGATATGGGGTCGTTCTGATCCTCTTGATGCCCAGCTGTTGCAAACGGGAAGTAAATTCTTCACTCTCGAAACAGGGACCTTGGTCTGTCAGTATCGTCTTTGGTACGCCGTGGTCTGCAACGATGTGTTTAACTACTGCGTCTGTCACGGTCTTTGCACGTTGATCTGGGATCGCTACGGCGTCTACCCATCGTGTCGCGTGTTCCGTCATCACCAGGAGGTACTGATTACCATTAGATGTCTGAGGAAATAGACCCATGACATCTACGGACCACAAGTCACCTATCGCTGTAACTGGAATCGACTGAAGCGGTGGTCGTATGCACCGGTCGCCTTTCATTAGCTGGCACCGTGGACATCCAAGTACGTATCTTGCTACGTCTTCTCTCATACCTGGCCAGTACATGCTTTGTCTTAGGAGGTCAGTTGTTCTGGCCACGCCTGTATGTGCTAGCTGGTGACATTCTTCTATCATGTCGTGGCGCGAGGACTGAGGTATGATAGCCAGCCAGCTTCCGTCGTTCTCTCGCCAGGTCAGAGTCCCGTAGGCATTCACTCTTAGTCGATCTCTCTGTCTGAGTAGTGTGGTTAGCTCCTTACTCGCTGTAGCTTGATCTACTTCTATCCCGTTGGTTATCACCTGTATCACTGTATTCAGCGTATCATCCAACCTTTGCTTGCGTGCAAGTTTTAGTGGGTCTTGTTCTACAGCATGCACTCCGTAAGCGACCTCGGGCAACTCAGGCTCGTCTTCTGGTCTCGATAACAAATCTGCCAAGACATTTTCACTTCCAGGAACGTGTGAGATCGTAAAATCGTACTCCCGAAGACGCAACATCCACCGTGACAATTTCCCCCGTGGGTCTCTCGCTGTCTTCAAAAATTGTAGCGGCTTATGATCGGTTTCGATGTGGAACCGCCGGCCGAGTAAATAAGGTCGCCATTTGTCGACTGCCCATACCATTGCTAAACATTCTTTCTCTATCGTTGAATACTTTCTCTCTGCGAGTGTTAAAACCCGACTGGCATACTCAACGATTCCATCACCTTGTCTTAGGACCGCACCTATGGCGTAGTCACTGGCATCTGTGCACACTGTAAACTGTCTTCCAGGTACAGGTAGTTTTAGCGTCATTTGTTGGTGGTCGAACAGGTGTTTAATTCTGTCAAATGTCCTCTGCGATTCTTCCGACCAAACAAACTTCGGCTCACCTAGTAGCCTGTATAGAGGGGCTGCTATCTCATTGAAGTTCTTCCCGAAGCGACTATAAAACGCCGCTCTACCCAAGAATTGCCTCAATTTCCTCTTTGAATTCGGGGCTGGAATTGTTTTAATCGTCAAAATTTTCTCCGGTAGTGGTTTAATCTCACCATTTCCTACTTTATGTCCTAACAGAGTAACATTCTTTCTGGCTATCTGGGACTTGGTTTTGTTAATGCGCAGTCCAAACTCTTCGATGCGTCGCAGCACGGCTTCTACATGCTTCACATGATCGTTTTCGTTTTGACTGTATATCACGAGATCATCACCATACACTTCCACGTTTTTCAAGTTCCTAAGTAATAGCGTCATCAGTCTTCTGAAGGTAAACGGTGCACCTGCTAGTCCAAACGGCATGCGTTTAAATCGATATTGTGTCTGGCCCACGCTGAATGCCGTCTTATCTCTATCACCTGGTTTTATCGGTATCTGCCAGTACCCTGAGCGAAGATCGAAAACGGAAAACACATTCGCGCCTTGTAGGCGGTCTAAAGTTTCCACCACTGTTGGCATGGCACACGGTTTTAACTCTGTCATACTGTTTAATTGTCGAAAGTCAACACAGAATCTATACTTCCCATTCGCTTTCTTTACTAACAGCACTGGAGAGTTGTACGGGCTATCAGCTTCTTCAATAATATCGTCTTTTAACATCTCTTGCACTTGTCGCTTCACTTCGCCTTCCAGATGACATGGTATTCTTCGCGATGTAAATGACATTACTTTTGGATTAGTTAACGGAATTTCATGATTCACCTTGTCGCAATAACTGTATGGATTGCCATCACCAGTGAACAGATGGTCGTATTTCTTAATTAAATCTGTCATGTTGTATACCGTCGACAGGTTCACCGCTGCTATCTCGCTGGTCTCATACATTTTGATACGCCCGTATTTCGTGACCACCACTTTCGCTTGCGTGTCAATTATTGCACCAATCTCCCGCAGAAAATCCGCTCCTAATATCGTTCGCTGTAGTTCGGGCACAACAATGAAAGGAAACGTCACCTCGCACCCTTCAACAACAATCGTACAGTTCGACCTACCCGTTATACGCAACACATGCCCGCCTACTGTTTGTACTGTCAACGAACACGGACTAACGCTCTTACATAAATTCTTATCTATCAACGACATGGCCGCTCCTGTATCTACTAAGCATACTACTTCTCGATCATTTACTCGCAACTTCGAATACATAGCCCCTTTCTCAATCGCCCCCACTAAGTCTAGGTTCATATGAAAGAAAGAACAAGCATTATACCGTCTGAAATTTTTCCTTTTCTGTCTTTCTGGGCAGTCTCTTCTCCAGTGTCCTGGCTTGCCGCATTCAAAACATCGGCTTTTTCTATTACCCAACTTTAACGCCGCCACTTCCCGCTGCAATGCTTCAATTTGCTGCTCATATTCATTTGGTTTCGGCTGCTCTATAGCGGCTAAAGTCGTGCTCAGCAGCTGTCTGGTCACCTTCGCTAGCTCACTAATATCCATCGGTTGCGTTGCGTTAACCAGTTTTAACTGCTGAGAAATGTGGTCTGGTACACTCTCGATGAATTGGGAAGATAGTAACTGCTCTTCTGATTCTTTATCCAACGTGGGAAGCGCCCGTCGAAGTAAATTCGTCAATTTCACCGCCAATACTAACGGGTCTCCATCAGGTCCCAGCCTCGTTGATCGGAACTGCTGCATCGCTAGCTGTCTGTCTGTTGCGCTGTCGAACTCCGACACCAAATTTTCAACCAATCTCTTCCAAGACACTGTGCCGTTTGACCGGTCTACGCTGTCATATGCCGCCTTCGCTCGGCCTCTCAACAGCGTCCCGAGAACAACTGCCTTCGCCGCCTGCTCCTTGACACCCACCAGCTCAGCTACGCCTTCGAAATCACGTAGGAAGCTCCGTATGTCTCCCTCCTCAAACGCAGCTGGCCACGGGATCTTCATTTTTCCGGAGGCAGCGACACCGAATGTAACAACAGAAGACAAGGCAGGCAACAGATCAGTTTTATTACGAAAACCAACAGGTATTTATATGTATTTTACGTACATTAATAAGGCTTTTGCCCGCAGAAAGAAGGCGGTCTTCTGATTGGTTGTTTGCAAACAAACGCAGTCTTCTGCTTTCTCGTTTTCGATATTTTTCGGAAATGCGAGCCACTTGTCTGCGAATCATATTTGTCCACGTTTAGGTCAGCTGTGATTGGTTGTTGAATCAGCCTAGATTAATTTCTACCAATCAGCGTAGATCAATGTCTACCAATTGGCTAGCAGCTTGCTCTCACCACACTCGTCCCCCCGTCAAATAGCTTCGTACGCAGGCGTTCCGACCTTCTTGGTGCTACATCCTCTAGTTGAGGATTGTTGCTGATCGGCTTGTCCCACTGTACCCATCGTTGGAGCTGACTGGCATTAACTCGTTTCTGTTTGTCACCTCTTCGGACGGTATATACTTGACCCCGTCTTTTTGTGATTGTGTATGGTCCTTCCCACTTTGGCAGGATTTTCCGTGAACCTGGCCCGCCTCCAACTGTATATCTCCTGTCTCTACACTTCACTTGGTCCCCGACTGCAAAGGTGATGCACCGCGTCTTTTCTTTCATCTGAGACTTCGCGACATCACTCCGCTGCTTCCGCATTACATTCTTGACGGCCTCTTTCCGCTCTGCTTTTAATTTCGTCGTACTCCACTTTTGGTGAAGGGGCCAGGTCTCGTTGTGTATCGGTAATTGTGGTTTTCTACCATACATCAGTTGAAAGGGTGACTTCTTCGTTGTTTCCTGAGTGGTAGCCCGATGCGTCAGTAAAATCAGTGGAAGCTCCGTCTCCCAGTTACCGCCCTTCGAGGCCAGCCACTCCTTCAGTGTACGGTTGTTTCTCTCCGTTAGGCCATTCGTCTGTGGATGATATGGGGTCGTTCTGATCCTCTTGATGCCCAGCTGTTGCAAACGGGAAGTAAATTCTTCACTCTCGAAACAGGGACCTTGGTCTGTCAGTATCGTCTTTGGTACGCCGTGGTCTGCAACGATGTGTTTAACTACTGCGTCTGTCACGGTCTTTGCACGTTGATCTGGGATCGCTACGGCGTCTACCCATCGTGTCGCGTGTTCCGTCATCACCAGGAGGTACTGATTACCATTAGATGTCTGAGGAAATAGACCCATGACATCTACGGACCACAAGTCACCTATCGCTGTAACTGGAATCGACTGAAGCGGTGGTCGTATGCACCGGTCGCCTTTCATTAGCTGGCACCGTGGACATCCAAGTACGTATCTTGCTACGTCTTCTCTCATACCTGGCCAGTACATGCTTTGTCTTAGGAGGTCAGTTGTTCTGGCCACGCCTGTATGTGCTAGCTGGTGACATTCTTCTATCATGTCGTGGCGCGAGGACTGAGGTATGATAGCCAGCCAGCTTCCGTCGTTCTCTCGCCAGGTCAGAGTCCCGTAGGCATTCACTCTTAGTCGATCTCTCTGTCTGAGTAGTGTGGTTAGCTCCTTACTCGCTGTAGCTTGATCTACTTCTATCCCGTTGGTTATCACCTGTATCACTGTATTCAGCGTATCATCCAACCTTTGCTTGCGTGCAAGTTTTAGTGGGTCTTGTTCTACAGCATGCACTCCGTAAGCGACCTCGGGCAACTCAGGCTCGTCTTCTGGTCTCGATAACAAATCTGCCAAGACATTTTCACTTCCAGGAACGTGTGAGATCGTAAAATCGTACTCCCGAAGACGCAACATCCACCGTGACAATTTCCCCCGTGGGTCTCTCGCTGTCTTCAAAAATTGTAGCGGCTTATGATCGGTTTCGATGTGGAACCGCCGGCCGAGTAAATAAGGTCGCCATTTGTCGACTGCCCATACCATTGCTAAACATTCTTTCTCTATCGTTGAATACTTTCTCTCTGCGAGTGTTAAAACCCGACTGGCATACTCAACGATTCCATCACCTTGTCTTAGGACCGCACCTATGGCGTAGTCACTGGCATCTGTGCACACTGTAAACTGTCTTCCAGGTACAGGTAGTTTTAGCGTCATTTGTTGGTGGTCGAACAGGTGTTTAATTCTGTCAAATGTCCTCTGCGATTCTTCCGACCAAACAAACTTCGGCTCACCTAGTAGCCTGTATAGAGGGGCTGCTATCTCATTGAAGTTCTTCCCGAAGCGACTATAAAACGCCGCTCTACCCAAGAATTGCCTCAATTTCCTCTTTGAATTCGGGGCTGGAATTGTTTTAATCGTCAAAATTTTCTCCGGTAGTGGTTTAATCTCACCATTTCCTACTTTATGTCCTAACAGAGTAACATTCTTTCTGGCTATCTGGGACTTGGTTTTGTTAATGCGCAGTCCAAACTCTTCGATGCGTCGCAGCACGGCTTCTACATGCTTCACATGATCGTTTTCGTTTTGACTGTATATCACGAGATCATCACCATACACTTCCACGTTTTTCAAGTTCCTAAGTAATAGCGTCATCAGTCTTCTGAAGGTAAACGGTGCACCTGCTAGTCCAAACGGCATGCGTTTAAATCGATATTGTGTCTGGCCCACGCTGAATGCCGTCTTATCTCTATCACCTGGTTTTATCGGTATCTGCCAGTACCCTGAGCGAAGATCGAAAACGGAAAACACATTCGCGCCTTGTAGGCGGTCTAAAGTTTCCACCACTGTTGGCATGGCACACGGTTTTAACTCTGTCATACTGTTTAATTGTCGAAAGTCAACACAGAATCTATACTTCCCATTCGCTTTCTTTACTAACAGCACTGGAGAGTTGTACGGGCTATCAGCTTCTTCAATAATATCGTCTTTTAACATCTCTTGCACTTGTCGCTTCACTTCGCCTTCCAGATGACATGGTATTCTTCGCGATGTAAATGACATTACTTTTGGATTAGTTAACGGAATTTCATGATTCACCTTGTCGCAATAACTGTATGGATTGCCATCACCAGTGAACAGATGGTCGTATTTCTTAATTAAATCTGTCATGTTGTATACCGTCGACAGGTTCACCGCTGCTATCTCGCTGGTCTCATACATTTTGATACGCCCGTATTTCGTGACCACCACTTTCGCTTGCGTGTCAATTATTGCACCAATCTCCCGCAGAAAATCCGCTCCTAATATCGTTCGCTGTAGTTCGGGCACAACAATGAAAGGAAACGTCACCTCGCACCCTTCAACAACAATCGTACAGTTCGACCTACCCGTTATACGCAACACATGCCCGCCTACTGTTTGTACTGTCAACGAACACGGACTAACGCTCTTACATAAATTCTTATCTATCAACGACATGGCCGCTCCTGTATCTACTAAGCATACTACTTCTCGATCATTTACTCGCAACTTCGAATACATAGCCCCTTTCTCAATCGCCCCCACTAAGTCTAGGTTCATATGAAAGAAAGAACAAGCATTATACCGTCTGAAATTTTTCCTTTTCTGTCTTTCTGGGCAGTCTCTTCTCCAGTGTCCTGGCTTGCCGCATTCAAAACATCGGCTTTTTCTATTACCCAACTTTAACGCCGCCACTTCCCGCTGCAATGCTTCAATTTGCTGCTCATATTCATTTGGTTTCGGCTGCTCTATAGCGGCTAAAGTCGTGCTCAGCAGCTGTCTGGTCACCTTCGCTAGCTCACTAATATCCATCGGTTGCGTTGCGTTAACCAGTTTTAACTGCTGAGAAATGTGGTCTGGTACACTCTCGATGAATTGGGAAGATAGTAACTGCTCTTCTGATTCTTTATCCAACGTGGGAAGCGCCCGTCGAAGTAAATTCGTCAATTTCACCGCCAATACTAACGGGTCTCCATCAGGTCCCAGCCTCGTTGATCGGAACTGCTGCTAGCTGTCTGTCTGTTGCGCTGTCGAACTCCGACACCAAATTTTCAACCAATCTCTTCCAAGACACTGTGCCGTTTGACCGGTCTACGCTGTCATATGCCGCCTTCGCTCGGCCTCTCAACAGCGTCCCGAGAACAACTGCCTTCGCTGCCTCTCAACAGCGTCCCGAGAACAACTGCCTTCGCCGCCTGCTCCTTGACACCCACCAGCTCAGCTACGCCTTCGAAATCACGTAGGAAGCTCCGTATGTCTCCCTCCTCAAACGCAGCTGGCCACGGGATCTTCATTTTTCCGGAGGCAGCGACACCGAATGTAACAACAGAAGACAAGGCAGGCAACAGATCAGTTTTATTACGAAAACCAACAGGTATTTATATGTATTTTACGTACATTAATAAGGCTTTTGCCCGCAGAAAGAAGGCGGTCTTCTGATTGGTTGTTTGCAAACAAACGCAGTCTTCTGCTTTCTCGTTTTCGATATTTTTCGGAAATGCGAGCCACTTGTCTGCGAATCATATTTGTCCACTTTGATAAAGCTATTAGCATTAAATAGCGAAACGTCAGTAAAAACAATATCGTTTTGTTTTTCATTCATTGGGAAATACAAAAAAACCTTTATTATAATGCATATTTGTCCACGTTTAGGTCAGCTGTGATTGGTTGTTGAATCAGCCTAGATTAATTTCTACCAATCAGCGTAGATCAATGTCTACCAATTGGCTAGCAGCTTGCTCTCACCACATATGGAATACATATATTTTCATAAAAAAGCTCATAAAAACTGTATAAAAGTGTTGCGGAGGATATAACTTCCTCTCATATGTGATAAAAATAGCTCTCAGTTTTTGGCTGGGGTATCAACAGAGTATAATTCAATTGTAGGTAAAATTTATTTTGATAAAGTCTCATAGTGTTATGCAGTAATATTTACGGAGCAATTAATTGTGCTCGAAACATTGTCATCAGTATATATTACCGTATAACACTGTGAGACGACTTTATCATAAAACGTTTTACCCACAGTGGAATTATACTCTACCACCACAGTGCACAAGTTCTATTCTTATATCAATAGAGCAATTTAACCACATTCTATGCACGTAATTATTTGGGTCTTCTAACCCTAACAATAACTCTAATCTTTCCTGAACTAATGTCGTCTTTATTAGGTTAACCTCACCCTAACTTGTCCTTGGCCTAAACTGTAACTTAATCTTTCCCAAATCTAAGCTGGAACTTGCCAAATATCCTACTTCCTAGCATAACACTTCGATGACCATATTTTATTGATCATGATAACATTATTTGCTAGGTTTCACTAACTCGCTCAATGAGCACTTCAAGGTCATTGGTGCCGTTGCACCTTTTTGGTAGTTAGTTAGTGGTGCTTAAAGTTTAATTTGGTCCTGCCTAGATAAGTCAAAGAGGTGACCACCTTCAAATTTCTGCCTTCGATAGTGTTTGGCGCGTGTTGTCGTTGTTGTTGACAGCCGGATATCTCCATCAAGTCTATTTCGTCCACGTTCACTTGAAATACTTTCTTTGCTGCTGACCCCTTCAGTTTCTAGTCCATCACAATCAGGAATGTCATCAGTGATAGATATAGTAGGCAGTCATGTCTAACCCTTTTCTTTACTTCAAAGGATGAATCACCTGACACTTAGCATCATCAAACAGTTGTTGCAGAAGGTTAACTGGCAACGGGGGGGGGCGGGTATTGCGGCACTCTAGAGTGTTAAAGCAGTTTACAAATAACTTTGCTACAGAAACTTCAACAAGCAGTAAAAAAACAAAACAAAAAGTATAATGATATATAGAAAGCAATAATAATTATTAAACTACTGATGAGAATTACCCACAAATTTCATGTAAACTTGAATCATTCAACAAACGTGTATTCAACTGTACCCAAAATCCCATTGGTATATACGTGACGCAATACAAACGTACAATTTCTTTGCTAGCTGACGTTTGAACTGACCAAATAAATTGTTGTCGTGGTAATGATTTACAGTCGATTTGCTCAATACTACTTATATTACCTTCTATATTATTACTCAAGTCTTTATAGTCATTCTTGTTCAGTAATTTGGATTTATACCGTCGATGTACATTTGATCGTATGTTAGCTGGAAAACTAACCGATTGTGAACGTACATGAATTTGCTGTAATGAAATGAAGACAAAAAATAACAGATAGTACTTTTTAATTATATAAGTAGACAGTAGAATAGAAGCAAAAGAAATCTGACAGGAAACATGAAACCGTATGCACACAGAGGTGGACATAAGACTCATATTTCGGCGGGTAAATATTAAATGTAAGTCAGCTGCACTAAAACACCGTTTAATGCATTTCGATAAACGACTTTTCAAGTTTTGTTTGTAATGGTTAGTTTTGTTTTTACGAGTTGATCACGGATTGATATCAGTTAGAGAACCGTTGAAAACCATTCAGGGAGTACTGGCGATGATTCCCAAACCAGGCTGGTAAAACAGCTGTCCAGTACTCCCTGGTTTTCAAAGGTTCTCTAACTGATATCAATCCGTGATCAACTCGTAAAAACATAACTAGCCCTTACAAACCAAACTATAGAAAATTATTCTGATGCTCGCCAGTGACTTGCTACAGGATGGAGTTTCCTGGAGTTCTAGTGAGAAGCCGTGAACAGTAAGGTCGATACAGATGTCACGTGTAAGGATGGATCTCCCACCTACGACAATGGTTGGGGTCGCGCTAAATCACCAATTGGTAGAAGTTAGAATTCATGGGCTGGCCATTGAATCGGGTCCCAGTGGCTGAATGGTATGCGAGCTTTCCTTGTAACCAGAAGGTCCAGGGTTCGAACCCCACAGTGTGAGTGCGTACTGCCGATGATTCCCAAACTAGGATGAAACAGCTGTCCAGTACTCCCTCACCGGTTTTCAACGGTTCTCTAACTGGTATCAATCCGTGACTTTTCATGTATTGGTTTTGTAGGGATTTTGTTTGATTGGTTGGAGGGGTTCTAGTGGGAAGCCATGACCAATATAGAGTACAGCAGATTGAAGGTGAGGCAGTAACTCATCGAAGAAGAAGACACTGAGAAGTGGTCGCGCTATGTTATGAATTTACAGAAGTTAGAATTCATGGGCTGGCTATTGGATCGGATCCCAATGAGTGGCTTGATCGTCTACGAGCTGGCTAGCCTTGTAACCAGAAGGTTCGAGCCCTGCTAGAGAATCCCAAACTAGGCTGACGAAACAGTTCTCCAGTACTCCCTGTCTGGTTTTCCAATGCCTATCTAACCGATTTCAGCTCTTAAGATGAAATCCTCCAAACAAATAAACGACTTTTAATGACTTCAGTAACAGTGTCACCTTTAATGCCAAACTCATGACCAGAGTTTTTTCTTTGGCACTGTGAGTAGTTGTCTGAGGATGGTTTCTTTCTTGATGTTTCTATCGATAAAACTTCTAGAATATCCAATTCGCCAGTGGTCTGCACTAGTTGAGATGTGATAGAACTACCTCCTGAAGTCTTCAAATGTTTAGTGTTTAACAACTCAAGAATACGCAAGTCCTCTCTGCAATCAGAATAGGTGACACAATCAGAATCGATACCTCGAGACATAGCAGTGATATGTACGGGTAGCTTTCAACTAACTTAGACAAGTTCCATTTATCTACGGAATCTTATACACCTTATTTCCTGTTTATAAAAATATTACTTGTGACAATAAGGTAATAAATACAGGTAAATATCCCTCTCGTCTTTATGATTGTGTGTTTTTTTTTTCAAGAATCTAGATGTGTTTAGTTTTCATTCAATAGAGTTTTTGGTGCGTAATAATGGATAAAAGTTAGAATATCAATCAAATCTCTGCCAGACAACATTTGAAAATTAATCTAGGGCTCACTGACTCTACAGGATGAAGTTGTCTTCTATAGCAGTCCTAGCAGTAAGTCGAGACCAACGGAGTCTCACCAACTGACTGACTGACTGACTGGTTTCAACGTAGAACTTTGCACAGATGTGCAGCAATTCAATTCGCCACTCTCCCTCCATGTAGCACACAAAGCAAGAGAAGAAGAAAGTAAAAAGAAATGCAAAATAGAGACAGTAAAGAGAGATGTGAGGTAAAAAGAATAGTTACAGAACGTCATAAGTTACAAAGAGTGAATCAGTCTGCAGCAGCCATTGACAACGACAACTTTGGGCCATATCACAAACTGTTTCCAGTCTTCATTGGTTTTTACCGTCCCGAGGACCCCAACCAGTCAGGAAGTCTACACCTACCTACATGACTGGCTTAAACTAACTGTTGTGGATTTCATTGAGTGATGAAGCCATGTTATGGTTTGACCACCACTAGCTCTTTACCAGCTTGATCAATCCTTTGACAGTCAGCTAAGAATGCCCGTCATCGAGGCAGGCGGTGGCTAGGGATGCATTCGTGACACATGTCTTAACCATCTCAATCTATGTAACTTCACAACCTCTCCATGATGGGCGTAAGAACATACATTCACACTGATGACACTGGTTAGTGATGGTTGCGTTATATATCGCAAATTGTCAGAAGTAAGTATTCATGGACCGACCATTGGATTCCACTCCTTGCCTTACAACCTGGAAGCTTTGGGTTCTGGGTGCGTTACTGTGTGCTGAAGAGTTCCATATTAGGACGAAACAGCTGTACAGTAACTCTTTGATGGTTTTCAACAGTACTCTCCATGAACGACCTTGAAACACATCAGCAGAAGACAAAGAAGGAGAAGAAGAAGAGTAAGTAATTTATTTTAATTTACCTTATATCGAATGACTGCTGGTTGCAAATACGAATGTGGTCGACTTGATTGAAAACAGCGTGTAGCCAATAAGGACGATATTAAATATTGTCGATTATTATTATTGTGATGATTATTGCCACTACGATTAATATTCATATCTCCATCATATAAAGGTATAATTAATTCCATCTGTTGAAGTAATTCAATACAGATACTTTCCAGTTGGAAATTTCTTCCGCTAATGATGTGCCGGTGATCATAATCGTTGTTGTTCTCGCATTTATTATCGTCACTGATATCAATTTTGAGTAGAGATTTCATCAATTGTAATAGATACGATGATTCCATAACAGCTATATATGTAAGATAAGAGAAAACAGAACATTGTAAATTCACAATCTCTATATCAAACTTCTGTTTAACATATATATGTGTAATACTTGGGCACTGTGGTAGTAAGTAATACCATATGAGTTTGTTTATTAGATATATCACACTCAGTGAGTGAGACAGTATGATGTATATTAATGACGACATGCATGTCAAATATGCACAAGACAACATCAACAATAAGGAATCTAAATCATCAGTAGTAATTCCATACAAGGAAGGAACCTCGGAAACCACCGTACTCAGAATTCTTGACAATAGAGGCAGGAATAAAATTGTCTGGCATTCAATTAGAAGCAAGCTTTGTCGGTCAAAGGATCAATCCTGTGGAGCCTTTAAAACAAAACAATTTAGTTTATCTAATACCCTGTCTGCAATGATTGTCAGGTCAAATACATAGGTCAAAGTAGTAGAACGGGGTCAGTTAGTCAGACTAGCCGAGCATAAAAACCTAGCAAATTCTAGATTAGTTGGTCCGAATAAGATGAGAAATCTAGAGAATAGTTCAGCTACAGCACTTACTACATGCGATTACACACAATCATACAATAGCATGCCAGTTTTAAAATCTAATTTAACAGCACGTGGAGGGAGAGATTGATAACAGGAGGTTTGATTATCGAATCAACTGCAAACCAACACGTGTAATAGGAATTATTCAACACCTGTCCAGACGGATATCTGGAAAATTGTACTACCCTTACGACGACAAATAGGAGAGAAGTTGTGTGTTTATAATTGACGATGTGATTATGAACAATAAATTTTGTTTAAAACGTCATTTAGTAAATAATATTGTTACACTCACTGTGTGATATATCTAATAAACAAACTAATATCAAATTTCTGTTTGTCATCTCAGTCAGCATAAAATAATATAACTACCAGGAAAGCCACAGAGAACCCTTTGGACTAAGAATAAGATAAGTTATTGTGAACCAAAATGGTTGTACTCAGAAAGCTTTACTGATGAGATCACATGAATATGTACCTATATGGTTAAGCAAAGAGGTTAGCAACTCTTATATATATATATATATAAGTTGAGATTTTGTAAATTCCTGGTTTAATAATACTACTAATTGATAAAGCTATTAGCAGCAGCTTTAAACAGCGAAGTGTCAGTAAGACCAACAATATCGTTTTGTTTTTCATTCATTCATTGGGAAATACAAAAAACCTCCATTATAATGAATATCATATAACCAGTTATGTATGCCCAAACCAAGTTCACTTTTAACAGTTTGGAAATATTTTGGGCATTGGGTATGTGATATTCATTATAATGGAGGTTTTTTGTATTTCCCAATGAATGAATGAAAAACAAAACGATATTGTTGGTCTTACTGACACTTCGCTGTTTAATGCTGCTGCTGTAATAGCTTTATCAATTAGTAGTATTATTAAACCAGAATTTACAAAATCTCAACTTATATATATATACATATATATTCTTCCTCTAATTTCTCTATAGAGCATATTCTCCTCGCTCTACAGTACAAAGTCTTGACTAGTCCGCATTTGAAGCTATTTGGACACAAACATCTTATGAATAATTCTTTATATGACATGAATTGTTTAGCCAATTCACAATGAACCATGGTTATAATCACAAACACTTTAGTTGCATTTCATACTACTACTACTATTACTATTATTTTATGCATTCACACCTTTGATTCAACTCCCTTACTAGAACTCATCTCTTTACAACCGTGAGTACATAGTGATCAACTTCAAGTAGAGCAAAGCAATACACATTACAGTGCGTCGGTAGCACAACGGTTAGGACGCCCACCAACCATGCACATGGTCCGGGATTCGATCCCCGGCCAATGGACGCACTCCTTTATCTCGCTAAGCCAGAAATAAAGCCGGTAGAGAGGAAAGGTTGGGTATGAGGCTAGCAACCCCATCCTGTAAAAAATAATCACCACTGTTACAGAAACTTGAAGCCTCTAGCTTGAAGCAGCCCTATGTTCCACTGGGGAACGTGAAGGAATAAAAAAATACACATTGCAGACGAATGAAATTTTTTTTTAAAACATACCTGAAATATTCTTTGAAGAAGACGACGAACAACCAGGATAATATTCCTCTTCCTCCTCCTCCCCCTCAACATCATCATGACCATCGTCGCCATCATCTCCACGTTGACCATCACAAGAGGGTTGACGATGCTTCTGTTGAAGTAAACTAAGAATATCCGGTGCCGAATTAACTGACTTACAACAATCATTCAAAGGGCAGAGGATATCCTCTCTTCTTCTAGCGGGATATTTATTAAATTTATCATATAAATATTCCTTATGAAGATAGGTGATTAGTTTTAATAAAATATTGATTAACCAAATAGGTGATAGGAATACAATACGTCTGGATGATTCACAAGGGGGTGGTGGTGGTGGTGGTGCTGGCGATGATGAGGACGATGATGGTGATCTTGGTGGTGACGATCAAAGTGGAAAACTGTTCCAGTATAACTTAGAAATAATAAAATACTCTTCATTTCGCTATAAGTATAAAATCCATAAGTGTTTGTAGTAACATAAAGTGGTGATTGATTTTGGACATCAGAGGGTAATCCACTTTTGTTACCACTGCTGTTGCTGCTGTTGCTGATATCCAAGTTTGACGATGTCATACAAATTCGTAAAGGTTGAGAAGATGAATAGTGGTCAAATAGACGTCGATTTAACAGAGATCTAACAGAAAGACAAGAAAAAAAATGAAGCAGAGAAATGAGTGATACCACAGTGGTTAGGACTCTCGCCGACCATGCACATGGGCCGGGGTTTGAGCCCCTGCCGGCGCACACTCGATATCTATGGTATGCCTGAATTTGGGCAACCGATATCCATGCTGAAAATTCCACACTTGTACTGAAAATACGGTGTGGAATCAAGCTGTAAATCAAAAAAAAAAACCAAAAATAAAATAAATACAACTGTTTTGATCTAAGTATAAAATTTGGGCGCTGTGGTAGAGCATAACTCCATTATGGATAAGATTTTATTTTGTCCCTTGGTCCTGATGGAGTTTCTGCTGTTATCCTTAAGAAATGTGCTGACATCTTATGTTCCCTATTAACTGACATTTTCAACGAATCATTTTTCAAAAGTATTATACCTGACACATGGAAAAATATCAAGGTTGTTCTAGTGCCTAAATCAACAAGTGGACCTACTGTTAAGTTTCGACCGATTGATATTACCTCACCTTTTTTGAAAGTTTTTGAAAGAAAGACTTATTTTACTTAATCTTGAACCTTCTTTAAAGCCTATCAATGACCCCAACCAGTTTGCTTATAAACGTAGTAGGTGTCTTTGCTTTCTCAGTTTGTCAATTCTTGTATTCTACCCATTCCTCTTTACTGCTTCCCATTAATCTTTCCTGGACTACTTAAGAAAGATTTTGCTTTGCTGCGTAGGGCACTAAAAGCCGTTATTAGGGGAAGTGAGATATCGTTAAACCAACTGGTTAATACTATTGTGGATAGACATATAATTTAGTGTAAGAAACTAGCGAATACTATACTGTCAGACCCCGAGCATCCTCTCTATACGCAGCTCTCTCCTTGCATTTCATCTTGTAGAACTAGAAGCAACTATAGGAGGCTATATGCTAGGACTACCAAGTACAAAAACTCCACAATATCTTATCTGGCACGGCTGTTTTGTGATGAGAAATCCGTTAGGCATGACACGATCAACTTACTGCGGCACTCTAACAAATAATACCCATTGGTTTTTGTTTTCCTTTCTGTGTTACTATTATATTGTTGTTCACATCTTCTATTACACACTAATTTTATATTTCATATTCCTCTGGTGCATTGTTTAAAATGTGAATGCAACGCTGTTCTGTTTTATTTCTTTTTATTTATCTAATTTTTTTGTTGCTGTTGCTTTTCGTTTTTAAAATCTTATAAAATGTATGAGGTAATTAGATGCAATACTGTAATGCACGCTGAAAATTCCATACCTGTACCAAAATACTGTTTGGAATAAAGCTGCTATTATTATTATTATTATTAAATCACACGGTGTTGTAGAGTAATATTAACTGATATTAATATTACTGTACAACACTGTGTTTGGATCTCGTTTCGGACTCCTCTTTAACAGTACACATTCATCCTCCCCACCCAATAAAGATGGAATCTAGAATCTTTGGGTTACAAGGCAAGCTCGTAGACCAACCAGCCAGTCCATGAATTCTGACTTTGGTCCATTCGTGATATATATGCATAGTGTCACCGTCAGTTCTCATGAATTCTCGAACCAACCTTTATATAATAGCAGCATAATACGTTTCAACAATTGTACCGTAGGAGAATCATTACGAGAAGCAAGTTGGATTACCAAACTAGATTAATACAACTTCACTCCGAATTTCGGGTATTTTGAAACAAACACATATAGATCTCGATATACTTAGCTGTCAGTTGTATATATATATATATAAGCTCATACTGTCATCAAACTTTCCAACAAAAGGCATAATATAATATTCATTCAGACACCTATAAAGCACAAACTAATTGAGCAAAGAATATCCTTTTCGATAATTTCCTCCTCTGCTGGCTCTACAATCATACACATACATATATTTATAAACAAAGAATATTCTAGAAAAGTAGTCAATAACAATATAAGTGTTTTTTAAATAATATCGATTTGTTAAATAAGATCACAATGGAATTACAATTCATTAAAGATGCTTAAATTATAACAAGCATAAAAATATAATAGCAAATAGAATATAAACTAAAATTAGGGAAATTTCTACAAAAAATTAAGTATCATTCGAACCTAGCTGGCCAAGGTAAGGACAATGTCCAAACTAGCTTCTTTTGGACGCATAAATTAGCATTCTTATTGTTGATCCCAACAGCCTCAGCAATATTTACTGAACGAACTCTTAAGGCGAAATTGAGATTTGTTCGTATGCAGCAGTTAACTTTGAAAGCCGCCTCGTTGACATCAATCTTGTGTGTTCTGTTGTATCCACAAGATGTGATAGAATAGCGTTACAAATGGATTTTGTTTGTCCTTTACTTAACCTGGCTGTTAAGCAGATTGTTTCCGTTCTCATCATTTCCTGATTCGGTCGCTTAGCAGGGGTGATAGATGTGGGTATGATGTACCTTATCTATCCGTTTTGGTTTAATTGTTACGTGTACGGTGATTAGGTCTCTAAACAACTACATTCGTGTCACTGTTTCAAAACAGACGGTAACCAAAAGTACTACTCGAGCACCTGGTGTCGCAGTCTTTTATCCATATATTGATGTGGTATATGTGCGTCGGTGGCACAGTAGTTAGGACTCTTGTCGACCATGAACATGGTCCGGGGTTCGATCTCCTGCCGACGCGCACCTGGTTTCAATGGTCGGCCTACAAACTTTGGACTACCGATATCGCATGCTGAAAATTCCATACTTGTATCAAAAATACGGTGTGGAATCAAGCTGTAATCAAAAATTAAAAAAAAAAATAAAGTATTACCTTGCGATGCAAGTCAAGACGGGATATATAAGAGTTCGACTACTAAATATTACCGAGGCTGTTGAGATCCACATTAAGAAACCTAATGTATGTGTCCATAAAGAAGCTAGTTCAGACATTGTCCTTATCTTAGCCATCCAGGTTTGAATAATCCTCAATTTTTGTTGAAATTTCCCTAATTTTAGTTTATATTCTATTTGCTATTATATTTTTATGCTTATTATTATAATTTAAGCATCTTTAATGAACTGTAATTCCACTGTGATCTTACTTAACAAATCGATATTATTTAAAAAATACTAATATTGTTATTGACTACTATTCTAAAATATGCTATGTATATAAACATATACGTATAACTTGTGCGTCGGTGGCACAGTGGTTAGGACTCTCGCCGACCATGCACATGGGCCGGGGTTCGATCCCCTGCCGACAAACACCCGATATCTATGGTCGGCCTGAATTTGGGCTACCGATATCCATGCTGAAAATTCCACACTTGTACTGAAAATACGGCGTGGAATCAAGCTGTAAATCAAAATATAAAAAAATAAAAAATATAGTTGTAAAGCCAGAAGAAGAGGAAATTATCGAAAGGGGGATATTCTTTGCTGGCTCAATTATTTTGTGTTTTATAAAACGCATAATGACACACATTCAGATGTACAGTCTGATCAGACATTAGGTAGAAAGAAAGTAATGTCATGTCATGCGTCACAACCTTTGTTAAGTGAAGACTGAATCTTATCAGTCAATTTTTGCTTATTTGGCATCATGCTATGTGGCTCACAGTCACGGTGAACTTTGATTTATTGATGTTGTTACCAGATCACTGGTAGCAACCAGCAAGGAGCCTCACCTGTCATAAGTCTCACGTTTGTCGGCATTCATCAGTCAGCAAGGCCTTATCTGATAGAAGAACTAGACATAAAATTAATTACTACTGTAACGACAGACGACAAGGGTCAGGCAACAGATCATTTATTGAGGAAATCACCATATATTTTTATATTTCGATGTACATTATTATTCGCCATTATTAGCAGAGAAAGAGAGTCTTCTGATTGGTCGTTTCCTCACTAGAAGTTACTCTGCCATCTCTTTGTGGCCGTTTCTTTGAAGGTCAGACCATATATCCGCGAACCGGATCCGCCCACGAAAAGTCTGCTGTGATTGGTTGTTGAGTTAGTCTTTGTTCTTGTTTTTTTTATCCCGTGACCAAGATTTGGGACGTAAATTGCTATTTACCAATTTTGGCTAGCAGACAGCTCTCACCACACTACTACTACCCAGTGTCCAAGCAAAATGTCCTACAGGAGAACAATCGCAAGCCCTAATTGTTCAGTGATGTAACGTGTCTAACTGTAGTCAACACTAAATGATTCGGATTCGAATCTCAGAGAGGGGACATGAATTCCTTCAAGACAGCAGATACGCCTTGCTGGTAAATTCCAAAAAATGGACGAAATCTACGCCCGCCCAAGGTTTCTTGCTGATTGTATCCAACAGTCGGACGACAACGACAGATATACACAGTATTTTAGCCGCCAATGTAGTGTACTACCGAAATAGAATATAAACATATCATACGAGTTTGACCACGAATTGATATCAGTTAGAGAACCAGTGAAAACCAGCTTGGAGTACTGGAGAGCTGTTTCATCCCAGTTTGGGGATCATCGGCAGTACGGACCTATTGGGGTTCGAATCCAAGCCTTTACGGTTACAAGCCAAGCTCGTAAACCATTCAGCCACTGGGACCCGATCCAGTGGCTAGACAGTCTATGAATTCTAACTTCTGCCAATTCACGACATAGCGACCGACCGCTAGCCAATGTCTTCGGTGGCGAGTATTTCTCCTCACACCCAACCTGCTGCACCCTACTGGTCACGACTTCCCACTAGAATCCTTAGGTAACTAACTAGCTGGAGCCAGTCGCCAGTGAGCATCTCATCGATATTCAAGTATTGGGTCCCGGTGGCTTAATGGTTTACGAGCTAGCTCGCCTTGCAACCAGAAGGTCCTGGGTTCGAACCCTGGTAGTGATGTACGTACTGCCGATGATTCCCAAACAAGGCTGGTGAAACAGCTGTCCAGTACTCCCTTACTGGTTTTCAATGGTTCTCTAACTGATACCAATCCGTGGTCAAACTCGTAAGAACAAATCTAATCCTTACAAACCAAACTCTATAGCTACATACATATATAAGTTAAACTTACAAAAATTCATTCACCTCTATAACTGGAAGCATTTGAGCAGAAAACATTTCATTGGTCAACTGTTCTGTTATCCTCAGTGCATCATGATATAGCTTAGGAATTGGTAACTGTACGAATGATGACAGACATGAAGTTGAATTCAATGAAACACTTGGTAACAGAGTACCAATTCTACGATCTTGAATTATATACATTGTAAAATGAAGAAAACGAAGAAAATACAAGGGTGTAGTGTGCAAAAAAAATATACAATATTGATTAAAAAAGAAAAGCCAGCAAGTCAAACTAAACTAGAAGCGGAGTTACGGATGAGCGTTTCAGCTTGTTTTGGGAGTCATCAGCTGGATATACCTTGATAATGCTTCGGTGTTTAAAACAATTGGAACTGGTTGGGTTCGAGTCTCAGTGCTGCGACACCGCTTGCTCACTCAGTCGGTGGTTTCAGGTACATCCAGTCGACAAGTCTCAAAAGTGGGACGAAATACGTATCTACTGGACTCCACTGATAGCCGCCGTCCACCAAATAATATCATGTCTCGATCCCAAGAAGCACTGTCGAAGCGTCTGTGATACTAAGAGACAACATATCGACAGAGACCGAAGAAATAGACTCAAATAACGCTATATGTGGGTTTCAACGATTCAATTGTAGAGATTTGACTTATTCAAAGGCAGTTCTCTTCACGAACAGATGTTGCCATGAGAACCATTGAAAAAGTAGGGGAACTGAATAACTCTTTCGTCCCAGTTTTGTGCTCTTCAACAGTGCACATTAGAGATCCATTTTTAAGTATAAAACTCAAGACCATCAAAAGACACAATGGGCCTATTACGTTAAAGTCTAGACTTTTTTGTGAAGAAGATTGTGAATAATTAGCCTAATAAAAATATCTATTTGAATCTTAACACCCATCTATCACAGATACTTGAGAATTCGCATCTCATACTTGTTCCATACTTACAGATGTCTTGCATGATTGAAGGTAACTAACGGTCGGTCGGTCGGTTTTCGACATAGAACTATGCACATATATGCGGCAGTTCAAGTCGCCACACTCCATGTAGCACACAAAGGAAGAGAAGAAAGTAGGAGAAATGGATAATATAGACAGTAAACAGAGGTGTGAGACAAAGGAATAGTAATAACGAAGAACAAAACAGTTTCATTGGAAATGATAAGTCACAAGGAGTGGATGAATCTGCACTAGCCAGTGAGAACGATTTTGAGCCATGTCATCAATTGTTTCCAGCCATCATTGGTTTTTTCCGTCTCGAGGACCCCAACCAGTCAGGAGGTCTACACCTTCCTACGTGGCTTAGACTAACTGTTGTAGATTTCATTGACTGGTAACTAACAGGAAGCCCTGGACCTAGATGCCAAGCAGATTATGGAAAGCAGTTAGAAAAGCGTTTTGCTTCGCCACATCACACGTCTCATCTTCCCCATGCCAACCTCTTATGCATCAAATATCAAAGATAACGATGTTCCACTGTTGGCAATATCCAGATGCATATACCGATTTATTTGCCGCTGTGAAGCCAGGCCCTACCAGTAGAATATTGCCGAGAAATGCACGAACCTATAGCTCAATTCATGAGCATCTTGTTCTTACAAAACATTCCGCATCAGAAAATCAATGAATGAATGAATATTTTTATATGAGGGACCAATAACAGAAGGTAAGTGTGATATAACCGATAATGCCATCTATTAGACAGACAACAATACGAATGTGTGGTACAGAAAACTATTAAAATCGCTAAACACTACATCAGTCATAGGCAACAATAAAAACAACACCACTGGCGGAGTGCTGATGAGATAACTCTTACCCATTCAAAAAACAGTTGAAGCAGGCTGTCAGGCTTTAAGTGGCCTTGACAAATACTGAATTACGAAGTCTTGGCTTGTAGGGATTACGAGTAAGAGAACCATTGAAAAACCATGGAGTACTGGACAGCTAGCTGTTTCGCCAGCTGATCAATCCTGTAAGTAATCAATTCCCTGCAAACCAACAGCTGATGCTACCTGGCCATCGGCTCTGTACACAGTGAGCCTCACTTGTTACAACTTCTTATTTTAACTCCAGGTAAATCTAAGTCTGGTAAGACGGCAGCTGAAGGTTGCATTACACATACCGCAAATTGACAGAAGTTGGAAGTCATGGTCCGTTGCGCAGGGTCGCTGTTGCTGAATGGTCTACGACCTTGCTATGTAACCAGAAGACTCTGAATTTGAAGAATAACGAACTAGGACAAAACAACTGTCCAGTATTCCCTGGTTTTCCAATGGTTCCATTTGATGTCATCTCTTGCTTACTCCTAAAATACTAAATTCACTGGCAAGTTCAAAGAGTTAGCAACTACCGAGCGATAGGGAAAGGCACTTGCCGACTTCGCCGCCTGCATACGGCAGATCAGATTGCTAAATATAAAGAATTAGCACCAAGAAACTTTGGTAGGCAACCAATCAGTCCAGATTGATCTTCTGAGTTCTGCTCACTGTATTACATCATCAACTCATCTGACCTCAAGTGCACCGTAATTTTTAAATTTTGATCTTCTTTTATCTAATTACGTAACTATTGCTAATTGTCTTTTGTTACCACTTTAACAACACAACTGTTAATTAACTTTTTTTCAAGAAACTTCTCTCTACCAATATATATATATATATATATATATATATATATGTCGTGACACTTTAGACACCCTGTAAATCTCAATGCCTTATTTTACTATGACGCTCTGACACTATGCTTGCTAATGGACAAAGGTTTGTTATAATTGTACACCTTTATTTTTAATGAAAAATTCAGGTTGTACGCAGCTGATGAGAACCAACGAAATAAAGTGGATCCAGATTATTCTGCGCCAATGTTTCTTCTTTCTTTGTTCAAAAATGGAGATATGCTGTTGAAGACCTATGTTTACACACGGATCTCCAGGAAATAAAATAGGTGTTGGGGATACATGACACCTACCTATTAAAAATAACAGTAAAATAATATGACCAATAAAAAACACCCTTCAATACAACTTCTAGCGTAAACTTACTTGAAACACTCAAAGCACACGCAGCTTTATGAATTAGTGTGCCCAGTTCATAAATTTGTTTCATTAATAATTCATAATCCTTATTACCAATATTATTATTATTACTCATTGTTATTTGCTGATGTTTTATCGCGCTTAGATTTAAAAAAACACAACTATGCAGATTTGCCAGACCATAGGCGGGTAAATCAGGATTTGTAAAAAATCGATTTCGAACAAGTGATTCCATTAGCGCTGATTGTAGGTCATAATTTGAAGTGCTTGACATTTTTTTGTTGTTACTATTACTAACACTACTTATATTTTTCGCAGTAGTAGTAGTAGTAGCAGCAGCAGCATTTGTAATTTGACGTGTTCTTTGTGATGAATTTATTTCCTTTTCAATAGAAGGCGTATCTGCGGAATCAGTATATGTACCAATAAGAATGATTGGACTGTTAGGGTTAACTGCCTGAAAAAGAAACGATGGGAAAAGGGTGAAAATAATTTCTGTTGAATTGGGCATTAGTCTAATCAAATGAGTTATAATACAAGAATTTGACTAAACGACGAAATAATCACAACAAGACTGGCATATTTATTTTTTACTCAGTTTTCGTTCGTTACAGGATTTCATCATCCGCTGACATTGATTAGAGAACCAGTGGAAAGCCAGTCGGCGAGTACTGCCAGACAGCTGTTCCATCAGCCCGCTTTGGGGCTCTTCAGCGGTGCGCAACCCATACCGTGGGGTTCGAACCCACGACCTTCCGATTACGATCCGAACTAGTAGACTATTAAACCACTGGGACCTGATTCAATGACCAATGTCATCCATGGCAAGGTATTTCTCCTCACATCCGACCTAACTGAATTGAACTGAATAAATCCGTCGCTATTTTGTTATGTTTGCGCCTGTTAATTACTATAACGGTAATGAACTCGACTGGTGCCCTAATACGTCTATTTGTCCGTCGTACCTTCCAAGTCATGGAGCCACGCAAATATCAAAAGATAAAGGCTGGCGCCAGTGTCTCTAAGATATTTTATTGTACTGCACTCCACATAGTTTAAGAAACAACACATGATATTTATACATTTTCTTAACCATAACAAAGTCGGCTCACGACCGTGAGGATGAATGTATTGCTCCTATTGGTCGGAAATCAGACAAAGGACAAGGTGAGACAAAAGACAATGAAACGGTCACATACACTAAATCACAATATGCATGAGAAATGATACATTTACATATTAATTCCATCACAAGATAAATCACATGATTCGTGAGAAAGGATGATGCACTATTTTATGCTAGGTCCTATCACCTACCGGTCACGACTTCTCACTAGAACCAAGGTAACTGCTGACGAGTATCAGACTAGGCTGAAACAGTTATCCATTACTCCCTGAATGGTTTCCCAATGGTTCTCTGACCGATGTCAACGCTCATGATGAAATCCTATAACCAATCAATCAAATCCCTACAAACCAACACTTGAATATCAGTTTCGATTTTCCCGCTGACCGATTAAATCAGCCTCTGTTGATAGGATGGCTCCTTCTGCAGATGTTTCCACGACTGTTGAGGATTAACTTGGAGAAGATTATTGGATGGTAACTAGTAGTGGAATTCAGGATAAGCACTTGGTCAGATGAGACTTCATTCAACCGGTCGTCTTCTACCATCTAATAAAAACCCTATGATATTCTATCTGCATTAACTTTCACACGATAACAATACAGAGAAAAGCATGCACGGGTACAAAAAAAGTTATTAAAACTATCAAATAGTTAAGAAGACAATTTGGAACAGAGACACTTGCCTGAATCTTCATTAACCATGGAGTGATTCTATTCAACCCTAATACACCATCAGATATACACCAAAGTACTAAATATACAGTCAGTTCACAATGTATACCCATAACTGTATTGATCAATATCTCAGAGGGATAACTGATCGATTCAGAAGATATTGGATCGATATGCGAGTGGAGAGTGTCTTTCTTGTTGACATTTGACATTTGAGAGTGATGAATTTCACAGTTGTAAACGTTATCCACAACTTCTCGACTTGGCCCTCGTACATTCCAAACTTCGAAGGATACAGTATCACAAGGGGAAGTATTTTTGCTTATTGGCTGATCAAATTCATTTGAGGTATTCTGTATAAAAATCAATAAAGTAGTGATAAAATGCATTATTATAGGAAATCAATACGGTTAGGGAAACATTGATATTGAAGTTACGATCCCAGGGTGGAAAATAGATCTTAAGGCAATTTGACCATTTAAATTTCACTATCTGTGATGTTGTTTTCTTCTAAGAGATGGGGCTGCCAAACTTCACGCTAGCTCAACCTTCCCTATTTTCTTCCAAGATTCTTATTGACTACGTAGAAGTTTAACAGTCCGTTAGTCGGGGACCCAGACCACTTACTTGTGTGGCTAGATGGCATTGTACCGCTCACTACTGAACCACCAAAGCACAAGTATAAGCAAATAATATCAGATGATGCCACTTAAAATAACACAAAAGAGGTAGTTTCCTTCAGTGGCTCCAAAATGTCCAATGGATTACGCTTAGGTGTGCTGAATCGACCAGCACTCAGTTGGAGTAAAAAACGAAATTAGAAAGAACTAGTATGAGGAGAAATGTGGGGGGGGGAGAATAGTAACATGGAAAAACAACAGGTTTACGTGAATATAACAGATCACAAAGAGTGGATGCATCCGCGCCTCCAGTCACTAGTGCTTACACCATCCCAAGGACACCAACCAAGAAGTCTACATTTCTCTAAGTATTTGGTTCAAACAAATTTTCAGAGATTTCATGAGGTGACTGATGACAGGTTCTAGTTTGATCACCGCCAGCTCTTTCTCAACTCAATGCTAGGATGAAACAGTTGTCCAGTACTCCCTGACTGGTTTTCCAATGGTTCTCTAACCAATGTCACCTCATGATGAAATCCTGTAACCAATCAACCAAATCCTTACAAACCAATACTTTAATATCAATGAGATGCTCACTGGCGACTCGCTCCATTCAGGTAGGTAGTTAGTTACTTAGGATTCTAGTGGGAATCCGTGACCAGTGGGGTGAAGCAGGTCGGGTTTGAGGACAAATACCCGCCAGCGAAGACATTGGCTAGCGGTTGCGCTATATCGTGAATTGGCAGAAGTTAGAATTCATGGACTGGTTAGCCATTGGATCGGGTCCCAGTGGCTGAATGGTCTACGAGCTAGCTCGCTCGCCTTGTAACCGGAGGGTCCTGGGTTCGAACTCTGCGGTGTGGGTGCGTACTGCTGAATAGGAGTACAAAACTAGACTGACGAAACAGCTGTCCAGTACTCCCAGGCTTTCCGATGGTTCTCTAACCAATGTCAGCTCATGATGAAATCCTGTAACCAATCAATCCTATATCATTTAACATCACCAGTCGATGAGGGCGATGACTAGGTGGAACGCATAACACGCATTCTAGCCATTTCAACACATATAGCTTCACAACATTATCGATTGACTTACCCGACTCTTTACTTAACAGTCACTCAACGCCTAACCTCAAAATCGCTTACCCAATTATACCACCTAACACGGGAGATAGAACGCAGACACACCTACAATCTAATACAACTGGTTAAGCGCTTCATGTCTTCCACTTTCAATGGGGGCTATATCTCATTCACAGTGATAAAGGAGGACGTAGTGAACTGATATAGTGCGGTACACACGCCCTTTGGTCGACAGCCAGTCGCATATCACGTCTACTAAACCAGAGATGGCGTAAACTGGAGACCATATGCCAAACCAGCCTTCTATATCCGTGATGAGATTTCATCAGTGATCAACCCGCTGGCGTTGGCTGATGCAACCCGCCAAATAAGTGAAATGGTCAACCGATTCGCAACCTATCCTTTAAGGTAAGAGTGAGACGATGCTGTGCAGTCCGGAAGCATCATCTTATATTTGACGTGAGCTAATCGCATGCTAAATATTCGGAAATCGCTGCTCAAGGTGTTCAGAAGACCTTGCAGTTTATTAGTGTCTTCACCTTAGAGGATAACATCATCCGCATACTCTAAATTGACAAGACTATCTTCTCTGAGCCAGGTACGTTCAATTTCAATAGTAAATCTATGATGAAATTTAACAAAAGTTGGTATAGTGGACATTTCTGACTGACAGCAATGGTTGTCATCACTTCAGATGACAACTCTCTGCAAGCTTGTACACCCATGCGTCAGTTCTAGTAGAATACCCAGATAAGTGTGATGTAGTTTCTTGGTGATTCCCTCACTGTCAAACATTGCCATAGTACCCTTCGGTCGACAGAATCGAATACCGCCTTTAGGTTAAGAAATATGACGATCACTGGACGCCCACGGTAAGTATGCCAGTGTTCCAGAATCTGCAGAAGGGTGACGATGTGATCAATTTCACCCTCTTCCTGGTCTAAAGCCTGCCTGCTTCTCTCGTGTTTGTTCTCCACGTGGATCGCTTAGTCTACACATTATTATTGAGCCTAGAACTTTAGATACTATATTAGTCAAGCTAATCCCCCCCCCTGTGATTACCACAGGAAGACGTGTCTCCTTTCTTGTATATTGGGATAATCAATGACTTACACCAACCCGTCGGGACTTCCTCTGATTCCCAGACACTGCCCCACTGTTCTTAAACATCTCTGTAGTCATTCCATCAGATCCTGCTGCTTTACTTGATTTCAAATTAGAGACAGCAAATATGTAAGTACTCATTAATATCAATAAAGTGTAGTGGACATTATGCAATAAACACTTACAGTATTAATCGGTGGCTCAGCAGATTTACACGGACGATGTAATGAAAGTTGTGTAACCAGGACGAAAGCCGACGTATCATTCGGTTTATGATCGGATTGCATATACGAGGATGGCGAAGCTGATGGCGATGATGTTGCTTGATGATCCGAATTCACTTGAGTTGGCTGCAATGAATCAATAATTTTTTTTAAATGACATGTTTAAAATCTTGATAACAAGATACATAGTAAGATAATATCAAAAAAACATCGATCAATCGAACATCATCTAGACATTTCCAGTAAGTAGACTAGGTGACTGTAGGAAACACTGACTACATATATACATGATAGCTAATCCCAAGTATATCCACAACGGGAAACTCACGGAATGCTTCGAAGTGAAGACGGGAGTAAGACAAGGCGGCTGGCTGCCTACTATCTCCCATGATTTTCCTGATCGCAGGCGGTAGACTGGATAATGCGACAGACAGCGGGAAATTAGGAAACAGGCATAAAATGGACACAGACAAAAACGCTGAAAGATCTGGACTTCGCTGATGATATATGTCTGATTTCCCACACACTGGAAGATATGCAAGCGATGAAAAGCAACAAGTTGGCGATAAAAGAAGCATAGGAGATATGAATTCAGGTGAACATAGAGAAAACAGAGAGGTTGAAGATTCCTGGCCAACAACAACAACAACAGACAACAGTCAGCATAAATGAGGAAAATCTGCAAGAAGCAACCTCCTTCACATACCGACCTGAGAAGCATTGTTTCAACTACAGGTGGAGGGAACTGATGAGAATATCAAAGCGAGAATCAGGAAAGCAAGACAAGCTTTCATTACTCTCAAGTCTGTGCGGAGATCAACACTCAGCAGGAAAAATAAGATCCGGATTTCAACACCAACGTGAAGTCAGTCAGTGCTACTACACGGATCAGAGACTTGGCGCGTCGTGAAGAGCATCTCAAACAAACTACAGACCTTCATCAATAGCTGTCTTCGCTCAATACTACTCAAGATCAGATGGCCAGCCAGAAGAGATCAGCAACAGGGATCTCTGGCAATGAACGAACCAACCTAGCAGGAACTAATTGTGCAACAAATATACAGGAAGAAATAGAGGTGGATTTGCCGTACTCTGAGAAAACAAACCTATCAAGTTGTGGTGAGAGCTGTCTACTAGCCAAATTGGTAGACAGTAATTTACGTCAATATTTACGTTCCCAAGATTTGTCGTGAGAAAATGTGAACAAAGATTGATTCAAAACCGACCACAGCAGACTTTGCATAGGCGGATGCAGTTAACATATAGAGGATTTGACATTCAAGAAACAGTCACAGAGAGATGAAAGATTAACTTTACGTGAGAAAAAACCAATCGGAAGACTGTGTTTGTTTGCTTAAATATCCATAGTAATGTACATGAAAATATATAAATATGCGTTGATTTCATTAATAAATGATCTGTTGCCTGACTCTTGCCTTCTGTCGTTACAAAGTGAGTGACATCACACGCCGAGCCATTGCTCGAGTGTAAACTGAATGGGAAGCGGCGAGTTGGCCGTCAGTGTGAGGGTGACATGGATTTTAAGGTTATGTGAAGAGGAGATGAAAGCATGTTGGCAGACGTGGAGTCAGGTGAAAACGTTGGCAGAGAAACGAACGCAATGGAGACGTGCGGTTGAAGCCCTATGTTCCTCTAGGAACTAAAGGAAATAATAATAATGTAATCACAAGCCTTACTCAATATTAGTCTAAAACTAAAATGCCACTGAGATCGGATCCCATCTTCTACAGTAGGAGATGAAGGACTTGGTAAAGAATGTTTATTTGCAATTTGGTATCTCTGTATAGCCGAATTATGTACAGCTCATCTTCGACGCACCATTTGTTTAGATCTCCCTTGTTGTGCCTGCTACTTCTGGCCTTCATTCATATTGTGTTTCTTTGTGTTCCTTTCACGTCTCTCATGTATCTGTCTCCACAAGGCTGTTTCATTTGCTTTCTTTGAAGTCAAATCTATCTCCCTGTTATTTAACGTCTTTTTGCCGACGAACATCTCTTTATATCTGTACATACTACTGATAAATCGTATCAGTAGCACACACCACAATACTACCACTACTACTACTAATAATAATAATAATAATGACGACATGCCTGGGAAACATACACATAAAGGTAACAACTTCAACACTCAGGGAATTCAAAAAAATCAGTAGTTGTGCCACAAGAAGAGGGCACCTGATTTACTTTCCGTAGGAGACTGAACAAGGCAGGAATATGACTGGAGCACCTAAACTAAACAAACTCAATTAGACAATAAATAACGTCAATTAAAGGACCACGTGGAGACCACCATACAAAATAATTTAGTTTATTTAATACTCTGTGCAATGATGATGAGGTTGAATACATCTTAAAGTAGTAGATTGGAGTCACTAAGATCTAGTGAAATGTATATTAGTTGACCCTAATACAATAAAAAAATCTAGAAAAAAGCTCAGTCATAGACCTACCATAAAAAAGTATAAAACTTGGGCACTCTGATACAGTACAACTCCACTATGGATAAGATTTTATTTTGATAAACTGTCACACAGTGTTCGACAGTAATATTAACTTATGACCACGTTTCGAGCACAAATTATTGCCACTGATAATCATATCAAGTCACTCATTCAACTTTTTCCTTCATTTATATACATGAGTAGAAATTGATGATTAGATATTTGAATAAAATCAACAATATAAGATAAAGTACATTCAGAAATAATAATACGAGTGTTATCAATCAAACGCAATCAGATGGGAAATAAGACGAGTGTTTTTAAAGTCATAATAAGTAACTTGTTAGAATGTTGTGATGAGCGTGAATTGAAATAGAATTTTAAGATTATCTATTATCCTCTGGCGGGGTAATAATATCTTCCATATCTCTGGTATTTGCATTGAGTCACTTCTGTTGCATGTGCTGTGTTGGGTGTAGACCCGATGAACCAGGCAAGATTCAGTAATCAATATCTCTCACACTCCACCTACCTATATTACATTTTAGAATTTTGACTCTGTCCCACCTACCCTATTGTGTGATTATGTCTTAATGCATGCAGTGCGATTGCTGAGTTTGTTTTTCTAAATTACTAATCTTCTTGGGGTCAACCATTCTAACCTTAGCTAAATTCTTATTTTCCGACAATCTGATTACCCCCGATCTACATGTTTGACCTATGTAGTTGACTTATTTTGTTTGATTGAATCCACCAGGTCCTTTAGTCTACAGACCTTGTCCTACCTGATTGATTTTGTAGGTTTGAATGTCACCCTAATTCCTGCTTTCTTAAGAATCCTACGTGAGGTTTCAGATGTCCCCTCCTTATATGGTAAATCCGTAGATGCTTTATATTCTCTCTTATATATGTTATCATTATTAGCTACATCATTAATTTTATTTTGCTTTTGGCCTTTTTCGATCTTTCTAATGAATTTTATAGGATAGTTATTTGATACCAACGCTTCTTCTGACTGTTTCATTTCATCATTTACGTCATTTCTTGTACAACTTAGTGCTACTGCTCGGTTTGTTAGACATTTAACTAAGCCTTCCTTTCAGTTAATATAACTGTGTAACACTGTGTGATTTATCAAAAACAAATCTTATTCATAATGGAGTTATACCATACAAAAAGGATGGGATAAGATGACAGTCTTAAAATGTAATAAGAAGATGGAGGAAGAGCTAAATAACTAAACCTCTGTTTATTGAATCAAATGAAAACACGTGAAATAGGAATGACTCAACACCGTTAGCCCTTGAGTGGGAGCTGAATGGGGAACGACCAGTCAGATGTCAATTCCAGAGAGTAATGGAGGAAATGAGCGCCTATGGAGCAACCGTGGAGCCGGCTACAGAAGAATTGCAGAGAACAGGACACTAGGTACCAAAAGGAATAATCAAAAGTCTACATATGATCTGACTGACTGGTTTCAAAATAGAACTTTGCACTGATGTGCAGCAGTTCGAGTCGCCACACTCCCTCCATGTACCACACAAAGCAAGAGAAGAAAGTAAAAAGAAATGCAAAATAGAGACAGTAAACAGAGATATGAAGCAAAAAGAATAGTAATAACGAAGAACAATATAGTTTTATTGGGTATTATAAGTCACAAGGAGTGGATGCATCTGCGCCAGCTATTGACAACGACGATTCTGAGCCTTATTACCAATTGTCTCCAATCTTCATTGGTTTTTACTTTCCTGTGGACCCCAAGCAGTCGGGAAGTCTACACCTTCTTACGTGGCTGGCTGGTTGGCTTAAACTAACTGTTGTGGATTTCATTGACTGATGAAGCCAAGTTTTGGTTTGACCACCACTGGATCTTTTCAAACCTGACCTTATATCAGGTAACATTGCCAGTCAAGGGGGGCGATGACTAATCATATGTAACACATGACCTAACCATCTCAATCAATGTAACTTCACAGCCTCGTCTATTGACTTCCCCTCCCTACCTAACACTCGACCTATGCCTAACCTCAATATTGCTCACGCTATTATAGGGTGATCTAAGGCTACACAATAAAAAATGACAATAAAACTCACTTGTTCCTTGGAAGTATTCTTCGTTGACGGTGATTCACATTCTTCACATGACTTCAACAGGTGAATTAAAGTAGTTTTACCTACACCTGTTGGACCGACAACCATTAAACGGAAGCGAGTAAATGGACTAGGTCTAAAGGAAAAAAGAAAAACAGGACGATGGAAACCCCTACAGCAACAAAAGTATTAATAATTACAAAGCTTTATTTCAGACAATATTTCAACATAAATTTTCAGCCTATTTAGTTTCAAAATAATCTCTCGTCATACAGGATTTACAAGTACAGTAATAATCTGTTGCATATGCGGAGAAAACCAATTGTGTGAGCTGTTTTCTTCATTTCTTTTGAGAATTCCATTGCGTTTAGTTAGAAGCTAGTTAAATATGCGCGCGAGTTCATGTAGAAGTCATTCGATAAAATTGAACGTTTAAAACACATGGCTCAAAATCGTTGTCAGTGGCGCAGATGCATCCACTCCTTGTGACTTATCATTTCCAATGAAACTGTTTTGTTCAGCGTTATTACTATTACTTTGTCTCGCACCTCAACTTTCTGTCTATATTATGCATTTCTCCTACTTTCTTCTCTTCCTTTGTGTGCTACATGGAGAGAGTGTGGCGACTTGAACTGCCGCACATATGTGCAAAGTTCTATGTCGAAAACCGACCGACCGACCGACTGAACGTTTAAAACAATAAAAAATTGTAGAAGAATCTAAGCACTTTAATGAATGGAAATTCTGGTAGCTCAATGATTTAAGCGGGCTTCCGTAGTAGTCATATAAAGTAGCTAAAATCAAAATTGATCACGTCTAGTTATAGGCCGAGGAGCCACTAACAAGACTATATATATATATATATATATATATATATGATATCCTCTGAAAAGGATGATAAATAGCTGAGAAACAGTTTGTTAGGATGTACAACCTATCGTTGTTAGCTGTGCAGTGATGATTGATGCATGCACAGGAATGATAACCTGATTGGATAGATTCTGATTGGTTCAGTTTAAGTTTGGATTTCCAAGGTTTTGTAATGTAAATGAAAAATCCCCATATTGAAATCAAAACAAGATTTTGAGCGAACAATTGTTTTCGATAACTTCTTCTTCTTCAAGCTCTACAGTTATAAATCCATGAATAATAGGGTACATATAGCCAATAAAGGCAAATGAAAATAATATCAGAAACTGTTTTCGGGTGCATGTGTAAGTTGAGCTGATAGTCCATTTGTTAGTATAGTCAGTCAAATGTGTATAGTCAGAGAAAATGTGATGAAGTGTGAATGAACAATTGGGTGATATAGTGCTGTTTTATCGTCAACAGAATAAAAGTGTCCTTGGGGTGAGAGAAATGCGATAAACACAAAATACATGCAAACACACATTAACAAAGGTGGCACTAAATGTGAGGGCTGACCGATAATGTCTAATGATAAAATAAACAGGCTAAATTGTAATAAGATGTTGCAGAGTTGGTAGGCTAAGTATAAAATCCCAAAGGTTGACAAAAGTTAAGGGTAACAATGGGGTGAAATAAACTGGGTGGAGAAATGGATAATAACGACATGATATCACAAAATAATAATAATAATACGAAAAGTCAATCTGAACGAAGAATATTCTTTTCAATAATTTCTCTTCTTCAGGTTCTTACAATTATAAAATATAATATTTGTTGTCGTTACAATAAAGGCCAGTTATGCGGCAGATACATTTTTTAACGTATAATAACAGATTAGTTATGGGGTGTCAAAATAAATAGTCGTATTTGTGTGACAAATATGCTAGGCTGAAATCGATTACAAAATATTGTAAAACGGGAGACAATGGTGGTGATTAATCATAATAGATTTGTAGAGTGTGGGGTAGGAAAATTGACAAGTCAGTTCAAGGTTATAAAAGGTGTCAGGTGAGTGGCTAGTACAAAGTGGTCTGTGTTAAACAGGAGATAGTAAGACTGCAATGGGAGGTTCATAATGAGATAACGAATATGTGAAATGAAAGAGGTGGAGGCATATATTGAGAAAAGAGATAATATCACTAATAATAAGTCCGGATAGGATAAACGAAAAAAAATTCGATAGTATTGAGAGAATGTTTGCATGAAGGGCATAAATTATGACGAATAATAATAATAATGGTAATGATAATAATTGTAATAATAAGCACAGGAAAGAAAAACAAAGCCAAGAGGGTTAAGGGGAAGGAGCACTCTTGGTGAGAAGAAGAATCATCAATCCAAGTTTGGCCACGGTAGGAACAGCGTCTGGACGTGTTCTTTTTGGTTACAAAGTTCCGGTTTAGTCGATCTTATTGCAGTAAGATTAATTCATAATATGGGAATTTTCCACACTATCAAATCTTATAATACGAAAAATTATGATCTCGGTGACCTTATAGTGGACCAGGGTAGACAGAGAGAGAGTGAATAAGTTTTTTCTGTGCACATAGGTCTGGTCTCTCTCTCTATTAATCTCTGTAGCCTCAGCTATGGCTAGGAGGCGTAATCGTATACCTTTGGGGAGATTGTTTGGTACTCGATACACAACTGTAAATGACTCATCTACTTTGATGCAGTGTTCGCTATCCACTAGATGAGATAGAATTGCACTATTTAATGATTTGGTTGCTCTTTTCCCAAGCCAAACAGGAATATGTTCAGGAATGCGTAAAGATAAATTCCTTTGGGTACGATCTATATAACTAGCTCCACAGGAGCAGTTGAATTTATATACACACATTGATGTCACCATTTTGGATAATTTGTAATAATAATAATAATAATTTGCTTTATTCCAGAAACAGTACTTGTGGTACAGTGTGGAATTTTCAGCACATATCTACAATATTTGCATCTAATTTTATCCAACGTTTAAAAGGAGTATTTAAAAAAAATAGATATAAAGACACCAACAGCAAAAAACAGGAAAAACACAAAATAATTTTTTAAAAAAATACGAAAAAATACCAAGAAGTAGAAAGGAAATGAAACATCATATAATAATAACTCATTATTGGGTAGTGGAAACAATGATATGATTATGCATGGTGACAGTAAAGCTATAGTCATACAAGAAGTTATGAAATGTTATTTAAGAATGTTTATCGCCAAGATGATAAGTTAATTTGGTTGAAACAACTCTAAACAATCATAAAATAACATTTCAGGGTTGTTGTTTTGTTTTTTATTGTTAGGTATAATGCAGTGTTTGTAGTAGTAGTGTGAGTAATCCTGCATAATACAAAATTTTAAGGTGGTGATAATGGCGTTCACAACCAAGATTGTCAGTTTAGTATTGCCGAAAAAGATAAAAAATAAGAAAAAACAACCACAAAACTAATAATTACATGGTTAATGACGGGGAAATTTTGTACTATTCATAGTGCTAATATAGTCGGAACCAGTGGATACGCAAAAGAAGGAATACAGTAAAGTACAAAAAAGTAAGCCAATGAAAAAGAGAAGACGTTCAGCGAAGAGACTCTTTTCGACGGTGAATTCATTCACATAGCTGTACAATCGCATTTATATATTACTATTTGTGTGTGTGTGTGTGTGATTGTACATGAAGTTTGTCAAGTTTTGATAATTGATCAGGTAATACAAGAATGATCTAATATAGAAACAAGGTTAATCAGACAGCAAATAAAGTAAGATTGAGTTAGTAAGTTTCAACTTAGATCAGGGTAGCAACAGAGGCAGTTACAGGTTGAGACTAAGTAGAAGTGAAATTGAGCAAATAAGTTGGATGACGCAACATAAATGACTAGAAATTGAGCGTTTTTCAAGTAATTTGTAATGACATTCAAACAATCGGATTTGTTCATTTCTTAATGACTTGAATTCCCGAGATTTTGTCGTTCTTGTCGCAGCTGAATCTGACTTTAATGCCTATCTCAGAGTGAGAATGTGTGTGTAACGGGGCGGGGGGAAGATAATCAGCAGATAATCAGCTGCATATAGTGTCGTGTCTGAAGGTGCATTGTAGTCAAGTCAGACAACAAGCAACAATCAATAATATTCCGTTATAAAACAGATTAAGTGCTGAAGAGAAGAAATGATAGGTGTTTCTAAAAAAAACAACACATATAAACGGTTCGCTACCAAATACTACCATCTTCTACTGTTACATTTACTTGTGTTTCATCAAAGTATACACCAAATGATACAGCTTAGTTGAACAGCAACAAAGAAACTAATATCCATTATTCAATCTTCACGGAAACCAGAATCTATTGTGGGAAGTTTAAAAATTAATTAATTCCACAGTACATCTCAATTTCCCTCTGTTCCCTGAATTCTTTCTTTAGCTGACTACACGGTCAGTTATAAACTGTCACTTCCTCGCAAAATGATACCCTCCATGCAACACGCTCGGACTCTTCAATTGTCTCTCATACTTCGGGATCCACTGGAGGGTATAGAGTCAAAATAACAATGAAGATCACTAAACCAAATCAGAGAGGTAATAGTACATCTACCCCGGCCCAGTATCAAAACAAAGTTTACCAAGGAACGCAGGTGGTTTAGTGTAATGATGAATTGTTGCTTTGAAAGCATAAAAGTGGTTAAAACTTCCTAATTGCCAGCTAGGGCTTCCATAAACATTAAGATACGCCCCAAACATGTTTTATAGGTAGGTTTAAAGTACGTGTAAACATCAATTTCACGTCCTGTCTCTATAATACGTTTCTCAATAGAGGAGATTGTCTGTTCTCAGCACTAATAGTTTCTGGGGATTTTATTTGCTTCTGTAGCCATTTAGAAATATGCTCTGAAGCCCTTACTTGCAGAGACAGATGAGTCTTCCCTATGTATGTGTGGCCACATTTACATTGAAATTGGTATATACATTGGGATGTGACATCATTTTTCGCATGTTCAAAGGGCTTAGATGGATGGATATATTGGCTTTACATTCTCACTTATTCTGATCTTGGCTGCATAAAAAGTCTTCTTAACAGTAGCGTTCAATCTTTGTCTAGTTGTCAAGCTGCAATGATCACCCATATAGGGGTAGCTTGATATATACGTCTTTCTTAGTGGCAATTTGAAGAGTGGGTCTTAATGTTCTGACTACTTTATATCTTCTACTGAACTTGTCTGGGTAATTATTATCACCCAGAGTTTGTGTCAGGACATAAAATTAATGTTTACACGTTTTTCCAAACTATCCATAAAGCGTGTTTCGGGTATATCTTAAAGTTTGTGGAAGCCCTAGTTGCCAGTTAGAAAGTTTAAACCACCACCTTTATGCGTTCAAAGCAACAATTCGTCATTACACTAAACCACCTGCGTTCCTTGCTAAACTTTGTTTTGATACTGGGCCGGGGTAGATGTACTATTACCTCTCTGATTTGGTTTAGTAATTCATCTTCATTGTTACTTTGACCTTGAATATGTCCTTTTAACTTGACCTAAGTAGTCTATTTTCTCACCATTTAACTCTTTATTAATTTCATATATATATTCATTCCTATTACACGTACGTGGAGTGTGATCAGATTGTTTCAAATGTGTTGTGCGCGCAAATACACAATACACGCGATTCAGACAAATTACGTCTTCTTATTACTTTGTCTAAATAAATAATTATAATAACTGCAAAACCCTGTAACTAATTACAGAAACATATTAAAGAGAGATTAGAAAATCGATGAAATACTTACTGATCAGTTATTGATTTTAAATATGATACAATATGACGTGTATACGTTTTCTTGTGAACACTATTCAGATCATTATCGTCACAATCCTTATTATTAGTAGTAGTATTATTGTTTTGACGATTGGATATTTTCTTATTTGTTACTGATACAAAATATTCTTGAAATGGTGTTTTGTTTAACAGAAGAGTATGCAAATTCGGTAGACGGTATAAATCCCCTGGAATCTGAAACACACAAACAAACAAACAAACGAAAAGATACACCACGATGAATAAAACTTGTGCACTGTGGTAGAGTAAAAACCTAAATGATGAAATGAAACAGATAGAAGAAGAACAGCCGTTGGCGTTCAATAACTAACTACCTATGTCTAATGTCACAGAGGTTCGAGGAGTTACAGGCGAAAACCAACAAGTTGACAGAAGAGGCAGTACTTCAAGTGATCATAGACGAGACGTAGGTGATGAAGATACACACAACGGGAAAAATTTCAATGAGGTGACTCCCTTCACTTCTCTAGGTGGCATCGTTTCAACTACAGGCGATAACACGGATGAGGATATCTCAATCAGATTTGGAAAGAGACAAGGCAGACGTTTGTCATTCTGCAACAAGATTCTGATTTTCAACACTAATGTTATTTATATTATTATTATTGTTCCCTTGGGTTCCTAGTGGAACATAGGGCTTCAACTGCACGTCTCCACTTGCTTCTGTCTTGTGCTGTTCTTTTCACTTGCGTCCATGTTATTCCATACTGTTTCATCTCCTTTCACACGATCTCCTCCATGTCACCCTTGGACGTCCCACTCGCCGCTTCCCTTTCGGGTTCCACTCGAGGGCTTGACGCGCGATGTCACTCAACGGCCTCCTCAGCGAGTGTCCAATCCATCTCCACTTCCTCCTGCATATTTGTTGAGCGATTGGTTCCTGTTTCGTTTGTTCCCATAGCTTCTTGTTTGTGATTCTTTCTGGCCATCTAATCTTCAGTATGGAGCGAAGACAGTTGTTGATAAAGGTCTGCAACCTGTTGAAAATATTCTTGGTGACCCGCCAAGTTTCTGATCCGTAAAGCAAAATTGACTTGACGTTTGTGTTGAAAATCCGAATTTTGTTGTTGATACTGAGTGACGAAGATTTCCAGATTGGTTTCAGGTTGATGAATGTGTTTCTCGCCTTCCCGATTCTCGATTTGACATCCTCGTCCGTTCCTCCTGTGGTTGAGACAATGCTCCCTAGATAAGTGAAAGAAGTAACCTCTTTCAAATCCCTCCCGTTGATGGTGATTGGCGCTGGATGTTGCTGTTGTTGTTGTTGGTTGGTTGGTTATTTTCATAACCTCCGTCTTGTCTATGTTCACCTGGAGTTCTGTCTTTGCTGCTTCTTCGACCAGTTTGTCGGTTTTTGCTTGTAAGTCTTCGATTTTGTGTGCCATCAAACATAAATCATCCGCAAAATCCAGGTCTTCTAGGTTCTTCACGTCGGTCCAGGATATCCCTGTCTTCTCGTTTCCCACTGTCTGACGCATAATCCAGTCCACCACAATTAGGAATATCATTGGTGATAATAAGCACCCTTGTCTGACTCCTGTGTTTACTCGAAACGCTTCGCTGAGTTTTCCGTTGTGGATCACTTGACATGTGCCGTTGTCGTACAGCTGTTGAATAAGGTTGATGAATATTTGCGGTACGCCGTAGTACTCGAGTAGTTTCCAAATTACTTCGCGGTCAACGCTGTCGAAGGCCTTCTCAAAGTCTATGAAGTTGACACTAATGTTAAGTCAGTCAATTTTCAAGTATTGATTTGTAGGGATTTGATTGATTGGTTACAGGATTTCATCATCATTTTTCATCTCTCATAATGAAATCCTGTAATCAGTCAGCTTTTCTATATCACGAAAATCATTTCAAACAGAGGCCACTGCAAAATTATATCAGCAAGTGATCTCATAATAATCATAATATATAGTATTGGTTTTATTCCAAACACGAATTTTGATAGAAATGTAGAATTTTCAGCATGTATAATACAATATTGCGACTAATTTTAATTCATCTCATCCGTTAACTGTTAAGGCAGGCAGGCTGAGTTAAGTGTTTAACAAACCGGGCTATAGCACTAAGTAGTACAAGAAAGAAAAAATGATGAAATAAAACAAATAGAAGAGGCGTTGGAAACACATAATTATCTTATAAAATCCATTCGGAAGATCAAAAAATGGCAAAATAAAAAAATAATTGTGAAAATAGTAATGATAACATAAATAAGAGAGAATATAGGGCATCTACTGTTATACCATATAAGGAGGGGACATCTAAGAGGACATTCTTAATAAAACAGGAATTAGGGTGACAATAAAACCTAAAAACTCACTCAGCGAGGACAAGTTCTGTAGGCTAAAAGACCCGGTGGACCCAATTAAACAAAATAATATAATTCACAAAATACCTTGCAATGACTGTGAGTTAGGTCAACTACATAGGTCAAACCAGCAGATCGGGAGTAGTTAGATTGTCAGAACATAAGAATTTAGCTAAGGTAAGAATGACTGACCCCGAGAATATAAGTAATTTAGAAAAAATTTAGCAATGAATTGCACTGCATGCATTAACACACAACCACACAATAGGTGTAAGAAAGGGTTAAGATTCTAAAAAGTAATCTATGCAGGTGGAGAGAGTGATTGATTACTGAATCCTGCCTGGTTCATCAAGTCTACACCCAACCCATTACATGCAACAGAAATGACTCAATGCAAATACCACAGATATGGAAGATATTATTACCGCCGATCAAATCAGAAGAGGAATAATAATAATATTAAAATTCCACTTCACTTTACATACATCATAACATTCTAACAAGTTACTTATTATGACTATAAAAACACTCGTCTTATTTTCTGTTTGATTGATAACACTCATATTATTATTTCTGAATGTACATTATCCTATATTGGTTGATTTTTATTCAAAATGTCTAATCATCAATTCCACTCATGTATATAAGAGAAGGAAAGAAGTTGTATGAGTAGTGCCTTGATATGATTATGAGCGGCAATAAGTTGTGCTCGAAACGTGGTCATCAGTTAATATTACTGTATAACAACACTGTGTGACTTTATCAAAATGAAATCTTATCTATAAGGAATTAAACTGCATATACGCAGATAAACACGCACGAAAATATCACTATCTTTGATTAAATACTAGTCAGTAAGTCCCCCCCCCCTGAAGGAAACAACTTCTTTCACCTACCTGGGAAAAATCGTCTCAACTACAGGAGGAACTGACGAGGATATCAAAGCCAGAATCGGAAAAGCAAGACAAGTTTTCATTTCTCTCAAGTCTATGTGGAGGTCAACAGCATTCAGCGTCAAAAATAAGATCCGTATTTTCAACTCCAATGTGAAGTCAGTACTACTATACGGATCAGAGACTTGGCGTGTCACAAAGAGCAGCTCAAACAAGCTACAGACCTTCATTAACAAATGCCTTCGCTCAATACTCAAGATCAAATGGCCGGGGAGGATCAGCAACAAAGATCTCTGGGAGCGAACCAACCAGGAACCGATCGTGAAACAAATAGGCAGGAAGAAATGGAGATGGATTGGACACACTCTGAGGAAACCAGCAAGTGACATCACTAGACAAGCCCTCGAGTGGAACCCGAAAGGGAAGCGACAAGTTGGTCGTCCAAGGGTGACCTGGAGGAGATCATGTGAAGAGGAATTGAAAGCGTGTGGGCAGACTTGGAGCCAGGTGAAAACTACAGCAGAGAACTGAACGCAATGGAGACGCATGGCTGAAGCCCTATGTTCCTCTAGGAATTAAAGGAAATAATAATAATAATAATAATAAAGTCAGCAGTGTCAAGAGTCTGGCTAGTCCTTTATTTACTGCAGACTGAATTCTATCAGTAAGTTAAGTTCGATAGGTGGCGGTAGATTGCTAGCATCACAGTACACTTTAAATTGTTGCTATTATCGCGAGCCTGAATAGCTCAGTGGTGTAACGTCGCTGACTGCAGCACACACCGGGTGATGGGAGGACATGAATTCCTTCAAGATTGCAGATTAACCTTCCTGACTAACAACAATTGGTGAGTGCTAACAAGCACAAAAAACCTCGGTCAGGCGGGTGTCTTTCTAAAATGTTCTTATCAATAACAAACATTCATCGATGACTGATGGCTGTTGGTAGCGCTAAAACAATCACAAATTAACAGAAGTGAAAATTAATGGGACATACACATTGGATCATACGGAAAATTAAAAAGGACGCCTGAAGCGAGGAAAATTTTCTTTTTACGACGACATCATCAACTAAGATGCACATTCACTCGTATATATATATATATATATATATATATATATATATATATATAGCAAACCGGTGAGAAAGTTCTACAACTCTTTCCTGTCGAGGGTGAAATTAATACGTTTACAAACAGTGTTAACTTGAATTTTTGGAACGCTAGTGCTTCAGCTGTGTCCAGACGCCTTGATAAGATCTTGTATAGGACTTTGAAGGACTTTTTAAATGAAGCTGAATGTCTTGAGTTCACTACATGTTTTATTACCACGCTAAAAACACAGCTACATTCTCCCTTTGCTGCTATATACAGGTTGCATATTGTTCTCCAAACCATTTGACAAGCGGATGCATGGTTAACACCAGTGTAACCAACTCTACAAGAGAAAGTGAACTGCTATATGTATACTGAAGCGACCCAGTGAGACAGCTTGTGTTTCAAGTTTCTTATACGAAAGTGTCACTAGTAGGCTGGCAACTGAGATATTAGCGATTCACCGCTTTACAATATATATATATGCACAAATGTAAAGCCGCTACCTTGACGTGATGGTCGGGCTTGCATATCACAAAGCCTCCAAAGCCTCAGGATGGTCGGGAGTGGGTGCCTTGCGCTGCGGGTTGGCCACCCTTCCGCACACCTCTCGAAATGCTCCCATATGACCAGGCGTCTTACATAGCCTCTCCTGAGGAATTCCTACTCACTGTCTTCACGTGGCGGTGTTTTTCACCAAAGTGAGAGGGCGAAAGCGGATGCCAGGCGCTCTTCACCGGGTTGACTGTCCATTGGATGACAGTCTAGGGGAGATGGCTAAACCCTGATTCCAAACCTCCAATGACTGGCGTATGAAGCTCACTGGAGCTCACCGGTAGACGTATGTACAAAGGGCTTGTTGGATGTCCTGGATGTCTAGCCCCATTCAAAAAGGCGTGTGAACCGAACTCCGGTCACCGGCTGCCAATGGATAGTGGACTCCCTACTCCACTCCTACTGCCTTGTAGGTCACCCTTGGTTGTGTAAAGGCTAGAGCTGCACTCTCAAACAAAAGGCCGAGCGATTCTGGGGACATCACTCGTACCAAATTCCCATGAAACTTCATGAACTCTCTTAATTGGATAACCCTGTCGCAAAACGTTGCGTCAGATCGCCGCTCCTAGGCAGCGATGATTCGAGATGTTCATGAAGCCGGCTCATCCTCCCGTAGGAGATAGCCGAAGTAAAGTAAAGTAAGTATATCACAATGATCCAACAAGCTGCACTGGCAGGAACTAATGTTCCTTCAGGTCCTACCATTCCAGGAAGGTTGTTAAGATAGCGAATACGCCAAAAGCAATTACCGGCATAGTGTAAGATTTTTTAAACATTATGCTGGGGTTCTGTGGGCAAAGTCGTATTGCTGGGGGATAGGGATGTAACAGCAGTAGGATGTTTCCCTCGGATAACCAGCACACCAGCCAGCTATGCTGTCCCTCCACTCTGAAAAGAGGCAGGGAGTTAGAAAAGGACGACCCCGAAAATTGTACATCCCGACTTAACCCACCTACGGTAATTCCATATTAGTTTGTTTATCAGATGTATCATACACAGTGAGTGAAACAGCATTATTTACTGGCTGACACTGTTTCGAACAAAAGTTATTGTTCATAATCACATCAATTGTAATCACACGACTTTCAGACTTGAGTTTTATAGTTTTCTTTGTTCTCTTATTTGTCATCGTTGGGGTAGTAGAATTTTCCAGATATCCAGGTGGACAGGTGTTGAATCATTCCTATTACATGTATTTGCAGTTGATTCCATAAACAAAGCTTCCGTTATCAATCTCTCCCTCCATTCATCCTGTGACATTAGATTTTAAATCTGTTATCCTATCCCATCCAGCCTATTGTATGGCTGTGTGTAACTGCATGTAGTGAGTGCCATAGCTGAACTATTCTCTAGATTCCTTATCTTATTCGGGTTAACCAATCTAGATTTTGCTGCTAGGTTTTTATGTTCAGCTAGTCTGACTGCCCCTGTTCTACTAGTTTGACCTATGTATTTTACCTGACAATCATCGCAGACTGGGTATTAGATAAACGAAATTGTTTTGTATTAAAGGCTCCACAGGATTGATCCTTTAACCGACAAAGCTTGTTTCTAATTGAGTTTGTGGTTGGTTTGAATGCCAGCCATTTTTATTCCTGCCTTGTTAAAAATTCTGTGTCAGGGTTCCGAGGTTCCTTCCTTGTATGAAATTACTACTGATGATTTAGATTCCTTATTGTTGGTGTCGTCATTAATGTTATTACTATTATCACTATTATTATTATCATTATTCATTTTTATTTTATTTTTTTTATTTTTGATTACAGCTTCATTCCACACCGTATTTTCAGTACAAGTATGGAATTTTCAGCTTGGATATCGGTAGCCCAAATTTACAGGCCGACCGTAGATATCGGGTGTGCGTCGGCAGGGGATCGAACCCCGGACCATGTGCATGGTTGGCGAGAGTCCTAACCAGTGTGCCACCGACGCACATCGTTATTATCACTATCGCTACTATCATTATTTATTTTATTTTTACATTTCCTTACATATTTCCTGACTAGTTTATCCGGGTAATTATTAAGTTTCAAGTCTCAAAGTCGTGTGAATACAATTGATATGATTATGAACAATAAATAAATTTTGTTGGAAACTGTGTCATCCAGTAAATGATACTGCTTCACTCACTGTGTGTGATACATCTAATAAACAAACTAATATGGAATTGCTTACCACCACAGTGCCCAAGTTTTACCCACCTACGATAGTCTGTAACCGGCGGTAAGTTTACTAATACGGCACCAATCCAAGAAACCAGTTCATATAGGCCGTGTGTGACCGACCTCAAGCAGTTGTCCCCTGGGCTTTCCCTCTCTCTGTTCCAGGTACCCAAAGAATCAAAGTAACTATACTAACCCACGGAAACACAAATTTGAAACAAAATCAACCCACCCCCCCTCGTCCTTATCAAATGAACAACTTACCTCTTTCAGACTGACACATTTATCCAGTGAAAGATACTGTAAATTAATTAAGCGAACTAGTTCAGAATGAACAGATTGTAAATTGGCATTTTCACTTAAATCTAATGATTTTAATTTTGGAAACAGTATGTACTTTTCATGACCAGATGCAGGCATAAATTCTGATGTTGGCACTGGTAGTAGTAGTAGTAACATTGACGATGATAATCCTTCTGAAGAAGAAGAAGAACTCAGAACGTACACTAATATTTTGATTATTGAACATCTGGAAGAGAAATAAAGGAAGGGGAAAACAGCGAAATTGAAACTTTTATAAAAGAACGGAAAGTGATTTTCTCATCAAAACAGTTTTTTTCTCTCTTCGATCTGATATTTCTTGATCTACCCTCCTCTAATCATGTTAAGATCTGGAGAGATATTTTCCCTTACCTCCTAAGTGAGTAAATTACGACTATCTGGTATCACTAAGTCAGTCCCTACTTTTAAGCTTTTTTAATTCTTTTATTCTTCCTATTGTTCTTCTCCTTCATTGCTGCCCTTTAATCTTTCCTGTGAAGGATACTAAAAGGTGTCAGTAGAGTGAGTGGAGTGCTACCAGACCAACTTATTAGTACTGTTTTAGATAGACGATATGAATTCATGCAAGAAACTGGTGAATTTTTTTTCTCTTCACGAGTTTGCCCACGGATTGATATCAGTTAGAGAACCATTTACAACCAGCCACAGGGAATACTGGACAGCTGTTTTGTCCCACTCCGGGACTCATCGGCATCATACAACCGCCTCCAGAGTTCGAACTTAGGACCATCCGGTTAAAAGACAAGCTCGTAGACTCCTCAATGGCCAGTCCATGAATTCTAACTTCGACCAATTTGTGATTTAGTGTGACCACCAACCAATATCATCAGTGCGAAATCCATCCTCACACTTGACTGTTTGGACCTCACTGGTCACGACTTCTCACTGATGACATTGGTTGGTGGTCGCACTAAATCACGAATTGGTACAACTTAGAATTCATGGACTGGCCATTGAGGAGTTGGGTCCCAGTGGCTGAATGTTCGTCTACGAGCTTGCCTTGTAACCGGAAGGTCTTTTGGGTTAGAATTCTGGCGGTGGGTGTATGCTGTCGATGAGTCCCGGAGTAGGACGAATCAGCTGTCCAATGCTTCTCTAACTAATATCAATCCGTGGTTAAAATCATAAAAACATATTTAATCCTAACAAAACTCGAAACATCCCCTATAAACACAATTATCTATCTCACTCTGTTCATGTCTTTCCACTTCAGTCTCTTTAGGCAGGACTAGAATTAACTATAGGAAGCTTTATGCTCGGATAACTAAGTATAAATCACCCCCACCAACCCCCACGACACCTCATTTAGCGGGCACACATTTTATGTGATGAGAAAAGTGTAAGGCATGATACTACTACTAACAAATTACTGTGAAACACACTAAATAAATAACCCTTTATTTCCATATAATTTTATTGATAAATATTATCAATGCAAACGCCCTCTTAACCATTTCACACACCCCACCCTCCTCTACATACTATGTAACGTAAACAGAAAATTAGTCGCAATATTGTATTACATGCTGACAATTCTACATTTGTATCAAAATTACTGTTTGGAATAAAACCAATATTATTATGATTATTTATAAAAAGAATTATATTTGTAAAATCTCAGCGAGATTGAAATGAGTAATTCCAACGTTTCCTACTTTCGGCAAACTGGTCCGAACTTCTTCAGGGAAATTAATCGAAATTAACATAACAGAGGATTATGTATATAAAGGGGGACATCTCTCGTTTCTAAAAACTTTGTCCAATCATATGAGTCATGAAACAAGTATCAACAAGTATAATAAACAAAATTCTATGAGCTGTGATCAAAATTTGACCATGGACTTACAAATATTGATCTACCCTACATTATAATAAAGATTTTGTATTTCCCAATGAATGAAAAACAAAACGATATTTTTTTTACTGACATTTCGCTATTTAACGCCAATAGCTTTATCAAAGTATTATTAAACCGGAATTTACAAAATCTCAACATACATATAACAAAGAGCATTAAATAGCGAAACGTCAGTAAAAACAATATCGTTTTGTTTTTCATTCATTGGGAAATACAAAAACCTTTATTATATTGGTCTATTTTTGTTAAACACTTTAAACAGAGTGTGTATGTGTGTGTGGAGGGGGGTAAACAGTTGTAAAACATCTGTTAACGTCTCCATAAGAAAATATAGACAATCGGGAATTTTGACCAAGTATTAATAATTAGTGATACATATCCATTTTTATTTATTAATCAGGATTTGCCATGCATCAGCTAACCTCGCCAAGATTTCTAGCTCGCTAGTTTTCTAGCCGGTTCCAAGCCCGGATAAAGAGGGAGGGTTGGGGCGTGGTGCTAGCAATTCCACCCGCAAAACTTAACCAAATTGCTACAGAAACTTCAACGCACAAATATATTAAAGATGATTTGCTTTTCCTGAATCTAGCTTGCTTCCGGTGGGTGGAGTTCTGCATCCAGTGCATCCTCTAATACATGAGATCAGAAGCCGATATAAAATTATATACATATATTTATGGAAATTCTCGTGTTCAAGCATACCTTCGATTCATTCGGGGTAATAATAGATGAATTGACACAGGAGAATTCACGAAATCGATTGCCTCTTAGATTGAGATGTTCCAATTTAGGGAATTGATACGGTGTAGTTGATTTCTCACAGCTTAAACCATACAATAAACAGGAGAAGAAACTGAAAAATAAGAGAAAAAAACAGATGATAAAGTAAATTTTCCAAAGAAAAGTTTCCAATGAAAAGAAAACTTAACATTTTAATAGTTGGTATTTTCAGGTGTTAGCTTGTGGGAGTTTAATTAGTTTAGAGTTTGATCATCGAAAAAACCTCAGGAAGTACTGCACAATTGTTCGACCCTTGTTTGGGACTCTTCAACAGTCTGCTCTGATAACCCCATCACACAGGATCGACCTCAGGACCTTCAGGTTGTGTTCAATCTCCCAAGTTAGGTGTTATAATCGGGAGGCTAGGGCTCAAGTGAAAGGTAAGGAGAGAAAGTCAATCGATGGTGTTGTGAAAGTGAATCGATTGAGATGACTAGGACATGTGTTACGTATAACTGGCCATCGCCTTTTCCGAAGGTTAATGTTAGCTGATATATGATCAGGTTGGAAAACAGCCAGTGGTGGTCAAACCAAAACTTGCCGTTAGTCAGTCCGTGAAACCTTTGACAGCTGGTTTGAGTCAACCACGTTTCATGGAGGTATAGACTGCCTCGTCGGGATCATAGGGATGCTGAGAACCAACAAAGTGGAGATAACTGGCGACAATAGCGCTGAATTACCCATTTTTTGAAATATCCCTATGGTTTTTCTATGTTATTATTCCTTCTTCCTCATATTTCTGCTTATAATCGTTCTTCGGAACTCTTTTTGTATATTTTGTCTTCCCTTGTAGGGTACATGGACTGTGTCAACTTGACATGCTGCACTTTTATGCAAAGTTCTATGCTATACCTAGGCAGTCCTTCAGGTTAGAGGGCGAGTTCGCTAACCAATCCAGACAACAGTACGGAATTCAGTGGCCAGACCATGAAATCTAACAGATTTGGTGTTCAAATCAAGCACTACCTACTTGACTGACTGACTGGTTTCAACATAGAACTTTGCACAGATGTGCAGCAGTTCCAGTTGACACTCTCCCTACATATAGCACACAAAGCAAGAGAAGACAGTAAACAGAGATTCAAAAGAGAGATAATCAACAAAAGTATGAGCCGAAAAGAATGGTAAGTAATAAGGAATAATAATAGAATTTTATTGGATATTATAAACCTCAAAGAGTAAATGCACCTGTACCAGCCATTTAGAGCGATGAGCTTAAGCCATATCACCAACTGTCTCCAGCCTTCATTGGTTTTTACAGTCCCGAGGACCCTAACCAGTTAGGAAGTCTATATCTCCCTACGTGAGTGGCTGACTTAAACTAATTGTTATGGGTTTCATAGACTGATGAAACCATGTTTTCGTTTTACCACCACTAGCTCTTTTCCATTCTGATTGGTTGTCAGATAACGTCGCCCGTCGAGGAAGGTGATGGTGTAAATTCACAAGCTCATTGATTGATTTCTCCCTCCTTACCTAGTACTCAACGCAGACAACTACGATGAAATACAGCTGGCTAGGCGTTTCATGTCTTCCACTTCCGATGGGCGCCATATCTCACTCACAGTGATAAAGGAGGACGGAGCGAACTGGTACAGAGTAGTAGACACGGCTTTTGGTCGATACCTGGATGTCACGTCTACTAACCCAAAGATGGCGTAAGTTGGCGGGCATATGCCAAACGAGCCTTCTGTATCCGTGCTGAAATTTCGCCAGGTATCAACCCGTTGGGGCACGACCTACTTATACATTATCTCTTAAATCCTTCAGTTGTAGACGACGGTAAAAGCTAAGGACCTTCAATTCGTTAAAGTTACCTTCCTCTCACTGACTAATAATGTGACCAGACAGATAGTATACTTTACTGGTCTTCCACATTTTGGCTCTTCTTTGAATAATATATATTGACTACTTACTGTGATTATATTGTCATAAGCTTGATTTCTCTGCATTCCAATAAGTTGGGGAGTTCTGTAGTTTGTTGAGCCTCGTCACCACCCTGGCGTTCTGAGTAGAACAATAAGGCTTCAAGCTTTGAATTTTCAGTAGCAATACTTGGGAATTTTAGCAAGTGGGGTAACCAGTCCTATGCTTAGCCTTCCCTTCTTCTTGAGGAATTATTACCAACTAGACAAGGTATATAGGAGTATGTTGGTTGCGAATAGAACCCCGGACTCGCCTCACACCTAGTGAGCATTCTACCAACACTGAATGATCGACACATTCCATTCCTGGTGTCATTGTTCTAAGAAGTGTTAAGTCCCGCAGGGAAAAAGTGTATTAGAAAAGGGAATAAATTTCAGTGTGGGATATCATGCCTAAAACAGAAATTGCACTATAAATGGGGTAGATAAAACAACCGCACAATGTGCAGTACATTGGCAATAAAACGACAAAAAAGAAAGTGGAAAGCCTAACTTAACAGAACCAGAAAAAGAAACCCACAATGGCTAAGCAAAGGTGTTGTCAAAACCATTAACAGCTCGACATTGGACCATCTGGTGCAAACCGGCCACAAAGCCAGCCAGGGTGGAAGAATCCTTCTCTATCATCTACCAGGTGCCAAATAAATTGCCAAAATCATCGAAGCACCCCATGCTCCAAACAGCTGAGGCTATTGCAATTCGCCTCAAAAAACCAGTGCTTTGTGTTCAAAAGAAGCAAGTCTAGCCAGCCACTACTACTGCCCTGTCCAGACTTCAGTAGAGACTATAAATTCATGGATTTGTATTATTATCTTTCCTAATTTTTCTGATATTCAGTTTATTGTTATGTTGATGCTATTGAACTGTAATCCATTGATATTGTTATTATTGATTCGATGTTATTTAAACAGCATTAATGTTGTTCATAACACTAATTCATTCATTCACTATAATGTGTATATGTAACTGTACAGCCTGATGAAGAACAGGTTATCGAAAAGAGTATTCTTTGTTCAGTATCCATTCTTTTGAAAATACTAATCAATAAATAAGACAAAGGAAATGCAACAGTTGTGTCGGTCGGTCGGTCGGTTTTCGACATAGAACTTTGCACATATGTGCGGCAGTTCAAGTCGCCACACTCCATGTAGCACGCAAAGCAAGAGAAGGAAGTAGAAGAAGTGCATAATATAGACAGTAAACAGAGGTGTGAGACAAAGGAATAGTAATAACGGAGAACAAAAGTTTAATTGGAAATCATAAGTCACAAGGAGTGGATGCATCTGCGCCACTGAGAACGATTTTGAGCCATCTCACCAATTGTTTCCAACCATTGGTTTTTACCATCCCGAGGGCCCCAACCAGGACGTCTACATCTTCCTACGTGGCTTAGATTAACTGTTGTGGATTTCATTGATTGGTGCCATGTTTTGGTTTGACCGCCGCTAGCTCTTTTCCAGCCTGACCCTATATCAGCTAACATTGCCCATTGTCGAGGAAGGCGATGACTAGGCATACGTAGCACATGTCCTAACCATCTCAGTCGAAGTAATTTCACAGTCTCGTCTATTGATTTCCCCGCCTTACCTAGCACTCGACGCCTAACCTCAATATTGCTCACCTTATTATACCACTTCACGCGGGAGATAGAACGCAGACACCTATGATCGAAGACAGCTAATCTTTTCATGTCTCCTGCTCTCAATGGCCAGGTCTCACAGCCATAAAGGAGGACGGAGCGGACTGTTGAGCAGTACACACGCCCTTTGGTCGATAGTTGGATATCGCGTCTACGCCAGAGACGGCGAAAACTGGCGAATGCGAACCTAGCCCTCTGTATTCGTGCTGAAATTTCGTCTGAGATCAACCCGTTGGCACTGGCTGATGGTACTTCCCAAGTAATTGAAGCGGTCAACGTGTTCTACCACTTCACTTCCTATTTCTAATCTAGGGGTCGATGAAGTCCAATCCTGCAGCATCATCTTACATTTTATAGGGGCGAATCGCATGCCAAACATGCGGAGATTGTTGCTCAGGGTGTTCAGTAGACTCTGCATTTTGTCAGAGTCCTCGCCTAGAAGGACTATATCGTCTGCATATTCTAAGTCAACGAGATTCTTCCCTGATAGCAAGTCAATCCCTGAGTCGCTGAAGTGAGTTAGGGTTAAGTCCATTAGTACATCTATGATGAAATTGAATAGGAATGGGGATAATGGGCATCCTTGACGGACGCCACTAGTCGTCACCACTTCAGATGACAACTCGCCATAAGCCCTCACCTGGCTGCATGAGTACGAGTAGAGTGCCTTAATCAGTGCAATGTATTTTCTTGGCATCCCCTTTACAGCCAAGCATCGCCAGAGAGAACAGTTGTGTACTGGACAAATCAGACTATTCTGGAGAAGGTTAGTACTCACATACAAACAGGACCATATGAAGAATATGAATAAGGCTAAGAAAGCCACAGAGGACCTTATACACAAAATGAAGCTATAGTATTAAATTCACTCAAAAGCCACTAAAAATCTAGACTGATATATTCCTATGATCTAAAACATAGATGGATTAGATAATTTAAATTTAGATTTTCCAGTTTGACCACGGATTGATATCAGTTAGAGAACCATTTAAAACCAGCCACAGGGAGTACTGAACAGCTGTTTCCTTCTACTCCGGGACTCATCGGCAATAAGCAACCACTGGGATTCCAACCCAGGAGCTTCCAGTTGCAAGACAAACTCACAGACCATTCAGCCACTGGGATCCGATTCAATGGCCAGCCCATGGATTCTAATTTCTACCAATTCGTGATTTTAGCGCCAACATCAAATCCTTACAAACCAACTACTGAAAATTAATCTAATGCCAGCTTGTGACTTGCTACAGCACGGAGTGTCCTGGAGTTCTGATGAGAAGTCGTGACCAGTGAGGTCCATCTAGTCAGGAGTGAGGATGAAGTTCCCACCGATGACATTGGTTTGTGGTCGAGCTAAATGCATCACGAATTGGTGGAAGTCAGAATTCATAGGCTGGCCATTTAGGAGTCAGGTCCCAGTGGATGAATGGTATAAAATCTTGCGTTATAACTGGAAGGTCCTGGATTCGAAACCGAGAGGGTGCATACTGGCGATGAGCCCCGGAGTAGAACGAAACAGCTGTTCAGTACTCCTTCACTGGTTTTTAATGGTTCTCTAACTGATATCAATCCGTGGTTTAACTGGATAAAAAAAATCAGATAATTACAAATCAAATCTTGACAGTTAAATTTAAATTGTGAGGAAATAATAGCTAGTTTTGACATCGTAAATTTATATACACAAATAGTGATAAATATGGGCTATAAAAGCGGTCAGAAACGAACTCATTTCTGACGAAAAACTTGAACCTAGAGCAAAGGTACCATTAGAAGATATCATGCAAGGAGTGTATCTATATGCCTGACATCCACAGCATTCAAATTACAAGGGAAAATATACAAACAAACTGAGGGAATTGTCACAAGGTCACCAATAACCCCGCCGACATTCCTTAATGGCTGAGAGAACCTGTCGAATGAAACGTTCAGTCTCATTGTCCTCCAAAGTATGATGGAGGAGGTATGTTGGTGGGAGGGGGACAAATGAATGAATTTTTCAAACAAATCAACTCGAAGTCAGAAAGACAATTCAATTCAATTATGAATTAAAAAGTCAGGAAAGAGAGTTTCCAATGTTAGTCTGTAGCATAAAAAGGGAAGGATGATGGGAAGTTAATGCACGCACTACTGTTTCTAGCATTGGTTTGTAAAGATTTTGTTGATGGGTTACAGGATTTCATCATGAGCTGGCATTGGTTAGAGAACCATTGGGAAACCCTTCAAGGAGTACTGTCAAACAGCTGTTTCGTCAGTCTAGTTCGGCACTCCGCTTCAGCAGTGCGCATCCACCGACAGGGTTCGAACCCAGGACCTCCCGGTTACAAGGCTAGCGAGCTCGTATAGCATTCAGCCACTGGGATCCGATCCAATGGCTAGCCAGTCCATGAATTCTAACTTCTGCCAATTCATGATATAGCGCAACCACTAGCCAATGTCTTCGGTGGTGAGTATTTATCCTAACACCCGACCTGGTGCACCCTACTGGTCACGACTTCCCACTAGAACCCCAGGTAACTACCTACCTGAATAGGGTGAGTTGCTAGCCAGCATCTCAATGCTCGCCGAAGACATTGGCTAGCGGTTGTGCTATATCGTGAATTGGCAGAAGTTAGAATTCATGGGCAATTGGATCGGGTCCCAGTGGCTTGATGGTATGCGAGCTCGCCTTGTAACCGGAAGGTCCTGGGTTTTTAACCCTGCGGTGTGGGTGCGTACTCCTGAAGCAGAGTCCCAAACCAGACTGATGAAACAGCTGTCCAGTACTCCCAGGTTTTCCAATGGTCCTCTAACCAATGTCAGCTCATGATGAAATCCTGTAACCACTACTATTTCTATTACTTAAATTTAAATATAAGTAGTGAGAGAGACAATAAAAGAAGTCGAAAATAACGACGCTACAATAATAATAAAAACAGTTCACCCTACACTTCATGTTGCTAAAACATTGATAGAAAAAAAATGTCAGTACAACTTCTAATATTTGAAATAACGCCAAAATGACATGTGATAATTGTCTCATCTATCATCCATCTGTTGTGGTATTCAAGAATCACAAATTCGTCTCGAGAAAATCACATGTGTCATCATCCATCCCCTGTCACCACCTCTCTTTCTCTCTCACATACTGTGACTGAATCGTCTGAAGAAACTATTCAAACCATCCCTAGTTTCACTGATATTTTTAAGTACAATTGAAACTTGGTGAAAAATATTTTAAAAACGTTTTCTACAAACTCAATAATATTTTAAGTGCACAATCGGGGGTTGTGTAATTCACAGAAATATACTGTGGAATGTGAATAACTCATGACTTGAGAAAACAACATCAATTGACAAGGTTGTGAAATTTTATAAATTTAGATGTAGACAATAAATATATGCGCTACAAATGCCAAACTACAGTCTTGCATGTAACAATAAAACAGTTCAAAGAAGAGATTCTTTTCGCTGGCGAATTCATTCACTTAGCTGTACAATTGCAATAATATTTAATTAATTATTTGTGTATGAATATGTAAATTAGGTTTGTGAGGCAAGGAAAAAAAACTTAGTTTGCGTTATTGTTTATGTCTCGTGTTAGTTTGAAACTCTTCAACAGTACGGATACACACTACGGAATTCGAACTCATTGCCTTCCAGTTACAAGGTGAGCTAGCTCGAAGACCATTACGTCACTGGGACCCGATCCAATGGCCAGCCAGTCCATGAATTCTAACTTCTGCCAATTCATGACATGTCAAACAAACTCGAAGACTTGCAAGCGAAAACCAACAAACTGACTGAAGTGGCAGGTAGCGAAGATAGGACTCCAGGTGAACATAGAGAAGACGGAGGTGATGAAGATAACCGACCAACAGTAACAACAAAAACCAGCACCAATCACCATCAATGAGAGAGAGATTTGACAGAGATTACTTCCTTCACTTATCTAGGAAGCATAGCTTAAACCACAGGCAGTTGAAACGGATGGAGATGTCAAAGTCAACCAGCCAGAACCGAGAAGTCAAGATATGCCTTCATCAAACTGAAACCAGTTTGGAAACCTTCTGCACTCAACTAGCATAAACAACAAGATTAGGATTTTCAACACAAATGTGAAGTCCGTCCTTCTAAATGGGTCATAAACTTTCACTGTGTGTGCGTCACGAAAAGCATTTCCAACAAGTTCCAGACACTTACCAACGGCTACCTTCGCTCCATACTCAACATCAAATGGCCGGAAAGAATTAGCAATAAGAAACTCTGGCTGCGAGCAAACCGACAGGAGAGAGCCGATCGTTCAACAAATGGAGATGGATTTTATTTATTTTTTATTTTGATTACAGCTTGATTCCACATTGTATTTTCAGTACAAGTATGGAATTTTCAGCATGGATATCGGTAGCCCAAATTTTACAGGCCGACCATAGATATCAGGTGGGCGTCGGCAGGGGATCGAACCCCGGACCATGTGCATGGTTGGCGAGAGTCCTAACCACTGTGCCACCGACGCACGGGCATACATTGAGGAAACCGTTGAATAATATCACACAGAATACAGGCCATTGCTTGCGTAGAATCCGGATGGGAAGCGACGAAGGGATTATCGATGTGAGGGTGGTATGGAGGAGATTGTGTGAGGAGGAGATGAGACATGGTGATCAATCGTGGACCCAGACAGAAAGGATGGCAGCAAACAAAAAGAACCCCTACGTTCCGCTCGGAACCCAAGGGAATAATAATAACATTTCTATTGCATATCTTACGCGTTGGACAGAACTAAAATTCTAGAACGCAATGTAAGTAGGTCGAGGGAGATGCTGATTACTAAATTTTTGTTCATCGAATCTAGATTCGATAAGCTCTAGCTCTGTTCAACACTTAACATTTGCAGTAAGAATAACTCAACACTAATACCAGAGATACAGAAATTATTACTAACAATAAAATCAAAGGATAAGAAACAATCGAATTGTATAAACGAAGTTAAAGAGTTATGTGAGTGAAAACCTTGATATGATTATGAATAGCAATAAATTGTGCTCGAAACATGGTCATGAGTTTATAATATTGTATCACTGTGTGTTTCTATTCAATACAACTTTGAAAGATTTTTCAAATGGATTTAAGTATCTTGCGCTTGCTAGATGTCCTCTCTCCTTCAGAACTGAGTACCTTGGTCGTACCATACGTCCCACTTATGAAACATGATAGGAAGGAATACGATAGATAAATTTTAAAGTCTCGTATGTTTTCTATTTGTCAAGTAGAAAACACAAGGAACAAAGACGAAGAGTCCTCAAAACCAAGCTAGCCAAGATTAGAAAACAACAACCAGACAATACACTTATTAACTGCATAGTCAGTCTATCAAAACAACCACTATCAAAAATGGAACAACAACTACTACAAAAAGGATTAAACTGCGACACTGGATACGCTTCGAAAACTGATTTCTTCACTGTCCTTGAATCATTACTCAAATCATCAAACTTGAACGAGGAAACACAGGAAGAGATACGACAAACAATTGTACCAATGGTCAAACAGAAAAAACAACACACAACTCAATTCTGAAGAACTAAAGGCCCTTAAAAAGCTGAAAAGTAGGAAAGACATCGTCATTCTACCAGCCGACAAAAGGAAGAGCAACAGTAGTCACGGACAAAGAAGATTACATCAAGAAAGCTGAAGAACTACTCGAAGACGAGGATGTATATCAATAACTTTCAACAAATCCCATACAAGCATTGGACAACCGCATCCAAAGGACCTTACACAAGCTCACCAAAACTGGACAGATCACAAAACAAGACCAATGGTGAATGAAATCCAATGGACCAGTCCTACCCCGATTCTGCGGTAGACCCAAAATACACAAACCAAATATCCCGTTACGACCAATTGTATCACTCCCAGGAACTTTATAACATGCAGCTTATCCAAAGAATTATACAGAAAACTGAAACACCTAACGGAATCTTGTGATCACTCCATCAACTCTACTATCCAATTCCTAGAGAAAACCAAAGGCATCCAAATAGATGAACAAGAAATAATGATATCCTTCGACGTCACAGAATTATATACCTCAACCGGACAAAAACTAGCAAAGGAGACCATGGAACAATTACTCAGAAACGACGAACACCTCCAACAACAATCAAAAATGAAACGCACAAGCTGGATGTAATGCATAAACCTATGCCTAACAACTGACTTCCAATTCGACGGCCAAATATATGAACAAGTTAAGGGAACACCCATGGGATCGCCAATATCAGGTTTGATTGCAGAAGCAGTGATGCAAAGGCTCGAAAACATAATCCTACCAAAGATCAAACCCAAGATTTGGATACGTTACGTAGACAACACATTTGTAATAATCAAAAGAAACGAGTTAGATAAAACTCACAACTTAATAAACAACGTCTTTAAAAGTCTCGTTAACATCAACTTTATCTATATGGTCAGTGTATCTACAAGATGAGCTAAAACAAAGAGCTACGAATACATCCTGTCTGTCGTTACTAATCCGTGAATAAATCAATCAAACAATCAGTTATCGATTTAAAAGATCATTTACGGTAATAAAAAAAAGAAATCTAGTTGAAAGTTACACAAAGACACGCCCACACACACACACACAAACGTACAGACAGACTACTATGTGTGATTATCACATGAAATCAGAGAGACATATGACAGTTAAGAATTCATATTCATATTGCTAAACCTACAAAAATTGGTAAATTGGCGATGGAATTAAACAGAAGAGACTATCAGATGATCACATGACATGACAGTTAAAAACACAATTAATCAATTGTGATGAATTAAATAACTCGTTAGACCTTTTGAGCAAAAAGGTGAAGAATAAAATCGACTTTAATAAGTTAGATTAAAACTTTTATTTTCCTTAACTCATCACATGTGAGTCAACGGTAGAATGCTAACCAATTACACGCTACAATTGTGGCGTCTAGGGTTCGAATCCTGGTCACTAAAGTACTCTAGAAATCTCGACTAGTTTGCTAGCTGATTGATCGTAAGCCCTGTAAAGAAGGTAGGTTCCATCAGGGTGTGAGGTCAGCAATCCCTACTACCCCCCCCCCCTCCACCCCGTGAAAAACATCACCACAGCTAATAAAACTCAAGGGCTGAATGAATCATACTAAAACAGAACATTAATGGTTAACTGATACCATCAATATCAAAAGATTTCGATTCTTACATATGCATGGAAAATTCCCATTGTAACATATAGAAAATCAAAACAAGTGATTCAGCTAAGAGTCTCTTTTCAGCAACGAATTTATCATCAAGCTATGGAGCAATAAGAAGCGCGATCATTGATGAACATCTGGTTGATAATGATCACCCTATCTCTGTAGCCAACGCTTTTAAAGTCATCTACAAGGCAAAGAGTAATTTACCCAAATCCCTACGTACCCAACTCATCTGTATTGCTGAAGCTATCTTTGGCTATCGAAACAGAAAAGCCAGATCTCTGTGTACAAAAAAAGTTCGTTCAAGACCTTCAACTTTCACAGTCTTAATCCCTCCTCTATGTTAAAGCATGGTAATCCTCAATCATATTTTGGCTCTACCAATTTTTCATTTTTTCATTTTTGTCTATTCAATTTGTATACTCTTCCTTATTACGTCAATTGTTACTATTACTACTCTCACTTTGAACTGTCCCCGGTATTATTTCACTTGTTCCACTTGTCATTCTAAATCAATTGTTTTCTAAAACGTTAAATTCTATGCTATCAAATTTCACACAATATTACGTTACGTTTATATATATATATATATAAAGAGAGAGAGTTATTTCATTCCCTTGCATTCCGAGAGAAAAATAGGGCTTCCAGCCTTAAGGCTTGTGTTGTTTCTGCAAAGTGAGGTCGCTAGTTTCACACAGACCCAAACTTCACTCTCTACTGGGCTTACCAGTGGTTGCTAAGCGAAGGTGAGGCGTGTGTCAGCTAGAAATAGAACCTTGGACCACTAGTAGCGTGATTAACGAACACTAATCACCCCTCCTCATACAGTTTCTCAACTCGTGCATCTTACCTATTCTTCTTTACTGTTCACCCTTACTTATTCTTTCCTGGACTGCTTAAAAAACCCTATGTCATACTTCATAGAATTCTGAAAACTGTCAGTACGGCGAGTGGTATCCCATTGGGCTATATCGCTGATATCGCCATTATTGATAGGCACTTTATTTCATGCAAAAAATTTGCTAAAGGAATTTTGTCAGACTGTGAGCATTCACCGCAGGCACCCGCAGCTCCAACCTTGTGTCTCCTCAGGTAAGACAAGAAGTCTTTTCAGGAGACTTTATGCACGTACGTCTAAGTATAAAAATTCCACTATACCATATTTGGCACGCATTATTTTATGTGATGAAAGTAGTGTCAGGGACGAACTAACTAACCTTCTTTGCACTACTAAATAAACCATCCTTACAATATCAACCTTTATTTTTATTGCACTTCTTATGTTTATAGTCCTATCAATTTTTTGTTTTTATTTGTTTATTTTTTCATAAGTGTGAACATCATTTAGGCTGTGTTATAATTGTTAATTTTGTATTTCCCCTCACCATGCTGCTATATCAACAGAACATTAGATTCAATAATCTATAAAAACATGCTAAAATTTCCAAACTGAATCGCCAATACTGTTTGAAACAAACTCACTGTTATTATTATTATTATGTTTATTATTCTCATTTTGTACTTCGAACATTTTTGACTTTATACCGTAAATATGGACAAATTCCTGTGGTTAATTTTATTTTTATTTTATTTATATTTTGAGTAAATCAGATGGAATATTGTGACAAATGCTGAGAATTCTATTCTGTATTATAAGTAGTGCTGTTTTTGGAATGAAGTAGATTATTATGATTATTATTATTATTATTATTATTATTATTATTATTATTATATAACCAACATATACATGGTAAGTAATGAGAATATTATAGTTATATAGTAGAGTAGAGTGGGCGTCGGTGGCATAGCGGTTAGCACGCTCGCCGACCATGCACATGGTCCGGGGTTCGATCCCCGGCCACTGGACGCACTCCTTTACCTCGCTAAGCCAGTAATAAAGTTGGCAAAGAGGAAAGGTTGGGCATGAGGCTGGCTAGCAACCCCATCCTGTAAAAATAAACACCACTGTCACAGAAACTTCAGGCCTGTAGCTTGAAGCCCTATGTTCCACTGGTAACGTGAAGGAATAAAAAAAAATAGTAGAGCTTTCACTCTCAGGAAAATGAATCAATCCATTGGAGCTCTAATCTCGACAGACTGGTGAAAACACCAAGTGCGAATAAAATTAAAACCACAAGCTGATTAATACTCACCTGCATGAAGTTTTCTCACGAAATGATATGTTAGCTGATGATGATATCAGATTTCCAGAATGATTCGACGATGACAATGAAGACGAATCATTCAGAGTATGATTACTACTCGAGTTTTTATTGTTGCCATTGTTACTGCTATAACGGATATTTGTCTTATTATTCGTTCTCATACGATTATAACTTAAATCGATATGCACTAAACTCTTTGGGCATAGAAATAAATCTGACAAATGTTGAATAAGGTTGTAACTAACATCCAGGTAGACAAGATTTGGACAGATTTGAGCAAGTGACAATGACTTGGATGAATGTAAACGTGTTGAATGCAGGTGTTTCACATTGGCAGTATGACTTGATGAATTCGGTGGAATAATAAGACGGAGTGTTTTTAAACAGTTATGATGTAACCATAGGTGAGTAAGACGACTACTGGTTTGTTCTCCTGTAATCACAGAAAAAAAAATACAACCAATATAATTCAAAATATATATTATACTAACAATAGATTAAATGAGGGATTGGTATCACTCAGGCAACCACTAGAGAAATTCATCCGCATTGCTGAGATTCGTCTCCGGGTCACCCAGTACGATAGTCATGGACATTACCACTGAGCTATTGGGGCTCCTATAGGGAATGTGATGGATACTTTGATTGGAAACTAGGTAACTAACCAGTGTCATGCGTCTTGTTTTTCGTTTTCTGCAGAATGAATTCTATCAGTGAAGTCTGAAAAGTGACCACTCTATACTGGGTGGCTAGCTATCACGGTACAACTCATGTGAAAAATGAGCTAAATCCATTCTGTTTAACTCACACCACCCTCTTCATTCACAACTCTCACCTTTGTATCTCATCAGGCAGGACCAGAAGCCTATATAGAAGACTATATGCTCGCACTAGCAAGTACAAAAACTCAACTATACCCTACTTAGCTCGTGTTCTGTGCGATAAAGAAAGTATTAGACGTGACACCTATAACTTATTAAATAGTCAGTAGAACAACTGGACCTCGTCTTTCCAACTCATATCATTTATAGGTACAACGTTTTCTTTCTTTCTTTTCCTTTTCTCTTTTTTTGTTATGTGCTGTTTTGTATCTCTCTTCCTTGCAAACTCTACTTAAAACATTCTTCTTCGTTCTTTCACACTCTGTATATCTCGACCTTTTTGTTACCGCTTACGCCAGTAAACATGCTAGCATCTAGTTTTCTAACACCTTCAAACACTCTCTTCAATTTTGGCTTTGCTACCGACATGCTAATATGCTGCTGTCAAAATTAACTGAGACAACCTATAATCTATGTAGAATTTTATTTATTGTTAATATACACAAACTAGGTGCAATACTGTAGTGAAATGCTGAGAATTCCATTCTGTATCATAAGTACTATTTTGGAATAAAGCATATTATTATTATTATTCTCATTATATGGTTGGAAGCAATCGGTAGGAGGCCATCAGAAAAAAACCCACTTATTTCTGCATAACTTGAGATTTTACAACAGTAAGTACCCCATTCACAGGTTGAGGGTTCGAATCCCAATCCAGTTGCTTCAGCCTAAGCAACTTGGAAGTATCATTAATTCTTAAACAATAGCTTGGTATTACTAAAGGCATTTTTGTATTTCCCAATGAATGAATGAAAAACAAAACGATAATGTCGTTGCTTTTACTGACGTTTCGCTATTTAATGCTGCTGCTAATAGCTTTATCAAAGTAGTAATATTAAACCAGAAGAATTTAAAAAATCCACTCAGCTTATACATAACAACTTAATCATCATCGTTCCTTAGCATGGGGTTATTTTTGTGTTGTCACTTTGGCCAATTGCTCAAGATAACAAAACCATCATGTGTAGATTGTTGGATTTGATAAGTGTGTAAAATTATAAAAGCAGCGTGCGTTTACATAATGAAATTGCTTATCAGATTCGTGTTCATTTTGTCATTTCATGGGGGAAGGAAGTGTGCGTTGTAACCAGGTCGAATACTGTTTGAGTCCATCATTCCTATTCAGACAATTTGGATTCCACTTGGAATGAAGTGCTTCTGATATTATATTAGACGTTCTTTGTGAATTCTGAAATGCTTTCTCTGGATTATTTCAATATTGTCAAAATCAAATTTGTGGCCTGATTCTATAGCGTGTAGATGATTAATGATTTTTCAAGCTTTTCTAGTTCAACTAGATTTCATATTGGTTGGTCGAACAGATGCTCTACGGTGTTCATAGCTCGGTATATGAAAAGCCAAGACTTCATAAAAGATCCATCCAAGATTTATAACTAGAACGAAATGGCTGCCCGGGATTTAGATCATTTCGATTTCGGCCAGTGTGCACGCACTACTGGTTGGTGCGTGAGTGGTGAGTAACTACTCATCTCAATCAATCAGTAGTATATATGGCATCATACAAATATACTTTCTTTCTTTCTTGATAACCATTTATGACGGTATCAAGCAGACCGCACATTGTTACCTAAATAATTTCGGTTCCCAGATGAAGATAAGTTGGAGATTTTTCATCACTAATCCAGTAGTTTTGAAAATATGTATCCGATTTAACCTATTGTAAGGAAGAAAACACCCATGAGCCTCGAAGGAATGTGTATTAGGATGAACACTCATTGTAGGTACATAAATTTGATATACTGACTGACTGCATGTGTTGGGTGTAGACTCAATGAACAAACATTCAGTAATCAACCTCTCTCTCCACCTAACTACATTACTTTTTAGAATTTTAACCCTCTCCCACCACCTTATTGTGTGATTATGTCTTAATGCATGCAATGAAAATGTTGACTTTCTTTTTAAATTACTTATCTTTTCTAGGTTAGTCAATCTACACTAAGCTAAATTCCTATGTTCTGACAATCTGACTACCCCTGATCTAATGGTCTAATTAACCTATGTAGTTGACCTAACTCACAGTCATTGCAAGGTATTTTGTAAATTATATTGTTTTGTCTAATTGGGTCAACCGACTTTATTAAGAATCCTAGGTAGTACCTCAGATGTCCCCTCCTTGTATGGTAAAACTACTGTAGATGCCTTATATTCTCTCTTATTTATGTTATCATTACTAGTTTCACTATTTTTTTTATTTTGCTTTTGACCTTTTCTGAACTTCGTAATGAATTTTATAGGATAGTTATTTGACACCAACGCTTATTCTTCTTCTATCTGTTTTATTTCATCATTTAGGCCTTTTTTGTACTACTTAGTGCTACTGCTCGGTTTGTTGGACACTTAACTAAGCCTGCTTTAACAGTTAACGGATGAGATGAATTAAAGTCTAAATATCCAATATTAGAATGAGTTGGCTTTTTATGAACGCTAGTGTGCAGTTTACCTTCTTTTATTCGTTTTATTTTACAATCTAACATCATGGCTAATTCTCCTTGTTCATTTTTCGATTCAAATGTGAATTTTATTCCCTCTACTAGTGAGTTTATATGTGTCAAGAAGCTAGAGATATGTTCTGTTTTTAACACTGTGAAAGTGTCATCCACATGTCTCCACCATATTATCTTCGGAGTAGGATTAAATGTATTAAGAGGCATATTTTCCCAGTTGTCCATAAATATGTCGGCTACAATAGGGGATATTGGTGATCCATTCCACTGCTACACCTTCTGTTTGTCTATATATTTTGCCTTGGAATTTGAAGATAGTAGATGTGAGAAGCATAATTGAATTCCTATTTTTGAACTCATCACCTCATGAATACCTCCGTCTCAATGCAAGATACAGCTTTTTGACTATATTCTTCCTAATGTAAGGAAGAAAATACTGGTGAAGCTTGGAAGACAAACTCACTGTAGGTACATAAATTTGATATATCATATATCTCCAATGCTTTATTTGCAAATCATTTGCAAACTGGTCGAATATCACCACACATTCGATAGCTTCTTGTTGGATTATTCTGCACAGTGTTTCTAACGTTTTTCTCACAGTTCCGTTCTTCGATTGCCTTTTTCTCAAGTCCGAAAAATATTGTTGTTACTTTTCTGAACTCTTTTACTGATATACTACTTATATCTGATTATAAGTAGCATTTACCACAGTATTACCAGTTCGCCCATGTAGCTAGCTAGTCAGATATCGGGTGGCTTGAACTGATTCAACTGTCTGATCGGAGATCAAACTGAGTATATCGCTAATCAGTTTGACTGCAAAAGAGCGAAACTCCCCCACCCCCACCCCCAGTGTTTAGATCACTTTGCTCTAATTGGTAAACACTATTCGTTGATATGTGAGCAGAGCCCAACTACTCATGTCGATCAATCACTAATATATAGCAGCATCATGTACCACCTATACTTGCCCTTTTAATATTTACTTTTAAATGGACTGCATCTCATTATTTCACGAAACGACATCAAAGTGAAGACCTATTAAAAACTAGTTAGGAGTTGACAGCCATATTCATCCTAGTTCGGCAGTCCTCAGCATCGTACACCCATAACCAAAAAGTACATAAAATTAAAGACCTACATGTAAAAACGCGATCACGTTATCATTCAACCACTCGATTAGTAAAAGTACAGAAATTTACGAATTCTAACTCCATTTAACATGGTATATACAACTGGCTGACATAAACAGTTAAAAGCGTCTGAAATGAGTCAATTCAGAGAGTGAGAGAGACAGAGTTCAGATCACCCGAATTCACTTTGGCCAGCAAGCGCACTACTGGTTGATGTATGCGGTTTAAACCAATCATAGCAACCAGTCAGTCACCAATGCCATCTTGCAGTTTTCTGTGTCATTGTAAAGTCATTTATCTAATGGTAATTAGGTAACATGTTGTGATCTGAATACTTAGAATTTTCAAACAGAACCATGAATTGAGCTTTGAAGTTTCTATAGTGATTGGATTGATTTTTCTGGGTAGGGTCGGTAGCCCCACGCCCGACCTTTCCTCTTTTCCCAGACTTACGACGACCGACTGGAGAAGTAGCGAACTAGCAAACTAAGCGAAGTTAACCTGGGAGTGCTGGATAGCTACTTCTTCCTAGTTTGGGATACACTGGAGTTCGAATCCAGGACCTTCTGGTTACAAGGCAAGCGCATACACCATTCAGATAATGGGAACGAACGAATCAAGAATCTATTGTTCAACAGATACACAGAAGAAAATGGAGATGGATCAGACACACACTGAGGAGGCCGTTGGGTGACATCATGCACCAGGCGAAACCTTCAGTGGGACCCGAAAGAATAACGATGAGTTGGTCGTCACTTTGACGGTGACATAAAGGAGATTATGTGAGGAGAAGATGAGAGCCTAGGGGCGATCATAGAGCCAGCTGGAGAGGACTACAGAGAACAGGACAAAAATGAGATGAGCAGTTGACGCCCTATGTTCCAGTCGCAACCCAAGAGAACAATAATAATAATAATAATAAACGAAGAGATGAAGAATTTCTAACCCTAACTAATGGATTTTCAAATAACAAATGGGAATTTCGCTGAAGTCAATTTTCGAAATAGCAATCAATATAGCCGCCAACAGATAAAAGGCAGTGTCCTCGCTTCGTAACCAGATGGTAACGGCTCAAAGCGCCCTACTGATGTGTACTAATCTAACATGAAAAACAGCTGTCTAATAATTACACTGGTTCCCAATGTCCCTTTAATCAAGTGTTGGTTTGCAAGGATTTGATTGGTTACAGGTTTGGTTGAGAGCTCATATCACTTACAGAACTACTGAATATAACCAGGGAGTGCAGGATAGCTATTTCGTCCCTGCATGGGATTCTTTATTAGAGGCATTCGGTTACAAGGCGAGCTCACAGACCATTCAGCCACTGGTACTCGATCCACCGGCCCATGAATTCCAACTTCTACCTAATCACGATGTATATAGCGCAACAAAAAAAAAATTAGCTTATTTCATAGCCGAGTAATTGTTCTCTTATCTGACTTGGTGAACTCCACTGATCCCGACTATGCACTAAGACTTCACGTAACTCTTTGTATAGAGCCAGTGGCTGAATGATCTACGAGCTCGTCTTGTAGCCAGAAAGTTTTGGGTTCGAACTCCAGTGTGTGCGTAATGATAAAAAGTCTCAAAGTAGGAGGACGAAACAGCTGTCTAGAGCTCCCCTCTGGTTTTCCAGTGATTCTTTAACTGATGTTGGTTGGTAAGAAACTCTATTATGAATATCAATACCATCTGGATTCCAAATTCACTGAGGCCACTCTTTTTTCATACACACACACACACACACATACATAAATCACATGAACCTCCCCACCCCAAAAATCGTAAACTTTTACTTTCAAATACAATTCAAACATGAATGAAAGAAAACGCCAGACAAACGCTTACCAACGTGATGTAATGCAAAGTCATTCATTTTCTTGTCACATCTTTTGTCTATTTGATCATTTCGCGTAGGATGAGGAAGATTTGTTACAGGGGTTAAAATCTGATTAGCTGGGATATAAACTCTTTGTGCACAATCCACAGTGAATGGCCAATCATCAATATTCTTTACTGAATGTTTAGAAGACTTATTCCCGGCATTGTTAGGACAGTGTAACTGTCAATTAAATGAAAAAATAGTAAGAATATATAAATATATAAGGAAATACATACAATTCTTAGAAAAGATCTGTGCATAATAAGTGGAAATCTCTTCTACATACCTTTACGTTCCAAGTGAAACTCAGAGTGTATAGATTTAACTTCGAAGTTTCAGCAGTGATTATTATTATTATTTCCTTGAATTCCTAGAGGAACATAGGGCTTCCTCAGCCGCGCTTCTCCATTGTGTTCGGTCCTATACCAACATTTTCACCTGGCTCCACGTCTGCCTGCATGCTTTCATCTCCTCTTCACATGACCTCCTCCATGTCACCCTTGCACTGACGACCAACTCGCCGCTTCCCTTTCGGGGTTCCACTCGAGCAATGGCTTGTCTAGTGATGTCACTTGATAGTTTCCTCAGAGTATGACCAATCCATCTCCATTTCTTCCTGCCTATTTGTTTCACAATCGGTTCCTGGTTGGTTCGCTCATTCCAGGGATCCCTGCTATTGCTGATCTTTTCTGGCCAGCCATCTGATCTTGAGTAGTATTGAGCGAAGACAACTGTTGATGAAGGTTTGTAGTTTGTTTGAGATGCTCTTTATAACGCGCAGTGCAAGTCTCTGATCCTTATATAGTAGCACTGACTGACTTCACATTGGAGTTGAAAATCCGGGTCTTATTTTCATTTTTGATGCTGAGTGCTGTTGACCTTCAAACGGATTTGAGAGTAATGAAAGCTTGTCTTGCGCTTTCCTGATCCTCGCTGCTTTGATATCCTCATCAGTTCCACCTGTAGTTGAAACAATGCTTCCTAGGTAGTGATAATATTGTATTTTTTATGTCGGTCGGTTTTCGACATAGAACTTTGCACATATGTGCGGCAGTTCAAGTCGCCAAAATCTATGTAGCACGCAAAGCAAGAGAAGAAAGTAGAAGAAATGCATAATATAGATAGTAAACAGAGGTGTGAGACAAAGGAATAGTATACGAGAACAAATATTGAAATCATAAGTCACAAGGAGTGGATGCATCTGCGCCACTGAGAACGATTTTGAGTCATATCACCAATTGTTTCCAGCCATTGGCTTTTACCCTCCCCAGGACCGCAACCAGTAAGGAAGTCTACACCTTCCTACGTGGCTTAGATTAACTGTTGTGGATTTCATTGATTGGTGCCATGTTTTCGTTTGACCGCCGCTAGCTCTTTTCCAGCCTGACCCTATATCAGCTAACATTTCCCGTCGAGGAAGGCGATGACTAGGCTATGTGTGGTAGAGTCGCTAGCTTTAAGTCCAACCTTCCCTCTTAACTTGACTTACAGTCGGCTTAGCGAAGTTAGGGGAAGAGTCATCGACATGGAATCAAACCTAGACGACTTGTACTGTGACTGGCGACTATTCTACCATTAAAAGTAACGATGCACTCACTATACGTGTATATAATAAGTACTAAATGTGAGGAGGAAATATTGTAAAAATTTCAGTTTATGATGTATAACTCAGAAAAAGACAATGATTCAAATGATTTTCTAATAAATTTAACTGGTGGATGGTGACTGGCAGTGGAATGAACCCTCTTCGTCTTCGCATTCACGAACACAAACTAGCTGTCAAAAGACACGACATACACTCCCTCATATCACTACATGCAGACAACCACGGGCACCAATTATTCGACTGGGACAATGTTCAAATCTTAAACAAAGGGAACTGCAAAAATGCCAGAGAATTCCTAGAGGCCTGGTATTCAAATGAATCAGCAATCAATAGACACATAGAGATTGACAAAATATACCAATCCATACAAAGAAATTCACACAAAAACAAAGTCAAACTTCAGGTCAAGGAAACAGTCAACACCAAAACAAATGAACTAGAAAGTGAGAAGTCACACAAAAACAACCAATCACGTTCAAGGTTAGCAGAAGGAATGACTAACGACATTCAGACCAAAGAAGCAGCCAGCACCGAGACAAGCAAACTAGGGGGTGAAATGTCACACGAAAACAACCAATCACGTTCAGGGTTACTAGAAGAGATGACTAATAAACTCATAGAGAATTCTAAAAGCTCACTTCACATCGAAGTATGCGCTGAAGATGTTGCTCAGTAGAGCAATGAAAGCTTCGCAACCAAACTATCCAGCTCAGAGAACACAACCACACCAAAACATCTAGCATACAATTAAAAATTATCACTAGTTGATTTGAGTGGGCCGTTCTCGAGGTTTTCCATGAAGCAGTCTGCTAGCAATGGACCCAGAGGAGATCCCATTATGATCCCATCCTGTTGTCTGTATGCAAATAACATCGTTGAATGTGAATTGTACATTAAGTGTACATCTCAGTAAAAGTTCTTTTAAATTTACATGTATCTGCGGGAGCAGTTACATTGGAAGAACAGAAAGAAGAAGGGCATACCTCCGATTTTCTGAACACGTACCAAAAAGCCTACGTCTGAAGGAAACAAATGTTTTTAACAATGCCATCGCCAGGCATCTCCTTGACACAGGTCATCAGGTGGACGTCGCGAGATCGTTCAAAATTATCAATACGCAAAAGAGTTCAATTCTCCTTAAGTTTGCAGAAGCGATCTCCATCAAGCGTCTGAAACCCGATTTACGCATTCAGAAAGAGGAGATTATCAGTCTTTCTTCACCCTGGTAACTGGATGTTTTCATCCCCTCTTTCATTTGAATACGTGACGCCGAAAATTCCATTGTGTATGATTACTATTGTTTAGTATAAAGTGACTATTATTATTATTATTAATACCACTGAAGGTATATATTGATTTTTTGTTTAAAAATGAACTCTCTGTGCAAGTATGTTAAAGTTCTTTCGCTACATAAACTTAATGATGACTTTGGGGTGTAAGCAGCTGATGAGGAGCTAACGAAATAAATGATGGTATTATTTTATTTTGCACAAACCACTACTGTTCATGCGTTATTCAAATTCGAAAACCAACGAATTGGCAGAAGAGACAGACACCGAAGACAAGATTTCAAGTGAACATAGAGAAGACGGAGGTGATGAACATATCCAACCAATAACAACAAGCACCGGGCAACATCAACAGGAGACATCTGAAGGAAGAAGATCTACGCTAATCTGAAATCAGTTTGGAAATCCGTTACACTCAATGTAAGAAAAAAGATTCAGATGTCTACCACAATTGTCAAAGTAATGCTTCCATACAGTTCACAGATTTGGCTTGTCCCTGAAGGACTTTCCAACAGGCTGACGCAGACTATTACCTTCATTGACTCCAGACTGAAGATCAGAAGGCCGGTCAGAAAGGAAAAACAACAAGGAACTCTCAAAACCGACCAAGAACCTATCGCTCAACAAATATACAGCAGTAAATGGACATAGATTGAACGTGCGCTGGAGAGACCTCTGAGTGAAATCACATGCCAGGTAAATCCTCGAGTGGAACTCTAAAGGAATACAACAGTTTGGGCGTCTCAGTGACATGGAAAGGATCATGTGGAGAGTAGATGAAAGTTTATGATCAAACATGAAGTCAGCTTAAAAGAAGCGTAGAGATAGAATGGAGATATACTGCTGAAGCTGCGTGCTCCGTTGGGAACCCAAGGGAATAATATGAATAATATGAAATATAACTTAGCATTAGGGATATAAAATCCACAAAACTATATTTTTAAGAGTTCAATAAATACTTCCAGGATTATAATTAATATTATGTACTGTTAATATTATTCCCGTGGGTTACGAGTGGAACATAGGGCTTTAACAACACATCTCCACTTTCTTCTATTCTCTGTTGTCCTCTTCTGCTGGCTAGCTCCACGATTGCCCACAATCTCTCATCTCTTCCTCCCCAAAACACACGATGTCCTCCATGTCACCCAAACGTCGCCTTCCATTCGGATTCCACTCAAGCAATAGCCTGGCGTGCGATGTCATTCGACGGTTTCTTCAATGTATGCCCAATCCACCTATCTCCATTTTCTCCTACATATTTGTTGAGAGATCGGTTCTCACTTGTTGGTTTGTTCCCAGTCAGAGTTTCTTGTTTCTGGCCATTTGATCTTCAGTATGGAACCAACGAAGGAGGCAGCTATTGATAAAAGTCTGCAACAGGCTGTTGGAAATCCTTTTCGTGACGCAAACACAGTGCAAGTTTATGACCCGTACAGAAGGACCAACTTGAGATTGGTGTCGAAAATCCGAACCTTGTTCTTTATGCTGGCTGAGTGTGAGTGTTAAAGATTTCCAAACTGACTTCAGGATTCTAACTGGTTCTGACATTTTCATACGTTCCGCCTGTGATTGAAACGATACTTCCAGGATGAAGTGGATCAATACAGAATGGCGAATGGATTCAGACAAGATGTCAGCGCACCGAACTACCTTCGTCGATGAAAACTTCTCCTTCCGGGAACATAGGACTTCGAGGCTGAGCTTTGAAGTTTCAGTAGTAACGTTGTTTTTTGTTTACAGGGTATGGATGCTACCCTTACGCTTCCTAGCCATTCTTTTTTTACCAGGCTTACTACCAACTACTACTAAGCGAGATTTATAAGTGCGTCGGTGGGGAATCGAACCCCAGACCACTTGCAAAGTGGTACTGGCGAGCACTTAACCACTGAACCCGTTATAACCCACGTGTTCAGAAGGCACTAACATCAAAATACCTGCATACCCACATACTAACTGACTGACTGGTTTCAATATAGACCTATGTCCAGATGTGCAGCAGTTCGAGTCGCCACACTTCACCTAGTACACGAAGCAAGAGAAAAGAGTAAAAAGAGGTAATAAACAGAAGTATGAAGGGAAAAGAATAGTAACATGGCAGAACAGTAGAGTTTTATTGGATATAATAAGTCACAAAGAATGAATGCATCTGCGCCAGCCATTAAGAACGATTTTGAGCTATATCAACGATTGTCTCCAGCCTTCATTGGCTCCTACTATCCCCAGGACCCCGACCAGTAAAGAAATCCACACCTCCCCATATGGCTGGCTGGCTGACTTAAAACTAACTGTTGTGGATTTCATTGACTGATGAAGCCATATTTTGGTTTGACCACCTTGTGCTAGCTCTATTCCAAACTGATCCATTCTATGTCAGCAGCGAACATTGCCTGTTGTCGAGGAAGGCGATGGCTGACTAGGGATAAATGCGTGACACATGTCCTAACCATCTCAATCGGTGTAACTGCACAACCTCCCCTCCTTACGTAGCACTCGATCGATGCCTCACCTCAATATTACTCACCCCATTATACCACTTCACACAGGATATGGAACGCAGGCACCTATGATGAAAGACAGCTAGTCTTTTCATGACCTCCACTTACAGGTCTCACTTACAGCGATAAAGGAGGACGGAGCGGACTGCTGAGCAGTACACACGTCATTTGGTCGACAGCCGGATATCCCATCTACGCCAGAGACAGCGTAAGCGGCATATACCCAACGAGCCTTCTGTATCCGTGTTGAGATTTCGTCAGTGATAAACCCGTTGGCATTGGCTGATGCAACTTCCCAAATAAGTGAAGTGGTCACAACGTTCCATCAACCACTTTACTACCCATCTCTAAGCTAAGAGTCAATGTAGTTCAGTCCTATAGCCCCACCATCTTACATTTGACAGCAAGAAAGAATCGCATGCCAAACATTCGCAAATTGTAGCTCAAGGTGTTCAGACGACTCTGCATTATCTCAGCATCCTCATCTCATACTTGCACACCTTTCATCTGGTCAGTCAATATCTTACTTAGTTCAATAACAAAACTTCTAGTTAGTATACACAAATATAAAACTCACTCACCTTCATATTCAATGATTCTTTATACAGCTGTCTAGATTGTTCAAATTGTGCTTTCAGCATAAATGGCATAGGTAGATAGCCTATTTTATTCCAACTTAAATCAAGAAATTCTATCACGCTGTTAGACCATATTGCACAGGGTATTTTGTAAAGTTCATTTCTTGAAAGCAGCAGATACAATAGATTCGGGGCAAATGTATCATTTGACATAATTTTATAACGCATACTGAAGCTATTCGCAGTGTCAGTATCATTCTCGGAATAGCATCGACGACGATGTGGTGGAATACAGTTATTTGAATTTAGGCATGGCGACTGAATGTCTCCACCTCCGGAGCCGCCGCCGCCTCCTCCTCCTCCGCCTCTCCTAGAGTTCCCTTTCCCATTCAACAACTCCTCTTCATTACAGGATGTCAACAGGTTGGTAGATTCAGCTTTATTGATAAATAACCAGGTAGGCAAATATTGAAGATGATTCTCTGATAGGTCTAAATATGTAAGGCTGCGTGTCCAACAACATGCTGCCCATTGAGATTGACGATATGAAGCAGGAACACTGGGTAGACGTTTCGGTAACTTTTTGATACAATTCTTACTTAAATCTAATTCCTGAAATAAAAAAAATATTTTTTTTTAAAAAAGAAGCAGCAACAAGGAGACATGAGATGGCGACAAAATGAATTGTCTTCAAAGTTCGTTTTTATTCCTTTACGTTCCCCCCAGTGGAACATAGGGTGGCTTCAAGCTAGAGGCTAGGCTTGAAGTTTCGGTAGCAGTGGTGTTTATTTCTTTCTTACGGGATGGGGTTGCTAGCCAGCCCTCATGGCGAACCTTCTCCTTCTTTACCAGTCTTATAACTGACTGAGCGAAGTAAAGAAGTGCCTCATCGGTGGCTGAGGATCGAACCCCGGACCACATGAGGCGTGATAGGCGAGCATTTGACCGCTGTGCCAACAACAACAAACTCTAGGTTAACAAATTCATATGAAATGAAAAGGAAACTAATTAACATTCAATTAGAGAATAATGAAAAAATGGTTAGTTTTGATATAACTAGTCTTTACATTAATATACCAATCAATATGGCCTTAGAAGCAGTTAAAGGAGAACTAACTGCACATCCTGAACTTTCTCATAGGACGAAGCTGCCCATTGAGAAAATTATTTTAGGAATTCAGTTATGCTTCACATCTACTGTCTTTAAATTCCAAGGCGAAATATATAGACAAACAGAAGGTGTAGCGATGGCGTGGATCGCCAATATCCCCTATCGTAGCAAACATATTTATGAACAACTGGGAAAATATTGCGCTTAATACATTTAATCCTACTCCGAAGATAATATGGTGGAGACATGTGGATGACACTTTCACAGTGTTAAAAACAAAACATATCTCTAGCTTCTTGACACATATAAACTCACTAGTAGAGGGAATAAAATTTACATTTGAATCGAAAAATGAACAAGGAGAATTAGCCAGGATGTTAGATTGTAAAATAAAACGAATAGAAAAAGGTAGACTGCACACTAGCATTTACAAAAAGCAATACCAACGCATTCTGCTAATAAATATTTAGACTTTAATTCATCTCATCCGTTAACTGTTAAGGCAGGCTTAGTTAAGCGTTTAACAAACCGAGCAGTAGCAGTAAGTAATACAAAAAAAGACCTAAATGATGAAATGAAACAGATGGAAGAGGCGTTGGTGTTAAATAACTATCCTATAAAATTCATAAAGAAAGGTCAAAAGCAAAATAAAATTAATGGTGAAACTAATAATGATAACATAAATAAGAGAGAATATAAGGCATCTGTGGTAATTTTACCATATAAGGAGGAGATGTCTGAAAGCCTACTTAGGATTCTTAATAAAGCAGCAATTAGGGTGGCATTCAAACCTCCAAACTCGCTGAGGGAAAGGCTCTGTAGGTTAAAGGACCGTATGGGTTAGAGAAAATAATATAATTTACAAAATACCCTGCAATGAATGTGAGTTAAGTCAACTACATCGGTCAGCCAAACTAGTAGATCAGGAGTAGTGAAAATGTCGGAACATAAGAATTTAGCTAAGGTTAGAATGATTGATCACACGAAGATAAGTAATTTAGAAAAACAAAGTCAGCACTACATTGCAATGCATGCATTAACACATAAACACACAGCAGGGTGGTGGGACAGAGTCAAAATTCTAAAAAGTAATATAGATAGGTAGATGGAGAGCGAGAGAGATTGATTACTGAATCCTGCCTTGTTCATCGAGTCTATACCCAACACAACACTTGCAACAGAAATGACTCAATGCAAATACCAGGGATATATATGGAAGATATTATTACCACCAGTCAGTCAAATCAGAGGAGGATAATAAATAATCTCAAAATGTATTCAGTTCACATTCCAACAAGTTATTTATTTATTTTACTATAAAAACGCTCATCTTATTTCTCATCTGATTGTATTTGATTGATAACACTAATATTATTTTCCAATATACTTTATCTTATTTAAGTGTCTAATCATCAATTTTTACTCAAGTATATAAATGAAGAAAAAACGTTGTGTGGGTGACTTGATATGATTATGAGCAGTAATAATTTGTGCTCGAAACATGGTCGCATCAGTTAATATTACTGTATAACAACACTGTGTGTGACTTTATCACAATAAAAATCGTATCCATAACAAAACCCGCTTCATTCAAAAATTTACCTTTAAATTTTTAAGACAACAAAATAAACACCATGGAAGTGTTTGTAAACCACAATTCGATAGATTGATACGTGTAATTATTTGACATGACACACTGTCTAAATACTTCCTGGTAAATGATGGTGAAGGCAATGACACAACAAGCTGACGATTGATACTCTGATACAACACATCAAGAGTGCTGGTGTTATTGTTGTCTTCTGAAGCAATAGAATGCAACAACGAGGATGACGACGACACTGGCAAATTTTCGTCACTGAAGAACAATTTCGATACGCTCTCAATTACTTTAAACCATAACGGTATAACTGGATTAAAATACCAATGGGAATTTGGAATAATTGAAGGATGAAATGGTGCTCTGTTGGCAAGATTCAAACGTCCAGTGGTAATTATATCAGCAAACTTGGAATTTTCATTTGCTCCAACTGATGACCTCCAACTGGACATTTTGCAAAGTGTTATTTTAGGATTTTCATTCAACTTACTGAAGCTTGATGCTTGATTACTTAATAGTAGGCCGGTTAATTTGTGATAGGATTTATTGATTGAATATATTAATAAGTGATTGTTGAAGTCGACAGCACCTGCGTTCAACAGAATCGATGCGATCAGAAGAGAATTCTATGAAAGAAAGAAATTGAACACAAAACACGGTGAAATGAAGTATACATAGATATAGAAATTTCATTTAAAAATAAAACTAGTCACATGAAATACTATTATCATTTCATTTGCTTCCCAGTAGAACATAAGGCTTCAACAGGCCAAGTTAAACTTTAAGCACCACTAACCAACTAACTACCAATGGAGTGCGACCGCACTAATGACCTTGGAACGCTCACTGAGCAAGTAAGCGAGACCTGGCAAATAATGTTGTCATCATCAGTAAAACACGCTTATCGAAGTGTGTTATGCTATTAAATGGGATTTCTGGTAAGTTTCAGGTTAGGTTCGGGAAAGATTAAGTTACTCTTTAAGCCAAGGACAAGTTAAGGTTAGGTTAACCTAATAAAGGCGACATTAGAGTTGGTTCGAGTTAGATTACACTTAGTTTAGGGATATTTTCACGTCTGGATTAAGTTTAGGAAAGATAAGGGTTATTGTTAGGGTTAGAAGACCTGAATAATTACATGCATAGAATGTGGTTAAATTACTCTGTTGACATAAGAATAGAACATGTGCACTGTGGTAGAGTATAATTCCATTGTGAGTAAAATTTATTCTGATAAAGTTTCACAGTGTTATACAGTAATATTTACTGATGACCACGTTTTGAGCACAGTTTATTGCTAAGAAAATATTACTGAATAACACTATGAGACTTCATCAAAATAAATCTTACCCACAATGGAATTTATGCTCTGTTGATACTCCAACCTATAGCTGTGAGCTACTTTTATCACCTGTGAGAGGAAGTGATATCCTCTGTAACACTTTTATACAGTTTTTATGCATTATTTCATAAATATATGTATTCCACGCACAAAAATGCCTCCTTCACGTGACTGGTGCGTTCGAGGTCATTCGCTGATTGGTGGTAGTTAGTGGTGCTTAAAGCTTAACTTCGCCCTTCAATAGATCATTTCCATTTCACATTCTGTTCTCTGCATTCCTCTTCAGCTCGTATCGACAGAAGACAAGGGCCAGGCAACAGATCCTCCGTTGAGAAAATTAACAGATATTTATACATTTTTATGTACATTATTATTCGTTATTACTAACAAAGAGGTTGTTTTCTCACTGGAATTTATTCTGTCATCTCTTTGTGGCTATTTCTTTGAAAGTCAGACCATATATCTGCTAATCGTATCCGCCCCCGCAAAGTATGCTGTGACTGATTGTTGAGTTAGTCTTTGTTCTTGTTCTTTTTTTCTCATGACCAAGATTTGGGACGTAAACACTGACGTCAATTGGTGTCTATCGATTTCGGCTAGCAGACACCTCTCACCACAAGCTCACTCCAAGATTGTCCATAAGCTTTAAACTCCCTCATGTGACCCCCACACTCACACCTAACTTATCCATTTTTCATTCACCAGCCAATCCAAAGACAGCCTGGAGCACCATGTCAGTTAACGGATACCTCAGCATATGTCCGATCCATTTCCATTTTCTACAGCATTCGTCAACAAAAGTGCATCATGTTCTAGTGTGTTCTACTGCGAAGTCATGACCAGTAAGTTAAAGCAGGTCGGGTGTGAAGACAACTCGCCAATGATGACATTGGCTAGTGCCAGTCACAATATTTCGTGAATTGGCAGAAATTAGAATTCATGGGCCTAGTAGTCTACGAGCTCACTAGCCTTGCAATCAGAAGGTACTGAATTCGAACCCCGCTGATGAAGTGGAGTTCAAAACTAGGCTGACTAAACAGCTATGCAGTACCCCCCCCCGCCCTGTGGCTGGTTTTCCAATGGTTGTCTAACCGATGTCGGCTCATAATGAAACACTGTAACCAGAAAATGCATCATATTTTCTTTCTAATTATTATTATTATTATTATTTTTATCCATTCAATTAATGTCCTTGACATGCAAACAGCATACTCAACACACACATTTAATTAGCTGTCATCCAAAAACTCTAGGTGAGCATATCTTCAAGATGAAAGGAAAATGTCATAAGTCTTTGGAGTTTATTATGCTACAAAACTGAATAACCTTGTGTGTCATATGAGATGGCATACACTATAGATTACTCACTATACTTAATTGAAGACCCTAGTTGAAGAACAAAACTATTATGCAAGAAAAAGTATGCTGTAAGGAATACCTGTCTATTGTGTATAAATATTTTTGTCCACAATAAGACTGTTATCATGAGTATTATTTTTCTTAAAAATGGATGATAATAAAAAGTAGGTCGTTTAAGAAAAAAAAACATAGAAAGTTGATTGATCCGCTCAAAATACTTAGAATTAAACTGAAATATCACTTGTCTTCAAGTATTGGTTTTGTAGGAATTTTGTTTGTTTGACTTGTTGGAGGATTTCATCATAAGCCGACATCTGATGTTCATTAGCGACTGGCACTATTCAGGTAGGTAGTTACCTGGGGTTCTAATGGGAAGCTGTGACCAGTAGGATACAGCAGGTCAAAGGTGAGCACAGCTACTCATTGAAGAAGAAGAAGACATTGTGAAGTGGTCGTGCTATATCATGAATTGGCAGAAGTTAGAATTCATGGGATGGCCACATTTGGTCGGATCCCAGTGAGTAGCTTAACGGTTTACGAGCTCGCTCGCCTTGTAATCAGAAGGTTCTGTGTTCGAGCTGATGAAGAGTCCCAAACCAGGACGAAACAGCTGTCCAGTACTCCCTGACTGCCTTTCCAATGGTTTTTTAACCGATATCAGCGCTCATGATGAAATCCTCCAACTAATGAAATCACTTGTGTTAATACACACAATACATACACGATACAGTGATAGATAACACCACCAAACAACTATTTAGACTTATAAGGGAATCAGATGGCAAAAGGCAAATTACAAGTGAAACAATCTCTGAGAAAAATGATACCCTAATTAGCACTCAGGATAGATGACTGGAAGGTTGGAAAGAACACTTTGAGTAGCAGTTTAATTGGTCTACAGCCACGTTCAACCTACTGAGCATCCAACACCTCCGTCCCTAAATGAGGTTACCAGAGCTCTCTCCAATCTGAAACCACACAAAGCAGCGGGAAGTGAAGGAATGACTCCAGAGGTGTTTAAGGACGGTGGAGACAGTTTCCTGTCTGCGTTAACTAGTTGATATCAGTTGTATGCAACTACTCATCTCGACCAATCAGTAGTATACAGTTCTACATAAGTTTATCTGTTTGATGTAGCATATAGTTGTTTTCAGAACTCCATTACCTGAAAAAGGTTTTTCACTCATCAGTCTAGGAGCAGCACGTTTTGTATGAGAGATTATGATGATGGGAGATGGAATGACTCCAGAAGTGTTTAAGGATGATGGAGACACTTTACTATCTGCGTTAACGAAGGTATTAGGCAACGTCTGGGAATCAGAGGAAGTCCCGTCGGGTCGGTGTAAATCACTGATCATCCCGATATACAAGAAGGGGAACAAGTCTTCCTGTGATAATCACAGAGGGATTAGCTTGACTAATATAGTATCTAAAGTTCTAGGCTCAATAATAATGCGTAGACTAAGCGATACACGCGGGAAAAAACATGAGAGAACCAGGCAGGCTTTAGACCAGGAAGAGGGTGTATTGATCACATCGTCACCCTTCGACAGATTCTGTAACATGGGCATACTTACCGTTGATGTCCAACAATCATTATATTTCTTGACCTTAAGGCGGCATTCGATTCTGTCGACCAAGAGGTACTCTGGCGATGCTTGACTGTAAAGGGAATGGCGAAAAAATGCATTGCACTGATCAAGGCACTCTACTCGAACTCATGCAGCCAGGTCAGAGCTTACAGCGAGTTTTCATCTGAACTGGTGACAACTGGTGGTGTCCGTCAGTGATGGATGCCAACTGTCCTCATTTCTATTCAATTTCATTACAGATGTACTAATGGAATTAACCCTAAGTGACTTCAGCGACTCAAGGATTGACTTGTTACAAGGGAATAATCTCGTTGACTTAGAATATGCAGGTGATATAGTCCTTCTAGGTGAAGACTTTGACAAAATCCATCAATCTTCTGAACACCATGAGGAGCAGCAATTTTCGAATGTTTGGCATGTGATCCGCTCATGCTGTCAAATGTAAGATGGTGCTACAGGATTGGACTATATTAAACCCTAGTTCAAAGATGAGGAGTGAAATAGTGGAAAGCGTTGACCGCTTCACTTATTTGGGAAGTTGCATCAGCCCCAACGGGTTGATCGCTGATGAAATCTCAGTGCGGATACAGAAGGCTCGTTTCGCATATGTCCGCCAACTTACGCCATCTCTGACTTAGTAGACGTGGTATCTGACTGTCGACCAAAGAGCATGTGTACTGCTCATCAGTCAGCTCCGTCCTCCTTTATCACTGTGAGTGAGACCTGGCCACTGACAGTGAAAGACATGAAAAGACTAGCTTTCTTTGATCGTAGGTGTCTGCGTTCTATCTCTCGTGTGAAGTGGTATAATAAGGTGAGCAATATTGAGGTTAGGCTTCGGTCAACTGGCTAGGTAAGGAGGGGAAGTCAATCAACGAAGCTGTGAAGCTACATCGGCTGAGATGGTTAAGACATGTGTTACGTGTGCCTAGCCATTGTCTTCCTCGAGTGACGGGCAATTTTAGCTGACATAGGGTTAGGTTGGAAAAGAGCCACTGGCTTCACCAGTCAATGAAATCCACAACAGTTAGTCTAGGCTACGTAGGAAGGTGTAGACTTCCTAGGAGTTTTTTCAGTTTCTTTCGTCCACTATCAATAGCTATCAAACAGAGAACTCTAGACAAATCACTAAGACGGCATTAAAGATGGTATGCCGTAGTGATGATCTGTGGATATATTCCTGCCTAATATTGGAATTAATAACATGGTATCGTTACATAGTGCACGTTGAACATCAAGGAGGTGTCGCCTTATTTTTGGGAGATTTCGGTTCACGTGCACTTATCATAGCCTCGCATACTAATTTTCGGTGATCAGATTAACCCTATAATAACAACAGTTTCGTAACTGGAATATGTTGTCTTAGCTTCGTGTATATACGTCACTATAAATTTCATCTGTGAAACCTTCTTCAATTTAAGATAGATAGTGAGGTGGTGGAGTGGGCTAACCACTTCATTCATTTTGGAAATCGCATCAGCCCCAACGGAATGATTGTTGCTGACGAAATCTCAGCACGAATACAGAAGGCTCATGTGGTGTTTCACTTAAACATCTCTGGTATAGATATCCAGTGATGATATCCAGTTATCGGTCAAAGAACGTGTGTACTGCAAAGAACCAGTTCGCTCCGTCCTCCTTTATGGCTGTGACAAATGCCTAGTGATGAAAAGGATAGCTGTCTTTGATTATACAAGTGTGTTACACCCAGAACCGAAGGGAATAATGATAAATGAAAATAATAATATATGGATGTATATATAAATATGTTTCTTCCGTCGACTTACAGCCTCATCAGCTTCATATAAACAACATGCTAAACCAAGTGGTGTTGTCATAAACGATTGTAATGATGAAGTTTTAGAATCCATCGCATAGCTTTCAGTAAGATCAAATTCTGGAGATGTAGAATTGGAAGATGGTGATGATGATGAAGATGGGATTTTCGATGTATTCTCCTCTTGAGTATAACAATGACCATGGATACATGAACTACAGGATGAATTCACCTCTTGTTTAAGATAATTTACTAAAAGTGACACCAATTTACAGTTTCTAGAAAAGTAAAGTAAAGAAAAATGTTTGTTTGAAGATTTTTAACATTCTATTTAGTTTAATAAAGGGATTTCAATGATTAGATTTTTGTCAGAAACCAGTATCAGTCCGAAAAAGATCATTGAAAACCAGAGACCACTGGACAACTAGTTGTTTCGTCCTAGTTTGGAACTCTTCACCGGTACACACCTATGATTCCGCTAGGGATCGATCAAACACAACCCAAGCGACTGAATAGTCAACGAGCTTAGGCTCATAATCTGAAGGTCCTGGATTCGATTCTTGGCGGGGTAGTGGGTGCGCACTACTGAAGCCAAAAGGGCGAAACAGCTGTCCAGGCCTCTTTAGGGGTTTTCAATGATCTCTCAAACTGATGTTACTTCATGAGGAAAAAAAATAACAACTGAAATTAATCCAAAATCCCCTCAAATCTTGTATCCGTGATATAGCGCTACTTTCAAACAATGCCTTTGATAAGCCACTCACTGCGTCTTGATATGATGGCCGCTTGATTGAACTGGAGTGGGAAAAACTATGTAGTAATACTTATAATTCACTTGGTCTTATGAGACTAGTTATATTGTCAAAAGTTAATTTGTAAGGATTAGATTTGTTTCTCGAGTTTGACGATGGACTGATATCAGTTAGACAATCATTGAAAACCAGATGGGGGAGTACTAAACAACTGTCTCATCCTAGTTTGGGAATCATCGACAGTACACACCCACCGTCAGGGTTCGAACCCAGGACCTTTGGGTTCCAAGGCAAGCTCGTAGATCATTCAGCCACTGGGACCCAACAGATCCAATGGCCAGCCCATGAATTCTAACTTCTACCAATTCGTGATTTTAGCAGATGACATTGGTTGGTGGTTGCGCTAATATCATAAACTGTTAGAATTCATGGCCTACCCATTGAATTGGGTCCGAGTGGCTGAATGGTATATGAGCTCGCCTTGTAACCAGAAGGTCCTGAGTTCGAACCCTGGCTGTGGATGCGTACTGCCGATGATTCCCAAACTAGGATGAAACGGTTGTTTAGTACTAACTCCCCCAGCTGGTTTTCAATGATTCTCTAACTGATATCAATCAATGGAAAAACTGGAAAAATTAGTTATATTAGCCGTATATAGCGTATACTTTCCAAATGTATCACTTAACATTATCCGACATGTTTATCAAGAGAACAAGGCAAGACAACTTCTTGATCAATCCATCAACACCTAGTGAACTCAGGCCATTCAGCTTGACAAGAGTTGTCTTTCAGAATTATCTACAAAGTGAGACAAAAATGGTACTAGGGGTCTTAAGGGTTCCAGCATTTGTGTATAGCGGATGTGCTAGCGACTATCAGTATGACACAAAATTTTGTGTGTGCTGAAAAGATTTGTTCAGTCTCTTATTCCACAATGGTCTTAAACTCTTTCCTACTCGTTCATTTGTACTTTTAGTAAATGGCTTCAGAAGCAAATAGAATCCCTAGAACCTATTAAGGGTGAGAATAGACGACCTAGCCCCTCTATTGCGAAACATATTATAGAGACAGGATATAAAACTGATGTTCACACGTCTTTCGAGCCCATCTTTAAGACGTGCTTGGAGTTTGTTTGTGGAAGTTTGTGGAAGCCCTAGCTAGCAATTAGGAATTTTAAACCACCTTTATGCGCTCAAAAACAATTCGTCATCATATTAAACCTTCCTTGGTAAACTTAGTTTTGATACTATAGCAGATGTACTATTACCTCTCTTATTTGGTTTAGTGATGTTCATTGTTATTTTCACCTTCAATACATCCTTTTAACTTGACTTAAATTTATTTTATCACCTGTTAACTCTATTAATATCATATGTATACCTATGACAAGTCTGCTAGCCTAACTGACCTCGTTCTACGACTAGTAATTTGACCTATCTATACATTTGACCTAACACTCATTTCAGCAGGGTATTAGATAAACTAAGCTGTTTCGCTTAATGAGCTCCACATGATCCTTCAGACGAAATAGTTTGTTTCTAAGTGAGTTTATGAATTTGAACATCGCTTTTAATCCTGCATTGTTAAGAATTCAACACAGGGCTTCCGAGGTCGCTTCTTTGTATGGAAGCATTAATGATGTCTTAAGTTTCGTCTCGATGGTTCTCAAACTGATGACAATCTGTGGTCAAACTTTAAGAAATAAAACAGCCTAACCTTAACTCTAAACCTAACCCTTATGTTAACCTACACCCTGACATCAATTCTAACCGTAACTCTAGCGTTCTATCAATCCATTTTTCTAATAGTACTTATTAACAAGATCGGGATAAAGCTTGCACCTCAATTCATGCAAAGTCTTCATAGTGGCGTTGTGATAAATGGCAGATCCTGTAATCCAAAGAACGGTATGTGTTCAAGAACACAAGTGCGTTCGCACCCCTTGGTCGCTATTCTTTAACTTAGCCCCACGATGCACATTTCACCCGATTTAGGACTCGTCATCCGGATTAACCTGGCTCTCTTGGTGAGTAAGTGGTATTCGCGCTGATACTCACGCTCTGCGTCTATCGTTTTAAACGCCAAAGCTCTATACACTAAACGAATCATACCGCAAACAAATAATACCTGATACTTTTCGTACAAAAGGTGGGATCTTGTGGCTCAAGATATGACGCTTTAGCGTTGAAACAAAAATGAGTGTAGGGCTCGAGTTTCAGCGGTTAGGAATATCACCACTCAAACAACTGGTGAATGAGTCGATAGAATACTAGCCAGATTCGACCCTCAGCCAACTCACCCCTCCCCCCCCCCAAAAAAGAGGTGAGGTTCAGCGTGGGGCGATATCAACCAGCCCCCCCCCCCCAACCGACGGTAACTAACATTGTGGCGTATCCTACTGACAAGATTTATCAGTAGTATGTAGATGCAAATTGATATGAAGTAGCCAAAATTGAAAATAACATTTTACGTCAGTAGCTACAGAAGTAGAAGCGTTTATTTCTCGACTCTGGGCCTAGCCTACGCGCTGTGGTCAAGATAAAATCTCGAGGTTTAAGCTTCAGAAAATCATCAACCAATCAGAATACGTTTAACCTTCAGAAAGTCAGCAACCAATCAGAACACGTTTGACCTTCAGAAAATCAACAACCAATCAGAACCGTCTATTAACAGCTGATCATAAATGTGGCTAAAAATGTACAAAAATGGTGTCTTTTCCTTAATAAAAGAAGTCCGTTACCAAGTCTGTTGTCTGCATCCATTACAACATCACCACCAACACCACTCCAAACATTCAACTACTTGGAATGCTGCAAGGAATAAAACAAACAAACAAAAGATAACAACCACTCTTACCCCGTCATAACAGAAAGTTGTAAAGCATTGAAATATCCACAAACAGCATATCCTCCTTCCAAGCTTTGATGACATCGTGGATTCAGAATAAGCATAGGTCGATTGTAGCCATCTGATGCAGAACTACTCCTACTATCACTATCATTATTATTATTATCAGTGTTATTTCCGACAGATGGAGATTTGAAATACCAACAAGCTGATATCTTCCGATGTATATCAATCGGACAAACATCAGCATAGATGATGACGCTAGAACAGTGATCAGGATCAGATGAAGATCGTTGAATGATATCATTATCTTGTTGATTAGATTTATCTGACTTATCATTATTAGGAGGTTGACTGCTCGTCTCTTGCATACGTTGAACACGCTCTGTTTGACTTGTTATTCGCATGGCTTTCATTTTCAATGTTAATAATTCATGCACAATATTCACTTGTCCATGGATAACGCCTAACAGGAAAGCGGTCATGTGATGACAGTCAAGTTGATCAATACTAAAAAAGTAGAAAAAAGCGAAAAATAACATGCTATGAACTGCTAACTTCTTCTATTGGTTATCTGATTAGTGGTTAAATTAGAGGGATCGATAAAGAAGACTCTAGACAACATGGACTTCATCGACAATTTATGTTTTGATATTGAATAAATTCGAAGACTTACAGGAGAAAACCGACAAGTTGGCAGGAGAAGCAAGCAGCGAAGACACAACTTCAAGGAGGTATAGAGAAGACGGAGGTGAAGAAGATTACCAACCAATCAAATAAAACAAACAATAAGCACCAATCACTATCAGCGGGCGAAATTCGAAGTAGGTTACTACTTCCTTCATCCATCTAAGGAGCATCGTCTCAACTACATGCGGTAGCACGGATGACGATGTCAAAACCAGGAGTGGAAAAGCAGCACAGACCTCCATTAACCCAGAAAGTCAATTCTTTTATATGGGTCAGAAAATAATAAGTACAGTTCACTACTGATAATCATATCACTTCATTCATTGGACTTTATAATTTGCCGTACATACTTTTACTCTCTTTCTTCTTGTTTTTCACTGCGATTTCCCATAGATCCGGTTACTATCTATCTGGTGTCCAATTACAGTCCTACACGAGGTCGGTCGCAAACCCGAATAGTCCAGTGCTTTAACGTCTCTGGCTACAACTCTAGGTGACTCTGGATTAGAATCTCAGAAGGGACATAAGAATTCAACTCTACACCAAACCAAACGAAGGACTAGACTAGACTAGCCTACTCTACCTAGTGTCGAATCAAAGTAGTCTGTTGTCTTTGTCAAGAAAAAGAAAGTTTATCGATTAAATTTATTGAAAATAGAACAACTAAAATTAAAACTGTTTAAAAATGCCCATTAAAAATTTTTCCAAAAGAATGGATACTGAACAGAGAGTACTCTTTTCGATAACCTGCTCTTCATCAGGCTCTACAGCTATAGATAAATTATAGTGAATGAATGAATGAATTAGTGTTATTAACAACATTAATATCGTTGTTTAAATAACATCGAATCAATATTATTGATAGATTACAGCTCAGTAGCATCAACATAAAATAAGCTAAATGTCAGAAAAATTAGGAAAGATGATAATAATACAAATTCATGAGTTTATAGTCTCTACTGAAAGCCTGACAGGGCAGTAGTGGCGGTTGGACTTGCTTCTTTTGAACATAGAGCACTGGTTGTTTGAGGCGAATTGCAATAGCCTCTGTTGTTTAGAGCATGCAGTGCTTCGATGATTTTAGCAATTTATTAGGCACCCGGTAGATGATGATAGAGAAAGATTTTTCCACACTGGCTTTGTTGCTGGTTTGCACCAGATGGTCCAATAGCGAACTGTTAATGGTTTTCACTATTCCGATCAGAGACTTGGCGCACCATAAAGAGCATCTCAAACAAACTACAAACCTTCATTAACAGTTGTCTTCGCTCAATACTCAAGATCAGATGACCAGAAAAGATCAGAAACAGAGAGGGACCTCTGGCAATGAGCGAACCAACACAGCAGGAACCGATTGTGAAATAAATAGGCAGGAAGAAATGGAGATGGATTGGCCATACTCTTAGGAAACCATCAAGTGACATCACTAGACAAGCCATTGCTCGAGTGGAACCCGAAAGGGAAGCGGCGAGTTGGTCGTCCAAGGGTGACATGGAGGAGGTCATGTGAAGAGGAGATGAAAACGTGTGCGCAGACATGGAGCCAGATGAAGACTCTAGCAGAGAACAGAACGCAATGGAGACGCACGGCTCAAGCCCTATGTTCCTGTAGGAATTAAAGGATATAATAATAATAATAATAATAATGGTTTTCACTACACCTTTACTTAGCCTCAGTAGATGTTCTCGAGTGAGCACGAAAAATCAAGCTCCTAGAGCATCGGCCACTTCAAATTGTATCTACCAGTTCAACTGAGCTTGTGGTGGAGCGAGTTATATTGGCCGTTGCTCTAGGAACTTGATTTTTTGTTCTCGGTCGAGAACATCTCCCACTATGGCTAAGTAAAGATGTAGTAAAAGCCATCAACATTTCGATATTAGATCACCTGGTCCAAAGCAACTGGCCACAAAGCCAGCCATCTTTGACGAATCCTTCTCTATCATCATCTACCGGCTACCGAATAAATTGCTAAAATCATCGAAGCACTGCATGCTCTAAACAACAGAGGCTATTGCAATTCGCCTCAAACAACCAGTGCTCTGTGTTCAAAAGAAGCAAGTCCAACCGCCACTACTGCCCTGTCAGGCTTTCAGTAGAGACTATAAACTCATGAATTTGTATTATTATCCTTTCCTAATTTTTCTGACATTTAGCTTATTTTATGTTGATGCTACTGAGCTGTAATTTATCAATAATATTGATTCGATGTTATTTAAACAACGATATTAATGTTGTTAATAACACTAATTCATTCATTCATTCACTATAATGTATCTATAACTGTAGAGCCTGATGATGAAGGCGTTTTCGAAAAGAGTACTCTTTGTTCAGTATCCATTCTTTTGAAAAAAAAATCAAAACAGTAGGAAAGATGGGGGGGGAGGGTTAGGGGCTAGAAGTTAACTCACCAATAATAATATTTGTATAAAGCTGGTGATCCATCTGTCATTCGACAAGAAAATAATCCACAACAATCTTCACTTGCCAGACAAGGAATATTTCCATCAAAATCTCTCTCGGTCATAACATCAACTGGACAATTTTGAGTAGTTGATAACAATAATTGTAAGCATTTGAAACGACCAAAAGCGCAAGCAATGTGTATAGGTAGAATACCCATTTCACCACCGGCTAACAGAACATTCATTGCTCCAGGATCCCACTAGTTAGTTAGTTGTGTAAAGTGTTTTTTTTTTATTAAAAAAAAGAGAGAGAAAAATATCCAGAAAAAGAATGGTAGTGTTACTTACTATTCATGCCACAAAAGAAAATAACCCCAGTTAGAATAATCATAACGATATTAATAATAATAATAATAATAATAATAATAATAATGTCACAAATATATACTGTAACAACAGAAGACAAGGGTCAGGCAACACAGATCGTTTATTAAGCAAAATCAACACATATTTATAGATTTCAATGTACATTATTGTAGATTATTGTTAGTAGAAAATAAAGCCTTTTGATTGGTTGTTTCTCACAGAAAGTTAACCTTGCATCTCTTTGTGGCTGTGTCAGATCATCCATTTGCTAACCTGTATCCGTCTACGCAAAGTCTGCTGTGGTCAGTTTTGAATCAGTCTTTGTTCATATTTTCTCACGACAAATCTCGAGAACGTAAACATTGACGAAACTTACTGTCTACCAATTTGGCTAGTAGACAGCTCTCTCACCACAATACCACATGAAACGACTTATTTCGGCCTAGTATCTCAGCTGAGATAACACCAGACTGATAGGAAGAGAAGTCATCATGGATCCGGATGTTCTTCACAAGATGAATAAGTACGCAGAAGTCTTCGCAGACTTATACGCCTTAAGTGATTTAGCAATTGTAGGCAGCATGTACTAGCACAATCACATGCATGAAGAGAAGCAGATTTCACCACCAGATGGACACATCAATACTCAGAATTCATCTTAGTACTGCTCAAGAAGGTGGAGACGCAGCCTGCTGTACACGAAATCAAGGAGAGCAGATGCGCACTCAGACCATTGATCACCTAGTTCAAGGAACCTACAACATCAAGCTGAAAGCTTTCAAAACAACAGGAGATAGACAGCAATTCAAGTCTAATACTAACCTGCATGGAAAAATACTGGGACTCTCTGAAGGTGATGTTTAAGGGAATATATACAACAGATTTAGAAAGGAAGAAGAGGCAAGAAAAGGAATGGCTCTCAACGGATACCTGGAAGCTAAGAGAAGAGGAGAGAATGGTGAAACAGAAAATGAAGCAATGCAAAGATGGACAGCAGAAGTGAAGAAGTGTTAGGAAAGACAAAAGAAAATTCCACGACACACTAGCAACTGAAGCAGGACAGGAGGGCTGCAGGTAAAACATACATCGGAACGGTATATCAAATAACCAGGTCTCTATCCGAGAAGAGATCAACGCAGATGAAACCTATGAAAGATGGTCAAGGGAACCCATATTATTCAAGTGTTGGTTTGTAGGGATTTGATTTGATTGGTTACAGGATTTTATCACAAGCTAACATCTGTTTGAAAACCACTGGAAAACCTGACAGTACTAGACAGGTGTTTCGTCCTAGTTAGGGACTCTTCGTTAGAGCGCACCCGCCACCATGATTCGAGCCCAGGACCTGCCGGCTACAAGAACCAAATTAGCAAAGAGGACAGACAAATAAAACAATGGGCTGATCACTCCAAAGAAGTCCTTAGTCGGCCACCGCCTGCAAGTCATCCAGAAATACCAACAACAACAACAGCACACAGAACTGCAAGTGGACACCGATCCTCTAGCAAAAACAGAAATCCTGAATGCGATCAAGCTACTAAAGTCCAGGAAGACAGATGGACCAGATGAAATTCCCCCACTTTGAAACACTGAGAACGGACTCAGAGACTGCAACAGATATGCTTACGTCACTATTGCGAAATGTTTGCAAGGAAAGAAAAGTACCTACTGATTCGCATTCATCCTTCCACTTTTGTAAGGAACACTGCACCGCGTGAAGGCAACAAAAATAGAAAGTAATGTATATAGAATTAAAAGCTGTAAAGTTGAAAAAAAAAATCAAAAACACCAACCAACCAATCAATCAACACTGTCTTACCTGAATTATTGCTTCTACTGCCTCCTGATAGCCTAAACGTACAGCAACATGAATAGCACTATCCTCATTTGAAGCTAACACAGATTCAATCCATAATTGTTGTCTGCGTACACAAGTGGTCTTTTCAACTAAAACTTTTAAATCATTCACAAAGGATGAACAGTTAGAAGTGTACAAATCATTATTGTATTTCTTATCAATATGGAATTCTCCGTTACCGGATTCTGATGATCGAGGCGGCGGTAGAGACAATGCAGATAAGATAGAAGCAGAAGAAGCAGCAGTTATTGGGATTACTTGAAAACCGAGTTTTAACAATTTTATAAGACACTGTATGAAATTGTTTTTTACACATCTGAAAGAAAAAAAAAAAGAAGAGTAATTCATTAATACGCCCAAGTATTTAATGCGTCTCTGGTCTGGATTCAACATAGAACTTGGCACCGAAGTGCAGCAGCTCGAGTTGCCATGTTCCAAATAGCGCACAAAGGTAGACAAGAAAATGAGTGAAGGGAATAAAGAATAGAGTTTTGACAAGTATAAGAGTGAAACAGAATGAGTAATGGTAGAAAGGAATATGAAAGATTACAGAGACTGAATACATCTGCGTAAGCCATTGACAACGATTTTGAGCCATGTCACCTATTGTCTCCAGCCATTGATTCTTAGAGTCCTGAGGGCGGGCCCCAACCCGGAAGTCTGCATCTTCCTCCCTACCTGACTCAGTTTAACTGTCAAGGATTTCATGGATTGACGCATTTAATGCATCAGTGGTTCAGCGGTTGAATACACGCCAACCACGCCTCACTCGATCCGGGGTTCAACCCCCGGACGAAAGCGCACTCCTATACCTCGCTTAACTCGATTGAAAGAAGAAAGCTTGGGCCAGAGTGAGGCTAGCAGCAACCCCACTCCCTTAAAAAAGAATAATACCACTGTTACTCAAATACCAAATCTCAAGCTTGAAGCCCTATGCTCCACTCGTAATACAAAGAAGAAAAAAATAAAAAATAAATAGTAAATCGTAGTATTTGTTTGATAGTGGCTAGCAGTAGAATGCAACACAAGCAATTCGTCCGATTTGGGCGCCGTCATCTGGAGGATTTACTTGCATCTCAAACAAAGACTCAAACTCAATATTATTTATTTATTTATTTAAACGCAGAAAAAAACTTGGTACCAAGAAAGATGCGCCACACAATAACAATAAAACAACATACATCAAAAAGTAAAAATATAAGTAGAAAACGGATAAAGAACTTCATCTGGAAAGAAAACAGTCATGTTCAACAAGTTCAAACAGTATTCGTCAACCATCATTGGGAAGGGAAGAAAGAAGGAAATTGCAACACGTTCGCCATTGATTACGATTCTTGGCCATATCCGATAACGTTTCGAGCCATCGATTCGGGCTATCTCGCGGACCCCAACCAGGGAGTCGTGACGCACCAACCGATGCTAATCTAGCACAAATATCCTTCATCCCACGACTCCACGTCATGGACTGACCACCCCTCCGCCTTTTCCATACCGTCCCAGGGTGGCTAGCGAACAGAGACCTGTACGGAAGCCTCTGGGATGACATTCGCAGCACATGTCCAAGCCACCAAAGCCGGTATTTCCAGATGACGACACTCAATGAATGGTGATCTCCACTGTGTTCAAACACACGCCGCCGAACCTCAGAATTACTCACACGACAATGCTATCGAACGCAAGAAATCCTGCTGAGACAGCGATAATTGAACACGCAGAGTCGCCTCACATCCTCAGCTCGGAGAGGCCAGGTTTCACAGGCGTAGAGCATGACAGCCTGCACCGAAGCATTGTATACCCGACCTTTGACAGCCAGGCTAACGTCGCGACGGCGCCAGAGGTGGCTCAAGTTGATGTATGCCACCCTAGCCTTCATTATACGGTTGGAAATCTCATCCGTCACCCCTCTGCCAGCACTCACACAACTACCCAGATACACAAATTTATCAACAACTTCAAGCGGTTCACCCGCAAGAGTGAGTGTAGGTACAGGCTCCTGCCAATCTTGTAACAGTACTTTGCACTTAAACGGCGCAAAGTACATACCATACTCAATATCCAAAGCGTTCACTAACTACTAGGCTGCTGGGCTATGCGAGAGAGCCAACTGTTATGCAATGGGTGTCAGTTGTTATTCTCCTGAGGTTTTCTTCCCTTTAAGTTCCTCGTCGCTTGTTTGTTTTGGGAATCTCTGGCATCTCCCGTTTTGATTGATTATGTTCGGTTTTTGTTGACACTCATGACACTTGTGGTCTAGCGGGTAGTAGTGCTTTTGAATATGAAACGATGAGTTCTAAGTCCGAGTTACAGTAGGGATACCACTCACTCACTCACTGGGATTGCAAGTACATCCAGATGAAGAGTCCTAAACAGGACGAAACGTGAATCCTGGATTCCACTGTAGTCATCACCAACCAAAACAAATTCACATTAATTCTGAGATATAATCAAAGAGTCCATACTAGGAGCGCGTAAGAGTCAACAGAAACACTGAGCATTCCAGCCCAACATAATGAACCAACAGGAATTCATATTAACCTAAACACACAAATGATAATCGATACCCGTTACACAAGATATGGCTATCGTGATCCTCCTGACCTAATGGATACGGCTTTAGTGTTTGAAACAATTGGCTCTGGCTTAGAGTATCAGTGGGAATATTATAGCTCTCTAAGTGATGTAGGTACATCCAGCTGACGAGTCCCTCCAAAAAGGGGAGAAATGCACATCCGGGATTCCACTACTGGTGGCTATCAACCGAAATAGAGTCTCGTTGATTAATTTCACTTGACCAGTTTAGTGGATATGGGAAATCAAAAAACGTGAATGCATCTGCACCACGGAGAACAATTTTGAACCATATCACCATCGGTCTCGAGCGATTGGTTCTTAGAATCCTGAGAACCCCAATGAAGCAGTCTACACCTCCCAACATGGGTGGCTGAAACCAACTGTCAAATACCTTATGGAGTGATACCAGCTAATATTGCCCATCTGCGAAGATGGTGGCTTGGCATGCCATCTCAATCGATATAGCTACACAACTTCAATGATAGGCTAACTCTCCTTACCTAACATTCTGTGCATAACCTCAATGCTAGTCAATATCGTTACATGACTTAACATGGGAGATAGAACACAAACACCTATAGTCATAAGTGTTGATCAGCAAACCAGAGGAGATGATGACGTAAGCTGACATACGCCACATGAACCTTTTGTATCCGTGCAGAGAGACTTCTACAGAATTAGACGCTCTAGACTGTGAACATAAGTGTTATCAGATGTTCATCTACTCTAGAGATGTTGACAGTAACACAAATACACAAAATATTTTCATATTACAACCACAAAATAAATTGTAACTATTGTGAAAAACATTACATTGTTCAAAGTGAACTCCCTCTTCGTCTTCGCATTCATGAACATAAACTGGCCGTCAAAAGACACTACATCCACTCCCTCAAATCAAAGCATGCAGACAACCACAGACACCAACTTGATTGGGATAATATTCAAATTGTTGACAAAAGAAACATCAACAAGGCCTGAGAATTCTTAGGAGCCTGGTTTTCAAGTAAATTAGCAATCAACAGACACACCTTGACACATTATTATTATTATTGTTTCCTTTAATTCCTAGACGAACATAGGGCTTCAGCCACCCGTCTTCATTGCGTTTGGCTCTCTGCTAACGTTTTCACCTGGCTCCAAGTCTGCCCACACGTTTTCATCTCCTCTTCACATGACCTCCTCCAAGTCACCCTTGCACTGACGACCAACTCGCCGCTTCTCTTTCAGGTTCCACTCAACGGCTAGTCTAGTGATGTCACTTGATGGTTTCCTCAGAGTATGGCCAGCCAATCCACCTCCATTTCTTCCTGCCTATTTGTTGCACAATCGGTTCCTGCTGTGTTGGTTCGCTCATTGCCAGAGATCCCTGTTGCTGATCTTTTCTGGCTGGCCATCTGATCTTGAGTATTGAGCGAAGACAGCTAGCTGTTGTTGATGGATTGTAGTTTATTTGAGGTGCTCTTCATGACGCGGTGCCAACTCTCTGATCCTTATATAGTAGCACTGACTGACTTCACATTGGAGTCGAAAATCCGGGTCTTATTTTCATTTTTGATGCTGAGTGCTGTTGACCTCCACACGGACTTGAGAGTAATGAAAGCTTGACTTGCTTTTCCGATTCTTGCTTTGATATCCTCATCAGTTCCGTCCACCGGTAGTTGACACGATGCTTACCAGGTAAGTAAAAGAGGTTGTTTCTTTCAGGTTCCTCCCATTTATGCTGATTTTTGTCTGTTGTTGTTGTTCTTGTCCAGGAATCTTCATCACCTCTGTTTTCTCTACGTTCACCTGAAGTCCTATCTTTGATGCTTCTTCTGCCAACTTGTTGGTTTTCACTTGCATATCTTCCAGTTTGTAGGAAATCAGCCTTGACACATTAGGCAAGATTTACCAATCCATAAGGAGGAAATCACATGAACAAAAGATCGACTTCCAGGTCAAGAAAATAATCAATACTAATGTAACGAGAGACGACAAGGGCCAGGTAACAGATCGTTTATTGAGAAAATCAGGAGATATTTTTAGATTTTTAAGTTCATTTTTATTAGCGTTATTGTTAGCAGAGAAGCAACATCTTCTGATTGGCTGTTTTCTTGCTCAAGGTTATTCTGTAGTGCTTGTGACCGACCATTTCTTAGAAAGTTAAGCCATATATCTGCGAGTCCTATTCGTACACGTTAAGTCTGCTGTGATTGGTTGGTGAGTTCCTCAAGGTTAAGCTTTGTTATAGTTTTTTCTCATGACCCCGATTCGGGACGTAAAAATTGGCGTAAACTGTTGTCTATAATTTTGGCTTGCAGACAGCTCTCACCACACTAATACAAGTTGACCAGAGAGAGGGTGAGTAAATGCACGAAAACAACCAATCATGATGCAGATTACTACGACAAATGATTAATAAACTCGTGGAGAATTTTTAAAAGGTTAACTTCATCAAAATGAAGTATACGCTGAGAATTTTGTCTAGTAAGACGACAATGAAAGCTTTGCAGGTCATAAAACGCAACACAAAACTAAAAAGAAATATAAAATCAACACTTACATCACTAGGAGAGGTTTCAGTTGACTTGCTGTCCATTCTAAAATATTATTTAAGGGTAATGGTATTGAATTTGTCTCCGTATCCAAATGGAAACCTGTATCGGACAATAAGACCGCTGATGTACTACTCCGGTGTTGTTCAGATTGTTCTTGACCATCTGTTATATCAGATGATGTTGATCTACGTCCACTGAATGCTAAACTTCTCAGTCTATTCGATATTAAAGTAATAATCGGTGGTTGGTGTGAATCTTTATCCTGCTTAGTATCATTATTATTACCATTATTATTATTATTACTGGATAAGGACTGTAGATTGGACGACTGTGTTCTCCGGCTGGGAGAAGTATTCTCATAAAATTCTCTACTAACAAGCCTTTTTAGAGTACAATGAATACGTAAATTTGATGGTAATAATTGTTCCAGTGAATTGATGTCCCCATTTTCACAAGCTTTTACGATATCTGTAACAGTGGATGAGGAAGGGAGAGAAAAGGTACAATTAAAGAGAGAATAAAAAATTTCAAGAATTGTTAATTCCATATATTAGTTTGTTTATTAGATGTATCACACATTGTGAGTGAAACAGCAGTATTATTTTCTGGATGACAAGGTTTCGAAAACAATTTATTCATTGTTCATAATCATTTCATCAATTATAATCACACGACTTCCAAACTTGAATTTTATAGTTTTCTTTGTCCTCTCCTATTAGTCATCGTAGGAGTAGTAGAATTTTCCAGATGTCTGCGTGGACAGGTGTAGAATCATTCCTATTACATGTATTCTCAGTTGATTCGATAAACAAAGCTTCTGTTTCAATCTCTCCCTTCACCATACTGTTATATTAGATTTTAAAACTGTCATCCTATCCCATCCGATCATATTGTACGGTTGTGTGTAATTGCATGTGGTGTAGTGCTATAGGTGAACTGTTCTCTAGATTTCTTATCTTATTCGGGTCAACCAATCTAGATTTTGCTAAGTTTTTATGCCCAGCTAGTCTGACTGCACCTGTTCTACTACTTTGACCTATGTATTTGACCTGACAATCATTGCAGGTAGGGTATCAGATAAACTAAACTGTTTTGTTTTAAAGGCTCTAAAGGATTGATCCTTTAACCGACAAAGCTTGTTTCTAATTGAGTTTGTAGGTTTGAATACCAATTTTATTCCTGCCTTGTTAAGAATTCTGAGTAAGGTTGTATGGAATTACTACTGATGATTTAGATTACTTATTGTTGAGTCATTGAATGACTCATTATTGGACAAATTTCCAAAAACAAGTGATGTTTCTTTTTATATATAAACCTATGTTATGTTAATTTCGATTAATTTCCCTGAAGAAGTTCGGACCAAATTGCCGAACGAAACGTTGGAATTACTCATTTCAATCTCGCTGAGACTTTACAAATATAATCTTTTACAAATGTCTACTTCTCACTCGGCGCCCAAATATTTTAGAACTATTCTGTCAAATCTTGACGACAGTTCATTTGAATTACTATTATTATTATTATCACTACTATCATTATTTATTTTATTTTTACATTTCCCTGCACACTTTGTGACTAATTTATCAGGGTAATTATTAAGTTTCAAAGCTTCTTTTATATACCTCACTTCCTGTCTTAGATTTCCCTTGCTACTACTTAGTTTTTGTGCTCTGTCACTTAAACATTTCACCAATCCTATTTTTAGTGACATAGGATGGGATGATCGGAAATCCAAATATCTGTTTGACTGTGGGTTTCCTGTAAACACACTAGTGTGTTTAACTTCGCATCTTCTTTCTTTTTTACTCTGCAATCTAACATTGGAAGCTCCCCTTCCTGACTTTCTAATTCATAAGTGAATTGAATTGCCTCCACCTTTGAGATAATATGTTCGAAAAATCTGTCTATATCCTATATCTTAAACCTAGCAAAATCTAGATTGGTTGACCCAAATAAGATAAGAAATCTAGAGAATAGTTCAGCTATAGCATTAACTACATGCAATTACACATAACCATACAATACGATGGGATAGGAAGACAGTTTTCAAATCTAATGTAACAGCAGAGTGGAGGGAGAGATTGATAACAGAAGCTTTGTTTATCGAGTCAACTACAAATACATGTAATAGGAGTGATTCATCACCTGTCCCCGATATTTGGAAAATTCTACTACCTCTACGACAAATAGGAGAGGACAAAGAGAACTATAGAACTTAAGTTTCGAGGTTGTGTGATTATAATTGGTGAGATGATTATGAACAATGAATGAATTGTGTTGGAAACTGTGTCATCCAGTAAATAATAATACTGTTTCACTCACTGTGTGTGATACATCTAATAAGCAAACTAATATGGAATTACTTACTACCACAGTGCCCAAGTTTTACACATATCTTTTCAAGAATTGGTTTGTAGGGATTTGATTTCTTTCAAGTTTGACCCCAGAGATTAATATCATTTAGAGAACTATTGAAAACCAGTGGAGGAGTACTGAATAGCTGTTTCGTCCCGGTTTGGGAATCTTCGGCAGCAGAAAAAGAAAAAATAAGAGTTGTACAGATCTAAATTATAAAAAAAATGTTTTTGCTCCTACCATCTAAAAGCCTGTTCAGCTTCTTGTCAAGATGCTACCTATTGGGCCCTACAGAAATTCGTGAGGCATCTTACAGGTGAGCTTGTCCTACGGGTTTTAATCTTCCAGATCTTTGAATTCACTCCTCACTTAAATATCACTTACCTATCTCACAATAATCTTTTTATTTACGCACTATTATACTCTATCTTTACTACCTAGGCCTTTATTAAAGCTAAAACTTACTCTTTGTTCACATTTTTGCTTGCTTAAAGTCTGGTTGCTTTGATTAAAAACACAAAAACGCCAATGTTTGAACAAAGCTATATTTTCATCGGAAACGTGATAGTTTCCATGCTTAGACCGATAAGGTTAGCATTAAACATTGCAAATGTATACTATCATTCCAAGAAGTCTCCACCTCCTTCTTGCATATATCTTGTAGATGTACTTCCAATGATGTATTATCCATAATTACATTTTATACCATTTTGCAGCTGCCCAGAACGTTCTTCTCTTCCTGAAATAGCGTCCAATCACGTGGGGGTATAGCACTCACCCAAATATATGTTGTTTATCGACTAGCCAAAACTATGAGTAGGAAACGGAACGAAGTTTGGGTGGTCGCTCAACTTTGATGGTGACCTTAATAAAGGGTCTACAATTTAACATTTATAAGAACCTGTTCCAATTGCTTGTACAATAATTGAACAATTGAAACTTTTGAAAAAGGATTAATTTATGATACTTCAGTATTGTAATTTATAACATTACTGATCGTGCCTGTAAAAATGGCATGCATTTCTTGTAAACTTACCCGTTTATACGAAATACAAATTATTATTGTTACTAAACACCCACCCTCCCACCACCACAGTTCGAACCCTGAACCTTCCGGTTACAAGGAAAGGTCGTAGACCATTCTCAATCACTGGGATCGGACTCAATGACCAGCCCATAAATTCCAACATCTATCAATTCGCGGTTTTAATGCAACTACCAGCCATTGCCATCACTGGCAAGTATTTGTCCTCACTCTCGACTGGATGGACCTCTGCCAGTCACTAGCGAGAATTTATGCGCCATTGAGTTGTGTCTCAGTGGCTAAATGGTCTACGAGGTTCGAACCCTTCCGGTGGATAGTTACTACTGAGGAGTCCCAAACTACGGTGAAATAGCTATCCAGTACACTCCTTCACTGGTTTTCAATGGTTCTCTCGCTAACATATCAATCCGTGGTCACACTTTGAAAATAGTATTATTGTTATTGGAGTTGCATATTGCAGCCATTACTCACACTGGAACGCTGATGCCCCCAAATGAGCGAACAACAAATCTTAAATCCTACTGCTAAATTAATTGAATACAATCGAGTGAGTACAACTCAACCACCTTGTATAAATCACAAAAGTTACAGATCAATTTTTAAAAAATTCTCAGCATGGATCATTTATACATATCAGAATAATTCTACTAAAGATACTATCACATGTACAAGATTGCCTTTACATTGTTTCTATTTTCAATTCAATTCAATTAAATTAATATATATGAAAAGTTAATAAATATGTAATTACACAATATATCATAAATCATTTCATATGACTATAGCAAATACTGATGATAAATATGGTGTACAGAAAATAACTCACAATTCAACTACACTTGAGTACATTTCTTTATTATTAAGGCTAACAGACTATTGAGCCCTGATAAACAACCTTGTACAGCCGACACGGTGAGTAGGTAGACCTCCATTTTCCTCTCGAAACGCACCTTCATAATCTATACCAATTATCTTCTATTCACTGCCTTCATGCAGAGGTGGTGGCGATGAGTGTTCCTCAGGGGAAATGAAAAGGTGACTACAAACATCACCTACGGTGTACATGGGGGACTACTCCAGAATCTAATAAGATTGAATCGCCTATGAACCTGTTTCGGTCACCGAGAACCATGAGAATGTAGCTCCTGACGCTGCACCAAGTGGATCAGACTAAAAGTGAAAGACTCGCAGTGGGGGAGGGGGGAGAGGCCTCTTGAGACAACCACCTAATTCAGCCTAAGTATCCGGGTAGTATCCCAGCGTTCAGGAAAACTATGAGATATACTCCTTGGTGCATCTCTAGATGCCCATAGTGTACGAAGTTTGCATTTTATCAAAGCGAATAATCATAATAATGATTTTTTCTCACGAAGACTGAAGAGATACAAACACCAGTTGCCAAGGCTGAAATAGGCGGAGCAGGACTCAAACCTGGGACCTAATACATCGCATGCTTACATTGGAGATGGTTTCCTATATGCCCCTGATTACAGAAGACATATGACAGAAATGTATAATATACAACCACAATGAGTAGTCAGAGGATATCCATGCAGGGATTGGGAAAGCAAAGCAAGCTTTCATTACTCTCAAGTTTGTGTGGAGGTTAACAGCACTCAGCATCTGGATTTTCAACTCCAATGTGAAGTCAGTCAGTGCTACTATATAAGGATCAGAGACTTGGCACCGCGTCATGAAGAGCACCTCAAATAAACTACAATCCATCAACAACAGCTAGCTGTCTTCGCTCAATACTCAAGATCAGATGGCCAGCCAGAAAAGATCAGCAACAGGGATCTCTGGCAATGAGCGAACCAACACAGCAGGAACCGATTGTGCAACAAATAGGCAGGAAGAAATGGAGGTGGATTGGCTGGCCATACTCTGAGGAAACCATCAAGTGACGTCACTAGACTAGCCCTTGAGTGGAACCTGAAAGAGAAGCGGCAAGTTGGTCGTCAGCGCAAGGGTGACTTGGAGGAGGTCATATGAAGTGGGGATGAAAGCATGTGGGCAGACTTGGAGCCAGGTGAAAACGTTAGCAGAGAGCCAAACGCAATGAAGACGTGTGGCTGAAGCCCTATGTTCCTCTAGGAATTAAAGAAAATAATAATAATAATAATGAGTAGTCAATGCATTTTCTAAACAATATAAGAAAAGTGTACACGATCGAATAGGTGTAGGCAGTGTCAACCAACCCGACTAGTGACAATTTACAACAAGAGAAACAAAAGGCTAGAATTCATCAAATTCACAAAATTAAACTAACACTACTCACTTGTAATTAGTGCATCTGAAATGTAAGAAAAAAACAAAAATTTACGAGATAATCATAAGACTACAAATATAAACTTATCACGAATCTAACCTAGTGTAACTGTGGTGGTGTGATACAGACAATGAGTTCCGACGGAATATGATTCTCACATATTCACACAGTTCAATACGGACGGCATTAGCAACACAATACTATATATCTGTTTGAACATTCTATTTCATGTCGTTTAATGCAAACCAAAAATCACACGCTCAGTGATTGGTTAAAGAATATAAACTGTATAGATGTACATAAATAGCGGTTTGATTAATGAAAAATATACCTTGGCTTCTGTATCTTGCCTTCTATTGTTACATAACTACTTACTAGAAGGTATAACGCTATCGATTTATTTAGTGTCTTTCAGATAAATCTATCATGCATAGGTTGGTGCCTACAACTGACCGACTGACTGACTGACTAAGTTTCACCATAGAACTTTGCACACAAAAGTACATCAGTTCAAGTTGCTCTACTGCAGGAAGTATACAAAGGCAGACAAAACAATAAGAAAAAAGGAATAGTGGGAGAAAGATTAGGGTTCAGTGGATATGTGAGATGAAGGATGGGGAGGATAGCTTCATGCCTAATACTCTCTCTCTTACCAGGCTTACTACAAGCTAGGCAGGTTTAGGGATGCGCCAGCTGGGAATTGAAAGCCGAAGCACTTATGGCTTGAGCTGCAATCTAAGAATGTTTGGTATGCGATTCGCTCCCGCCAAATGTAAGATGATGTTACAGGACCGGACTACACTGACTCCTAGTTTAGAAATAGAGAGTGAAGTGGTAGAGCACGTTGACCGCTTCACTTATTTGGGAAGTTGCATCAGCCAAAGCCAACGGGTTGATCTCTGACGAAATCACAGTACGGATACAGAGGGCTAGTTTCGCATATCCCAGTTTACGCCGTCTCTGGCGGAAACGTGATATCCGGCTGGCTGCTGACCAAAGGATGTGTGTACTGCTCAGCTGTCCGCTCCGTCCTCCTTTATGGCTATAAGTGAGACATGGCCATTGAGAGTGGGAGACATAAAAAGGCTAGCTAGCTGTCTTTGATCACAGATGCCTGAGTGGTATAATAAGTGGTATAATAAGGTGAGCAATATTCAGGTTAGGCATCGAGTGCTAGGTAAGCAGGGGAAATCAGTCGATGAGGCTGTGAAATTACATCGACTGAGATGGTTAGGACACGTGTTACGTATGCCTAGCCATCGCCTTCCTCGACTGACGGGTAATGTTAGCTGAAATAGGGTCAAGTTGGAAAAGAGCTAGCGGTGGTCAAACTAAAACATGGCACCAGTCAATGAAATCTACAACAGTTAGTTTAAGCCACGTAGGAAGGTGTAGACTTCCTTACTGGTTGCGGTCCTGGGGAGGGTAAAAACCAATGGCTGGAAACAATTGGTGATATGACTCAAAATCGTTCTCATTGGCTCAGATGCATCCACTCCCTGTAACTTATGATTTCCAATAGAACTATATCGTTCTTCGTTATTACTATTCTCTTGTCTCACACCTCTGTTTACTGTCTCTAATATGCATTTCTCCTACTTTCTTCTCTTCCTTTGTGTGATACATGGAGTGTGGCGACTTGAACTGTTACACATCGGTGCAAAGTTCTATGTCGAGAACAGACAGGAGCACTTGTGGTTGGAGAGCCAAATATGTAGTTTATATTAACTAGTTACACCAATCTATCATTTGGTAATCAAATGACTGTCATGAAGTATATATGCATTTAGATCATACGAGGAATTAAAAAGACGTTTGCAAAGAAGAAAATTCTCCTCCCGTTGAAGCATGTATCAACTCGGCTGTACATTAGTGTGTATGTGTGTATATATAAACAGTACAGGGGTGGGATAATTCCGGAACTGTTACTCGTCAAGGGTTAAATTACAAAGAACAACAAGACCAACAAATAGGGATTAAAAGCGTAATAAAACGTAGTAAAATAAACAGGAAGTTCGTATAAAAAACACAGTAGGATAATTATCATTGAAAAAAATTGGCTATTTATGATAGAGTAAAGGCAACAGTGGGTCAAACTTCTTTTAGATGCATAGTGTTGGCTTGAATTTTTGGATTAGCTATTGTTACTACTTATTATTTATCCCTTTAGGTTTCGAGTGGAAAACAAGGGGTTTCAAGTTAGAGCATTGAAGTTTCGGTAGCAGTGGTTCCATTTTTATGAGGTGAGGTTGCTAGTCTCACACACCAAATCTTTCCTCTTTACCGGCCTTACTAACAGTTTCGCGAGGTGAATGGGTGCGTCGGCCATGCATAGAACCCCGTACCACGTGCATGGTCGGTGAGCGTTCTACCGCTGAATCGCCGACGCATTTTGGTTCACTATTGTTTTAGGTATACGCAGATGTCTTCATCTTATTCTCTTTGAGAGGTTTGATCAGATGATCTTGTATAGGACTTTGAAGGTCTTTTCAAGTGGAGTTAAGTGCCATGAGTTCATCATATGTTTTTCTGCCGAGTCATAGACGCACCCACATTCTCTTTTCGCTAGCCAAACAGACTTCTACCGGTATATAATGGTGGATAGTCTATATACTAACGTTAAATAATGCTTGATAGTATGCATGTATGCTGACACAGACACTAAATAACCATCTCCACTTATGAAAATTAGTTTATGCAAGTGTTGGTTTACAGGGATTTGATTAGCTACAGGATTTCGTCATGAGCTGACATCTATTAGAGAACCATTGGAAAACCAGTCAGGTAGCACTGGACAGATGTTTTGTCAACCTAGTTTTGAACCACTCTTCAGCAAGATGCACCCATACCGCGGGGTTCGAACCCACTCCTTTCCAGTTACAAGGCGAGCTTGTAGACCATTAAACCACTGGGACCCAATCCAGTGGTCACCCTATGAATTCCAACTTCTGCCAATTCACGATTTAGCGCGACCACTAACCAATGTCATCCTTGGCGAGTATTTCTCCACACACCCGACTTGCTGTACTCCTCCACTGGCCATGCCTTCTCACTAGAACGCAGATAACTACCTACCTGAATAGGGCCAGTAGCTAGTGAGCATTTCATTGGTGTTCAAGTGTTGGTTTGCATGGATTTGATTGGTTATAGGATTTCATCATGAGGTGACAGTTGTTAGTTTACCTAAAAAGGCGACAGATTTATGAGCATATAAACTACAGGATTACAATTTTGTGACTACTCCTCGACAATGTATAAAATTATCAACATTGAGTGGGCTGGCTGGCTGGCTGGATTCAACATAGAACATTGAGTGGGAGCGCATTAAAAGCACAAAAACAAGAATTTGAGATGACACTAATATACTTCACTTACGAGAACTTCGTCTCAGTGAGAAAACAGAAACTATTGTATTCAAAATACGGGAATAGTAAATGTATTCCTGAATAAATAAAATCTTTGGTAATAATTAGTAACTTCTAAGATTAAGTGAATATTTATCAAGTTTTATCACTTGTCTTGTCTCGCTATACTAGCAGCAGCATCTTTCGTTATCCTATTTCATGAAAACTAGAAAATATAATAAAAGCACAAAACAATGGATACCAAATTTTACAGAATGAATTTAACTAACGCAGGTTTGTTTGAACTAAAAGCGCTATAGCATTTTGACAATCTGAACTCGAGGCCAAATTAAAAGCGAGCTGTACGGCATCTTCACATGTTACATCTTTGCTATTCTCTTCACAGCAATGACCATTACAAACCAATGGATTTGCACCAACTTCGAATAAAAGTTCGCATGCAAGAAGATTCCTCAGGCGGATTGCATGGTGCAAAATTGGCTAAATTATGAAAGAAACACAAAATAACATGGGTGAAATAGGTAATACTATGCAAACTGGAAAGTATTAAGATTGTTTCAATATTAAGCAGTGTCGACTTATTTGAGTCGATAGACGAAAGTCATAAAATCCTGATAGATGAATGAATGAATGTTATTCGACAACCACATGCATTCGACAGTGACTCACATCTATTGTGTATGTGGATTAATGATACTACCTGACTGTCCCAACCTTTATCGATGACGATAAGTCTGAGACTGTGACCGGTCGCTTAAAGTTGAGCGTCTACACTGACCAGGCACAGCTCCATCTTTAAAACAAACCAAAGTAACTAATATTCACAAAAATATCTAGTTCAGAGGATATCATCAGAAGCCTTCACAACACAGAGGCAGATATAGGGGCCTAACAAATTAACCGTTACTGGAATAGGTAAGAAGAAATAGGAGTACTTGGGGCAAGTGATCCGTCTATTGTGACGTAACGACATCAGTAAAAGGATTGTTTGTCAAGTGGCACCGGATGTAAGAGTAACGAGACTGCCTGTAAGGTCTATCATCATAACTTACCAGAAGTTTCAGTAAGATGTAAAAAATTTATTACAGTCTTCGTCTATCAGACAAAGATGAAATAGGTTAGAGAAAGCCACAGAAATACCGCAAAATGATGTGTCTATAATATCGGAATTATTGGTTTAATAATGGTAACATACTGGTTAAATTATGGTCAGACAATGCTTAAAATGGGAAAAATTACGCCATGTATTCAAAATTAACCTACTTTTTCCTACTATGGGCCATGCCCATTATTCACCCCTTATTAAGATTTTTGTTCAATTAGAAGCCTGGCGTGTTTCCGGACACGTGAGATACACCACTACCAGTGAGAGTCCTCATGGACTACTCATGGTGACACCAGCCACTAGTTGCTGTTAGTATTCACCTTTAGATACCTGATAAAATTTATCAAAACATGAAGCAAACAATATATATATCAGCTGTTTCTGAATGGCATGTGATTGGATTTCATGAACCTGATGAAGTTCGTATGAGAAAAGACAAGAACACTTTTCAAGAGGACCAGACACTTGAAAACCAAGTGCACTTATAAAATCTCCCCCATTTAAAGTTAGAATAATTTTAATATACAAAAAACATGTGAGCGATATAATCAGCAAGTGCATTTGCCACTTACCAGACTAAATCCATCAGCTTCAAAAGGTTTGTACAAATCAACTAAAATTCAATTTATAAAGCAAAATATGAGAATTACATACATTGCGGATGTGTTACTATACTCTTCAGACAACTATAACTGTTGTTTATAATGGAACTATATGCCAGCTCAAAAAGTTGTGCAATTGAAACAGGTTCATTTAATACATTGTCTACATGCTCACAGTCATCATTGTCGATAATATTAGCAATCATTATTAGATATCAAACAAATCCAACGTAATGACCTTGACATCCTCCTGTAACGTTACATTACGTATTGCCGCAAATGACAGCGACCTTCCAATATCCAAGGTCCATTTCAAGAAATTGTTTAAACCTAACTGGTAACTTTCGGTTCGCTTCTTTGTCTTAAAATAAAGGTCCATAATATTAAGCAAACATCTGTGTGGTTTCCTCCCCCCACCATAGCTTTGGTTAACTCCTACGGGAGTGATAGGGAGGCAGTTAAATATGGTCTGAAATGAATTATAGCCATCTTGTCGTCATGATCGGAATCACTCATTTCACTTGCCAGCCGTCTAGTGTATCCGAAGAGGGATATAATGACTGCGAGCTGACATCAGTCAGAAAGTCATTAGAAAGCATAGAAGTACCGAATAACAGTTTCGTCAGACTAGTTTGGGACTCTTGATCACTACGCCTACTTTTTCGGACGTGTTTTCGCTGGTATCCATTTAACGCCCACTGATATATTAATATTATTGTTTCCTTTAGTTCCTAGAGGAACACAGGCCTTCAGCTGCACGTCTCCATTGCGTTTGGTTCTCTACCAACGTTTCTACTTGGCTTCACGCCTGCCAACATACTTTCATCTCCTGTTCACATGACCTCCTCCATCTCACTCCACCCTCTCACTGACGACTAACTCGCCGCTCCTCGTTCGGGTTCCACTCGAGCAACGGCCAGTTGTATGGTGTTACTTGATGTTTTGTTTTCTCAGAGTATGGTCAATTCACCTTCATTTCTTCCTGCATATTTGCTACAAAATTGGTTCCTGCTGAGTCGGTTCGCTCATCACCAGAGATCCCTCCCTGCTGCATTGACTTAAGTCCCCTCTGTTCGGCAGTTTTAATAAGTAGCTCTTCTTCCAATCTGAAGGTACGTTGCCAACCTTCTCCATTAGTGGTGTCATTAAGTCCTCTGTTGTCTATCGATCCATTTTCAATGCTTCAAAGTGGATCCCGTGTGGTCCTGCTGCTTTTCCAGTTTTTGGCATCTTGATTGCCTTCAGGATCTCTATATCCGTTGGAGAGTTGATGGTCATTGGTAGATCTGCTTCCGCTGTTGGTATTATTGGGTGCGTTGTAGGTGGTGGTCGTTTAATTAGTATTTTGAAGCGTTCAGCCCTGTGTTTCTTTTGCTCTCCATCGTCAATTTTCACTGGCTTAACTTGCGTTGAACTTTTCCCCGATAGGAACCTTGTTGTTTGGTAGAGTGTTACGGGGTCTCCTTTGCTTGCAGATTGTTCTGCCTCACTTGCCATAGCTTCATATTGTTTCCTTTTGTCTTCCCTGGCTCTTTTCTTTACTCTTTTGTTCAGTGTGTTGTGGCTTGCATTCAACTCCTGTTTTCGTTGCTCGTCGATGCGTTGGGCAATCTTTTGTTTCAACATCCTTCTCTCTTCTATTAGGCTCCATGTGTCCATAGTGAGTCACTGTTTGTCCCTTCTCCTCTTTCTGCCTACAAGCTCCACGCAGGTTTGATTTCACATCACTACCAGGCTGCTGCAGTGTTTTTCGACGCTGACCTCTTCGCTAGTGTTGATTTGTGTCTACGCCTTTTTCTATATGATTTCAGTGAATATGTTCTTTGTGGTATGATCCTTCAGTTTTTGAGTATTGAACTTGACTTGTGGTCTATCTGCAGCTCCTGTTTCTTTGAAGGGTTTTAAATTGATCTGGAGTGTTCCTTGTGCGAGGTGGTGGTCTGAGCCAACGTCTGCTCCTCTTCTTGCTTTTGGTTCGCCCGTCTGGTGCAACCCATGTAGCCTTGTGGATATCCTTATGCTTGTATACGCTACCACCAATCACTAGTGCATTGAAGGTGCAGAAGTCGGCGAATAGTTCCCCTTTCTCATTCATTTCTCCGGAAGCTTCTCTACCCATGATGACTTCTCTTCCCGTATTGTCTGGTACCAGTTTGACGTTCATGTCTCGCATTAGTATTTTAATGTGACCGACTGGGGTATTGTCTATTGTTGCCTGAAGTTGTCTGTAGAACTCTTCTTTCTTATTGAGGTCTGCGTTGTTTGTAGGTGCATAGCATTGTAGAATTGTCACTTTCCTTCCTTTGGAGTTGAATTTGGCGGCCATTATCCTGGGCGAGATCGCCTCCCATCGTATGAGGACTCTTCTTGCCGTTGGTGACATTACGAAAGCCACACCCTCGGTGTGCGTGTGGTTGTCTTCTGGGTGACCGGAGTAGATCACCGACTCTCCCGTTGACAATTTTGCGAGTTCATTCCCATTCCATCCGCTTTCGCTTATCTTCAGTACTTGAATACTATACCTTTTCATGTCATTTGCAATGTAGGCAGCTTTGCCAGTCTCCTAGATGGTGCGGACTTTCTATGTCCCCACATAGACTTTTTCTTTGGTAGCAAGAAAACTCCTCGTATTGAAGTTTCTGCAGCAGCTTTCATTAAGGGGTAGGGTTTCTAGCCTCACGCCTGAAAATGGGGTTTTCACATGAATATATAGTTTACAGAGGGCCGACTTTTCGGGTTGCTCCCCTTAGGACCAGGAAAACAGGGAATAAATCGATCAAAACAATACCAGAAAAAGCAAAAAAGTTCATAACACTAAGGGTAGCGACGACAAAAACCGCGAAATCCATAGCAGTAGTATCACTGTCAAAAATGCTTTAAAGATAAATGATATCGAAACCATAGACTCACTGACTTGGATCAATTTAAGGGCTAAAAGTATCCCGCATGCTCAAGGTCATTGATGGAGTGAGAGGCTCAAAGGTCATTTTCGTCCATGTTAGTCGGCCATGTTAGATTGCAGTTCCGTAGCCGTTCGTTTACACATTGGTTTTTACGTGTATCCTGCAGTTATTCACAACTTATCTTGATGCACATTTTTCAGAAATGTTGCGTTTCAACTCATTTTTGTTTCCACTGCCGTTAAAATTAGTTACTTCGTTTGTTTCGAGAGTTTTTACCAGCAAGTCATTGCATTCATTTCATTATAATTGTTTCATACCTTGCATTCACGCGTGGTTTGTGTTTTAGTTGTTTTTCATCTATTAATGAAGCAGTGCTGCGTAGAAGTTTTGGAAAATATGCACGTGAACATGTTCAGCTGACAAAAGCTGTTGTTTTTAGTTCATTTTCTGGTTACCGTTATTGTTTCTGGCTCAATTGGTTACTTAATATGTAGAAATCTGGAAAAAACAATGTCTTCCACGTTCATATTTACACCATGCAACAATCTACAAGCTTATCTGGTGAAGGGAGTACAATCAGAGTTGATATTAGCAAGGTTTTCGAAGAACAAATTAAACCTCGAAAATTTCAAACCTGGTTTGAAATTGTAAAAGATTTGAAGCTTTCCGAGAAGCTGAGAAAGCCATCAGTGTCTATTATCAGTAAGAAAATCGGATATATTTTCAGAGAATCTAAATCAAACAAGGTTGCACCACATGGGAAGTGTGAATCTGATATACCTGTATGTAGTTTTGGAACTGAAAGAAGCTTGAAAGCAATCAGAAACCCCTAAATGGTAAGTGTTACCTATGTTTATTAATGCCCAATGTACTACATCCAAATACATGAACTAGGACCGCCTGTAGCAAAGCCAGTGTTAACAGCCATTCGATATGTTGCAAGACGATTTAAAAAGCGGATAACATGATGATCTGGTGAGTGTACGAACTATCCCAGTTAAAGACTTTAATTAGCAAGAATATCGTTTCGGGTTGTAGTCTGCAATCGGTGGTTTTCCCGAAGTTGTGATTTCTCCGTGGCTATAAATATCGATGCCCATTATTTTTAAGTAAAGTTTAAATAAATTTTCCTTGAACTAATGGTCTTCTTTTTCTTGGCGGAACATCTGTTGATACGATTAGACGATTACGTAGCAGAGTAGGATATTCTGTGACTGAGAATCGTAGTCGTTGTGTTTTGGACTAATTTCGCGCATCTGACTGTTATAACCCTACGGAAATGGCTTTTTCCTCATGGTGCACTATGTTGTGTAGAAATTATAAGTGCGCTGTCTTCTGTAGACTTTTAAGTGACTGCAAATAGTGAGTTATTTGAGGTTATAGAACGAATACCTCTAAACGCATTTGTGAAGATTAGGGTATATTTACTTTTCTTGACGAGAAGACGACGTTTTTATCGAGAAAGTTGTCAGAATTTCCACTTTTACTTTATTATTCAAAGATAACGTTAAGTTGCTCACTAAGGTAGTAGCTATGGGAGATTACCTTCAGTGGAAACCGCTTTAAGGTAACTGCGTAGCTTTAGGTAATGCATCATAGAAGTAAGCAGAGTAGGTAAATTGTGTCTAAATATATTAAACGTATAACTGGTCAATTCTCTTACATACTAGTTAGCCTTATAAATAATGAATGCACCATACAAACGTTTACTTTGACTTGCATACCCAGCTCATAAGCATTATACCTGCATGTGGTAAACATTTAAGGCTGATACGCTGCGTGATGAGTTCGGTGAAACACGGTGCTATCATGATTAAAGCAAGAAGAACAGGTTAAGTAGGATAAAGTGGCGTCATTAAAGTCTAATAATAATAATCTACTTAAATTCGAAACATAGTACTTATTATACAGGGCGCAATTCTCAGCATTTGTCACAACATTGCATCTGAATTACTTAAAATATAAATTAACCACGCGAATTTGTCCATGGTAAGGGTGTTAAGTCGAAAATAAGTATAAGTATAATAACAGTAAAGCTTGATGGAATTAGGATAGGGAGAATGGTTTATTCACTAGTGCAAAGGTGGCTAGTTAGTTCGTCCCTGACACTATTTTCATCGCATAAAATACGTGCCAAATGAAGTGGCTATCAACCCTAAGTTACTACACTTCTTTTTACTACATACTTGGCGATTAGCAGTATACAGACTGGCTAGATAATGCGACTTTGGTGTATCAAACAGTACAAAATTATTATTCAACTTGCTAAATCCTACTTAGTTTTTATGATGTGCTCTAGTATAGAAACACGCGAAATCCTATGGATGACCAAAATAACAGTCTCATAATACTACAGTTAATCTTCATGCGACTAACTAAGCTTAGCGTCTGTTATTCCAAATTCACATATTACAAAAGCACATAGTATAGCGATGCATTGAAGAAGTCCGAGAGAAATAGAAATTAAAAGTATATTAAACATTTCATTAATTTACAAAAGAAAGTTCTGATGAAGGGTATTCGCGTTAGTTTGGCCGATTGACATTTCCATTGATTTCATATCCGACCACCTCCATATACCTAAAATATGAAGCACAACATGAAGTTATGAAAGATAATTTTTATATTAGTATACATTGATTCTATTAATGCTAAGCAAAATTCTTATGCAAATAAAAGTATTTTTAGTCCACAGCTGGTTTTCATATTGACGCCGTATGCATAAATAGACCTCATATGTTTTCCAGGATTATATGCAAATTTTAAGACAGTTTCTAAACATCCATACTGTTGAGGCGTGATTCTCTCATCAAGATTATTCGCAGATTAACTTCACACTAAGTACGTTTACATTAAAAGAAGTATTACAAATGTGTAACTTAGAAATGAATCAGCAATCTCAGTAATATCTAGTGAGCATAGTTTTCTGAATCCTACAGAAATTACATTCTCATATTTGGGAATCTGTAGTCATCAAATATAAGCTGGACACGCTTCAACTCAAAATCAACTACGCACAGTGTTAACAACAGAGAAACACTTAAAGTATTGTAAGATGCACAGACCTGTTGTGTAGATGAGGATAACAATGACATATAATGCAACCTAGATATTTAATCGTGACACTGCATCTTTACTGCTTCAGGTAAATGGAAATTTCAGAAGAAATTCATCCCCACTTTTGGTGATCAAAAACATTGCAGTATTAAGTTCACAGTGTCAGACGGTAGATTAATAATAATAGAGCTAACTAAATTCAATTCTCGTAATCAACACAAACCATGTGTATATTATTACTATACACTGAATAATTGCACTAAGTGAAACAGTGAGTTAAATTAAACGAGTTATTGCCTTCTCAAATGCACTGCATTTGCAACAATCACGAGAACCACCTACATTTGTTAGCCTAGCAGTCAACTAAGCAAACAATGGCACAATATTAACAGAGGTTTCTTTTATACATTGAATTCACATAAACTATATTGTACTATGCCAATAAGTGCGAATATATATTTAATCCACTTAGAGAACTTTTCAACTTACCATAATTCCTGTCCTAACATACATACTGTGAAGGACACATCTACATGATAACTTCGGTTCCCACAGAAGGTTCTGATAGCATTTATAGGTGATTCCCATGTACTGGTAGCATTCTATTGTCAAATAGTACTGTTCTTCACACATTTTTGACGTGGTCTTCATTGAATGACACCATGTCGAAAGATGCAGCTTCTACAAGAAGTAAACTATTTGTGCAGGTGACATTACCCTCCAACTACCCCGTCTTCCTCATTATAGCGGTGTTTTGACTCATTCCGCCTGAAACACTAATCATTGCAACCAACATGATAAGAGTGTGTCGCAGTCACATTACATGACGCGGACACCAAAATAACTGCGCAGGAAATGAGAATTCCTATCAATCCAAAAAGGATATAACAAAATTTTATTAAAAATTATTGACAATAAACTTACTGAGCGAAATTTTAACCAACATGCCGGATAAGTCCAGCCAATTTAACTATGTAAATCCAACAATTTATACAAATAAAGATATTAGTTAAACAGTCACAAAATGCCAAACATTTAAAGATGGCAGAAATTAAACGCCATGTACAAGGTCATTGATGGAGTGAGACGCTCAAAGGGCATTTTCGTCCATGTTAGTCGGCCATGTTGGATTGCAGTTCCGTTGCTGTTCGTTTACACATCGATTTTTCCGTTTATCTAGCAGTTATTCACAACTTATCTTGATGCACATTGTTCACAAATGTTGCGTTTCACTTAATTATTGTTTCCATTTCTGTTGAAATTAGTTATTTCGTTTGTTTCGAAAGTTTTGCCACCAGGTCAATGCATTCGTTTCATTGTAATTGTTTCATACGTTGCATTCATGCATGGTTTCAGTGTTTTAATTGTTTTTCAGCTATTAATGAATTAGTACTGTGTAGAAATCTTGGGGATTATACACGTGAACATGTTTGGGAAGCAGAAGCCATTGTTTCCAGTTCATTCTTGGTTGCCGTTATTGCTGCTGGCTCAGTTGGTTACTTAATATGTAGGAATCTGGAAAAAAATGTCTCTCACGTTCATGTTTACAGCATGCAACTATCTACGAATGAATCCGGTGAAGAGAGCACCATCAGGGTTGATATTAGCAAAGTTTTCGAAGAACTAATTAAACCCAGAGAATTTAGAACCTGGTTTGAAGTTTAAAATGCTTTGGAGCTTTTCGACAAGGTGTCTCTTGCCAGCTAAAAAATCAGGTATATTGTGAGAGAATCAAGCAAGGGTGAGCCACATGTGAAGTATGAATGTGTGGTGTTTGTATGTACTTTTGGAAGCAAAATTAGGAAGCAATAGGAAATCCCTAAGTGATTGTTAATGCCTAGTGTACTAGATCCAAACGCACGAACTAGGACTGCCTGTAGTAAACGCGGTGTTAACAACCATTTTATTTGTTTCAACAGGATTTGAAAAGCGGCTAACGTACGATGATCTGGTGAGTGTTCGGTAAGAATTTCACTAGCAAGAATAACGTTTCGAATTTACAACCGTCTGAGAAGCTGATTATTAATCGGGGTGAAAAAATTGGCTGGTTGCAAATTGCTTGTTTCAGTTCAAATAATGAAATTCCTATTTTTCGGATGCTTGTGATTTCTCCGTGGTTATAAACACGGTTGCCCATGAATTATAAGAAAACTTTAAATAAATTTTCTTTGAACCAGTGGTCTTCTTTTTCTTGGCGAAGCACCTATTGAGACGATTAGGTAGCAAAGTAGAATGTTTTGTGATTGAGAATCGTAGTCGTTGAGTTTCGGATTTATATCGCGCATCTAATTGCCATAACCCTATGAATAAAGCTTTTTCCTCATGGTGCATTATGATGTCTAGAAACCATAAGCACACTGCCTTCGATAAATTTGTTTTTATTTTTTAAATGACAGCAAATAGTGAGTCATTTGAGGCGATAGGATAAATACCTCTAAACGCTTTCGTGAAGAGATTAGGGTATGTTTATAAAAAAAATAAAAAACATGCAGCATATAAAATGGAAATAATAATGATAGCAGCTAAGGTAATGATAATAATACAAGTGGAAATTGCCGTGGGCTTGTTTCACACAGTATTGTCGATGCGGTATACAAATCCTTGCATGATTAAAAATATTGAATATGATGCTCTCTTTACATGATATGGTGAGGGGAAAAACAAAGATTACAGCAGTCATAGAGATAAGTTGGTGTTTGCAGTTATGAAAGTGAAAACAAAGAATCAACAGGACCATAAATATAATAGAAATAATAAAAGTAAAACTTGAAGGTATATAAAGATGGATGGAGGAGATTGTTTATTTTGAAATAATAGAGAAGATTTGTAGCTCAGGTGGATGATTTGCAATTAAAAGTGTTCTCTGAAGAAGAAGAAATTTAAATCATTTCACTCTGTGCTAAATATGGCGCTGAAGATGTTGTCCGGAAGGACGACGAAAGCTTCGCGACTAAATCAACCAGCTCAGAGAACACTTTTAATTGCAGATTGTTTATTTACCAGATGAAAAAAAGTTTGTATTGAAACCAAGGAAGCAACTCTCATTAACACTTGTGACACCAGAAACCTTGGTATTTGTGGGAGAATGTATGAATGCCTTGTTTACCGAACACACATCAAATGAATAGGATATACTGTTGTAATACTGGAGGTAATCAGATGCACAAATGCGTAAGTTATTTAATATTCATAAAGTAGATATGCAAACACCGCAGTTGTTGATTATAGAAATGATGGATATTAGATAACATCACATGATTCAACGGCATATTAGAAATAGATGAAAATTGTTTCTTTGCTCACTGTCAAGTGAACAGTCTATTTGATGATGTCACTGCATATTAACAGATTAGTGAAGTAGCTGTCAAGCCTAAGTCATTAAATTTACTTGTACTTCATACTTGACGTTTAACAGTATACAGACTTGCAACTGGCTAGATAAGGCGATTTTAGCGTATCGAACAGTACAGAATTATTATTCAACTTGCTAAATCCTACTTAGTTTTTACAATATGCTACTATGCTATAAATCTTACGAAGGGCTAAAGTAACAGTCTCATAATACCATAGTAAATCTCCATCCCACTAACTAAGCTTAACGTGCATTAATCCGATTTCACTTATTACAGAAGCACACAGTATAGCGACGCACTGAAAAAGTCTAGAGGAAGTAGAATTGAAGAGTATATTAAACATTTCATTAATTTACACAAGAAAATCTCGATGAAGAGTATTAACGTTAGTTTGTCCGGATGATATTTCCGCTGGTTTCATATTCGACAACTTCCGTATACCTGAAAAAATAAAGCACATGTAAGGACTAGCACAACATGAAGTTATGAAAGATAATTCTACATATTAGTACACACTGAATACACTGATTCGGTTAATACTAAGTAATATCTCATGCAAATAAATGTATATATAGTTTTCAGCTGGTTTTTATATTGGCACTGTAAGCATCAATAGACCTCAAATGTTTTCCAGTATTAAAGGATTACACGCAAATATCAAGACAATCTTTGAAGCTTCCATACTGTTGAGGCGTCATACTCTCATTAACCTTAGTCGCAGATCAGCTTCACACTGAATACGTTTACATTAAATGAAGTATTGCAAATGTGTAACTTAGAAATTGATCCATAATCTCAGTAATGTCTAACGAGCATAGTTTTATGAATCCTAAAGAAATTACATTCTCATATTTAGGAATCTATAGCCATCAAATATAAGCTGAACATGCTTCAACTCTAAGCAACTATGCACAGTGTTAGCAGCATAGAGAAACACTTAAAATATTGTAAGATACGCAGATCTGTTGTGTTGATGAGGATAACAATGACATATAATGCAACCTAGACATTCGATCGTGACACTGCATCTTTACTGCTGCATGTTAATGGAAAATTCAGGAAAAATTCATCACCACTGCTGGTGATCAAAAACAGTGCAGCATTAAGTTTACAGTGCCAGTGAGAATGGCATAACAGACAGTAGATTGATAGTAATAGAGCTGACTAGATGCAGTTCTCATAATCGACACAATTCATGTGTATAATAATACTATACACTGAATTAATGCACTAAGCGACACAGTAAGGAATTTAAACGAGTGATTGCCTTCTCCACGGCACTGCACTTGCAATAATCACGACAACCACCTACGTCTGCTAGCCAAGCAGTCAGCTAAGGAGAAAATGGCACAATATAAATAAAGTTGAGGTATTTTTTATACATTGAGTCCACATAACTCATATTACACTACACTAAACAGTGCAAATATACATGAAATCCACTTAGAAATAACCTCTCAACTTACGATAATTCCTGTCCAAACACACACGGTGAGACACATCTACATGATTACTTCTGTTAGCATTTACAGGTGATTTCGAAGTACTGATAGAATTCTTTTGTCAAAAAGGACTGTTCTTCAGACGTAAATAGGCTGAATTAATATCCTGAGACGTGAAGTCTCCACTGAATGATGCCATGACGAAAGGTGCAGCATCTAAATAAAGTAGATTATTTGTGTAGATGAAATTACCCTTCAACTATCCTATCTTTCTCACTATAGCGATATTTTGCTACAGTTCGCCTGAAACACTGATCGTTGCAACCAATATGCTGGGGGGTGCCGTAGTCAGATTACATGACGCGGACACCAAAATAACAGGCCAGAAAATGGGAACTCTCATCAATCTAGATAACATATAACGCAATTTCATTAAAAATTATTGACAAAAAAAATTTCCAAGGGAAATTTTAACAGCGCTACTAGAACATGGCATTTAACGTCTACCTTTAAAGATAATATCAATTAACAAAATTATATCCACAGATTCAGTGTCCGGAGATAAACTATTACGATAAATTCCAAAACTTTCTGGCCAGAAACACAAGAGAAATGATGGTTTAATGTAACTAAGTAAACGTAGCGCACTAAACCAATAATAATAATGATTTACTTTATTCCAAAAACAGTACTTGTGATACAGAATGGAATTTTCAGCATTAATCACAATATTGCATCTAATTTCCTCAAATTATAAATAAAATTAATCACATAGAAAATTTTTCTACATTTACAATAGGGTTAATGTAAAAAAAATAAATAAAAAACATGCAGCATTTAAAGTGGAAATAACAATAATGATAGTAGCTAAGGTAATGATAATAATAATACAAGTGAAAATTGCCGTCGGCTTGTTTCACACAATACTGTCGATGCGGTATACAAATCCTTGCATGATTAAAAATATTGAATATGATGCTCTCTTTACATGATATGGTGAGGGGAAAAACAAAGATTACAGCAGTCATAGAGATAAGTTGGTGTTTGCAGTTATGAAAGTGAAAACAAAGAATCAACAGGACCATAAATATAATAGAAATAATAAAAGTAAAACTTGAAGGTATATAAAGATGGATGGAGGAGATCGTTTATTTACTCGATGAAAAAAGGTTAGTCAATTCTTGCCTGACGCTATTTTCATCACATAAAATACGTGCCAAGTATGGTATCATAGAAATTTTATACTTAGACGTGCGAGCATACAGTTTTCTGAAGTTACTTCTTGTTCTACCTGAGGAGATGTAAGGTGAAAGTTGAGGGTAAAGTGGATGCTCGAAGTCAGACAGAATCCCTTTATCAAATTTATTGCACGAAGTCAAGTGTCTATCGACAACGACGTTAACTATGTGGTCCACTAGGACACCACTCATCCTACTGACAGTCTTCAGCATTCTACAAATGGTGACATAGTCTTTTTTAAGCAAACTAGGAAAGAATAGGGGTGAACAATAAAGAAGAATAGGTAGGATGCAAGAGTTTATGAATTGTAAGAGGAGGGGTTGAGTTATACCCGAGTGCCTTAACTTCTTAATGTAAAATGTCAGGCGGAATATTTTACTGGAGATCGCTGAGACATGGGAAGACCAGGAGAGATTGAAGTCAGAAGGTAACTAACAGTACAGAAGGCATACAAAGTGAAAGTAAGGAGTGAAGGTATGGAATTTTATTGCAGATAGAACGAGCGTTTATAAGGAAAAGAGTAAATGATCTTTGATCAGTGGTAAGGGCTGAGGCAAAGTGAAGGAGATGATGATGTGATTCAGCTGAGGTTAAATGAAAATTAGATGACAGTCTGACCGGTACATCGAGTGTTCGGTCCATAAAGCCTTCATCGTTTTCGTTAAGGTTCTGTGAAAAAGAAGATGGTTTCCATGGTAGATCACTCAGTTCACGATCGCATGGAGATAGGCATACGGAAACTGGGGTATCCTGGGTGTCTGAAGAGGGCACATTTGAGAGTAAGGAAACAGACTGTTTGACATCAGGTTGATTGGTGGCATTACTGCCGGGTGCGGAAAAGAGAAAAAATGGTGAGGGGATTGATTAGTTGGAAAGTTGTAATGACTGTTTTGGTGTCGGGGGAGTGTGTTTCTGGGGAAGTAGCATTTACTGGGTGGATCCCCAAGCAGGCTATGCTGAAAGTTTAGGCGATTGAGTCCATGTGGCTGTGCACCAGGAATATGGGCATAGTTATATTTGGTATTACGCAACCTTATAGTAGAAGTTGGGTAGCTGCAACTGGTTGTATTAAAATGGTGAGGAAAAGAGAATGAGATAGGTTGACTAGTGTCAGTTCTATTTGATACCAGAGACGTCCTTTTGGGAGATTTAAGCGTATGAGTAATAGGAGACGCTGAATCAGGCTTGACGGAGTGTATGCCAGGCATAAGAGTTTTGTTCCTTACATTTTTATTCGGAATCTTAGAGCTAGATGTGAAGATATTACAAGGGTTTTCGATAGTTCTAGCATGGCGAGTGAGATTTTTATTGATATCTTTTGCAGCAATTGAGTGCTTTTTAGGTTGTTTAACAACTGGAGAAATACTAGATTTAGTATTGGTAACCATATCAAGCTTCATTTTAGGGTCACTAGGTGGAGGACTTCTTTTAAGGTTTAGGTGGTGTTTTGTATTGACATCAGTGGGGCCGGTTGTATCCTTTTGTTTATTTATTTCATCTGCTGGGATACTTTGTTTGGCACGACGCTGGATTGGTGTCCTGTCGTGAATAATACGTACATTTTTAAAGCTACTTGCTTTCCTAAAGAGATGCTGGTTATTTACAAAGCGACTAGCATCCACAATGCTATTAAACTCGAACATTATTGGACAAGATGTATTAGCTGAAGATTTACGCAGTCGTTTGCAGGTACAATGGGAATCTGGTATTTCGCATGCCTTTAGAAGTGCGTTTTTCAGTGTTTTAATATTCGTACTGTCGGGCACATTGAAAACAATTGCATTATACATGCACTGAACCCGTTTGATCACTTCCGTGGAAATATGGTCTATAATTCTCTCACAAGACTGTAGCGTATCATAGTCAGGATAGTCAGCAGGCTTTATCAGATACCTAAGGGGTAAGAGATCATGGACTAACGGAAGGATGTTTGTGCTATCCAGGCTATTGGATTGGTTGGATGTGTTTTGCGTAGGCAAAGAGCAATTTGTTTTTTCAAATTTGGCATTAGGTTGGTGTCCATGGGTTACTGATGACCGATGGAAATTCTTGCGATGGGGGGCTTTATCGTTAACAGTAGCGGTGGTGCTGCATTCTGCCCTCTGTGCCGGCATATGTGTAGCCTGCTCAAAAGCATCCAATTGAATGGAACTAGATGACAGTAAATCTGCCTGTGTATTGCAATGATTATCAAGGTCAACGTCTAAGGTTACTAAGCATTTGGGGGAGTTAACATTTCTTTTGACACAGTCAAAAGATTTGATATTAGTATGTATCGATGATAGTGAGGCCACATGTGTGTTCGGACCTTCTGACTGACAATCCTGAGTATGGCAAATGGAGGGTGTAGATTCAACCACATCAGAGGAGCCAGTGTCAGGCTTTTTATTAACAGCTAGTGTGACTTGGTAAGAGTCCAAAATGCTTGGCTCACAACCTGTACTATTGCAAATATCCCTGATAAAATCATTTATAACGCAAGAAGGTGAAGAGGTAATGATATCCGATTTTGACATATTTAGCACCTGTGTCAGATCAGGGGAAAGTGTAGTGCCATGCTGTTTAGGCTTGCTAGATTTATGTCTTTTGCTGAAGTTTTCAGCCGATAATGAAGCACGACGCTTCGATAGCTTAACTGGCATTTTGTATAAATTCAATACAGAACTGTCGGACTGCAAGTATATGAGACTTAGGTTGTTTGATTTTATGTCAAAACAAAAGACAGGAGTAATATGGGCACTGAGAGTCAGATGCTCGATGTGGTAATACCTTAATCAGTAATCTGAAACTGTAAAAGTAGCAAGGATAATATCCTGTGACTATAAAGGTAAGTTCAGATATAACACAAATATTTCTATTTGTATTAGTAATCGGAGACACTAAGGATATATCCTGAAAAGTGGGAGTACTAGAGAGAATAATAAAAACGAAAACCACGCGGAAAAAAACGACAAACTTCGAACGAGGCGCCACAGCAATATTACATCTAATTTCCTCAAATTATAAATAAAATTAATCACATAGAAAATTTTTCTACATTTACAATAGGGTTAATGTAAAAAAAATAAATAAAAAACATGCAGCATTTAAAGTGGAAATAACAATAATGATAGTAGCTAAGGTAATGATAATAATAATACAAGTGAAAATTGCCGTCGGCTTGTTTCACACAATACTGTCGATGCGGTATACAAATCCTTGCATGATTAAAAATATTGAATATGATGCTCTCTTTACATGATATGGTGAGGGGAAAAACAAAGATTACAGCAGTCATAGAGATAAGTTGGTGTTTGCAGTTATGAAAGTGAAAACAAAGAATCAACAGGACCATAAATATAATAGAAATAATAAAAGTAAAACTTGAAGGTATATAAAGATGGATGGAGGAGATCGTTTATTTACTCGATGAAAAAAGGTTAGTCAATTCTTGCCTGACGCTATTTTCATCACATAAAATACGTGCCAAGTATGGTATCATAGAAATTTTATACTTAGACGTGCGAGCATACAGTTTTCTGAAGTTACTTCTTGTTCTACCTGAGGAGATGTAAGGTGAAAGTTGAGGGTAAAGTGGATGCTCGAAGTCAGACAGAATCCCTTTATCAAATTTATTGCACGAAGTCAAGTGTCTATCGACAACGACGTTAACTATGTGGTCCACTAGGACACCACTCATCCTACTGACAGTCTTCAGCATTCTACAAATGGTGACATAGTCTTTTTTAAGCAAACTAGGAAAGAATAGGGGTGAACAATAAAGAAGAATAGGTAGGATGCAAGAGTTTATGAATTGTAAGAGGAGGGGTTGAGTTATACCCGAGTGCCTTAACTTCTTAATGTAAAATGTCAGGCGGAATATTTTACTGGAGATCGCTGAGACATGGGAAGACCAGGAGAGATCAGAAGAGAGAATAAGTCCAAGATACTTAATTTCTGATTTAATTCCTATATCATTGTCATCAATCTTACAACTGTCATAAGAATCGACGGCTTCTTTTAACTGTCGTTTACACCTTAAGCTGAAATTAACAGTTTGACATTTAGAAGGATTCAGTTTAAGACCGTTAGACTCAGACCATTTACTGACTTCCGACAGAAAGCTATTTATTTTGGTACAATCTAGCTGGGAGTTAACAGCCAGTGAAACAGTTAAATCATCAGCGTACTTCACAAAGTTTATTTCATCAGACTGAAGCAAGTCATGTAAGAAGAAAGAAAAAAGGAAAGGAGAAAGGACAGCGCCTTGAGGGACACCAGCTTCAGTAGGCAATGAAGTGGAAGACTTCCCTTTATACACAGTGTACTGCTTTCTTTCTGAGAAATTAGAGTGTAACCAGTTAACAGCCCAACATTCTGTTTGACTTACAGCAAGTTTATTTAACAAGATGATATACAGTCCTTAAATTTAAAGGCCAATCGCTTTTTAAAAGTTGAGTTGGTTGAATTTAGCGGATGGTATGAAGTGTACGGACGCAAGAAATTAATAATAATGTATATTTTCATATAAACATAAATTTACATGAAAATGCATGCCATTTTCACAGGCACGATCAAGTATGATATAATGACAAACAGTAGATTGTCTACAAGTTAATAATGTTTCAACAGCTAAATATTTGATATATATATAAATACACTAATTGTCTGACCCAGGCAGTATGATTATTGAATTGTACAGTAGTCGTCCAGGTTGCGCAGGAAAATCGACTTCATTTCTTTTTCAACCCGTAGTTGTAGGCATACGATAACCAACCAATATTGAGGTAAGTACAATGTTTACAAGGGATAGTAAGCTGTTTTAGAAAAGTAAAGGTGCTGAGGTGAACCATTAAAGCGTAATGAAATAGGTAAGTGCAACGTATCATTAATAGATGCATTCATAAGGGAAATACAATAGGAGACTATAATCCCTAGGCTGACAAAGTTCATTTGCAATGTATAATGCTACCCATATAGGTCTTACTATCATGATGTCCACTTTTGGCTTTAATACAATTATCCACAAGCCGGTTGTTTTTATTTCATACCTTTTTGTGTATTTGGTGCACAACCGTACTCTATGGAGAATAGGAATAGAATAAGTCGAATCAAATCCATAAAGAGCTATAAAATGCTATGTGTAATGGAATATAATGAGCAAGTGAAGACGTTATTAGAAAATGAATGAGATGAGACATTGTGAAGTGGTATTCAAAGATTCGACAAAGGAAAGCATGTTAATTTATAAGATGCGCCATAAATCTGTTCAGAGCCCACGTGGTCGCATCGCAACAATAGGCTGACTGAATGGTATATATTTAAAGGTAGAAGCATGATCTGTCTAGGCGATCATTATTATCTTTTTCAAGATAAAGATTCAAGCCCTCATAAAAATCTCGAGCCGTCAAATTGCATATTGCTGTTCCTGCAGAATGGGGCGATTCACCTAAGTGACCACCACCATATCTACTGATTCAGTCCCATGCATATTGTCTGCAGCTGATAACCCAGTCTTCAACCCGGCCACCATACCATTTACTAGAGGATGGTAAGTTGTTTTCCAAAATGCATACGACCAAGGATCTTAGTCAAGGTTGAGAATAAGCCACCTTCTAACTGCCACCCGTGATTAGTTGTTATAGAGGATGGACACCCAAAACTTGCGATCCATCGTTCGACAAAGGCGTGTGAGACTGTTTCAGCAGACACATCCTTGGATGTACTGCTTCAGGTCACCGTGTAATGCGATCGATGCAGGTAAAGATACAGGCATATCCAGAAATAGTACAAGAACAAATACAAAGTGGAACGAACCCATTTAATTTGTCAGTGTGTTTATCAGAGATGAAGTTCGCCATAGGGTTCACCAGTTTGGGGACTGAGGGTGATGACTTTAACGGATAGTACTGTAACAACAGAAGACAAGGGCCAGGCAACAGATCGTTTATTAAGGAAATCAAAGCATATTTATATATTTTCATGTACATTATTATGGATAGTTAAGCGAACAAACACAGTCCTCTGATTGGTTGTTTCTCACTTAAAGTTAATCTTTCATCTCATACATTTGGTTCCCTTGATAAATTTCGATAGAGAAAGAAAGACCAGATTTGCAGTATAAAATGATATCATTCTATTTCACAGGTTCTCATCAGCCGCAAACTACCTGAAATTACAATGGTTATAATTAATAACATTTCGTACTTCATTGTTTGAAAGGCATCCGGAATATAAGGATTAAAATTTTAATCCTGTGAAATAGAATGATATCATTTTATACTGCAAATCTGGTCTTTCTTTCTCTATCGAAATCTTTCATCTCTTTGTGACTGTTTCTTGAATGTCAGATCATCCACATGTTAACTGTATCCGCCTACGCAAAGTCTGCTGTGATTGGTTTTGAATCAGTCTTTGTTCATATTTTCTCACGACAAATCTTGAGAACGTAAACATTGACGTAAATTACTGTCTACCGATTTCGCTAGTAGACAGCTCTCACCACATTACGATGTATACTAATGCAAGATAATAAATCGACAACCTCTGTAGTATTCCTTCCACGTAGACCAAAGGCAAAGCAAGACGCTATAAGTGATCGGCCGAATTATGAATTATGTTTCGGGACCAAATTTGAATGCGAGATGATTGCTCAACTGTCTAAGATCAATCAATAAGATACCTGAAGTGAGGACATTATTATTAATCGCCAAGCCTACTGTAGTTCCGATAACTGAACCACGGTCCTCACCGTCTATACTTGACGTGCATAAAGGCATAGATGAATACACTCTACATCGTGCAAACAGAGACTGCAAGCGTGGTGGGGTTGTTTCGTATAGATAAATAACTTATTTGTAGTCAGTAACGTGGAAGATGAAATATTGAATGACGTACCTGATTCACTCTGGGTCGTCTTACATAAGGATAAATACAAACTTCTCATAGGCTGTGTGTATCGAGCACCATGCCCAATCCAAGAAAGTAATGCGTTATTAGCCAAATCGTATGCACACGCCCTCTCGTTTAGTACTAATTGCAAAATAATTACATGAGATTTCAATCTTCCAGACGTCAACTGATTAAGTAGTGCAGGGTCCCAACGCTTCGATGAATTACTTGCCCCTGTTGATTGTTAAGGGTGGAAGCGACACTTGCAGACATCTACTCGTGGCGACATGTTGGACCTTGTGCTATGCCATGACAATCCCAGCCTCCGGCTATGTTGGTAACAGATTATCCAAGAGCCAATATAGAATAGTACTCTGCCCTCCACCTTTCTCATCGTTAAAAACAGGAAACAAACAAGATTCAGGGGGCATGATATGCGGCAGTTACAAACACACAGACCGGGGATTAGTCCAAGAAATCATTCGGCGCTGTCAATGGGGTGGTTACTTTACCACTGACTCCCTGGATGCCGCAGCATCCCCTGTTATAGGAATATTACCCTTTGTCTAGACACTGTTGCTCCTAAGAATACAGATTAAGCAAGCGCCAAGTTAAAAATATTCCAAGGACATGCAGCAATAAGATAAAGAATTTGTTGAATAGTACTATTTCACTAAGTATACACATTTCAAATTAGCTACACAGAACATGGCACCAGTCGAGAGGTTAGTGCATTATAATCCTTCTCCCAATGTAGCCCCTCCATTCTCCACCGTGGAACTGTATTTGTCTCTGGATAACCCTATCCAGAAACCAATGCCTCTCATAAGTCGCCAGTATCCTCTCTTAACCATAATGCGATAATTAAAAGGAATTCGGTAGCAAAACATGCCAAAATATAACACTCATAACCAAAATTACACTAAATTCACCAAAGTTCTGCAAGGATAATCCTTGCTAGAAAGGAAATAGGACAAAAAATTATACTAATAACCACAAGAATAGTAGAAATAAGATCGGACTCTCTAGGGGTAACAACACCTGACCGTACTAGCATAATATGACGAATCACGCCAAATCCGACACTAATAGCTAGTGTAGCAACATCATCGCGCAAAATGACACAAGTGACAACACTCAGACCTCAGATACCAACCACTCTGGGTTTTTAGTGTATGACACACAAACTTTGAAGGAACATATGGCATAAGTCTGCTGGATATTAGACCATATTGCAGCAATACATATAATGAAATTGTGATAATTGACAATATCTATCTCTGTATTGTTTAAATGCTTATTGTTGTTTGTTAGTGTATTTATTATATGATTTGAAATATAATCCCGCCAAATACAAATCCCCAAATTCATCCCTCTCTGTGTTTTGGTTGAATTCCTGTAATTCGGTCATTGTGAAATACAAGTACCACTATTACAAATAATTATCACATTTTGGCGTCGCTATGGAATGAAATAATCTTGGAAAGTTTCCTATAAATGGTTCACCGCGGGAAATCTCTGATTATATTGAATGTTTCGACGCATGGTGCATCCCGAAGAATGTTCGCGATGACAAAATTTCAGCTGATTTTATTACTACTAATGGGCTAGATGCGTACAGCCTAGTGAAGACTCTGTCATTTCCAGATAAACTAATTCCTCTGTCTTATGATAAACTCCGTGAACTTCTAACAAATCACTTCCACATAACAACTTTCGAAGCATGAGAGAGGGCTCAGTTCAACAAACTTTTTCGTGCTCCCAACCAGAAGATTAGAGACTTTATTCTTCAACTTCAGATACAAGCTTCAAAGTGAAACTTTGGAGATCAGCTGCGTACTCAACTACGTGATCGTCTAATTGCTGGAATCAACATTCCTAAGTTAGAGAAATAGTTGGTTCAGATACCTTCCTGCTCCTTTCAAACTGCCAAAGATTTATGTATTACATATGAAGATGTCAACAGTCACTACTCAGCTACCACTACGTCAGAGTCTGATGTCATGCTGTTCAAAGTTGATAATAAAAGTGTTCATAGAAAGAAATTCAAACTGCCGTCCACATGTAATGGAATGCAGAGAGAAAGCAAAAACATTAAACCGTGTTTTCATGTGGAAAGCTTCATCTACGAAGCACTTGCCGTTTTCGGAGTATTAGGTCCCATAAATGTGGTAAAATTGGGCACATCAAGTCTGTTTGCAGAAGTTCCAATACTTATGCTACTCACAATTCTCATGATTCTCCAAAACTGTCTGATAAAATGAAGTCAGTATCTGTTTCAACTTTTCACAATACTCAATCTCATCTAATGAGAACCTTCAATACAGGTTCAGGCAAGTCTCACTGTTTTATAATTGATACTGGGAGTACTGAATCTATAATTTCTAAGAAAGATTTACTATCGCTTTGCCCAGATAGACCACACTACTAGTTCCATTACAGGCATAACTGGTCATAAACTCCCTCTTATTGGTGCAACTAACATTTTTTTGAAGTCAGACAGTGGTAACTTTGTGAATATCCACTTTCTTGTTAGTGAATATGGTCCATCCTTGTTGGGATTGAAAGCCCTTAGATTGTTAGATGTCGAAGTCTCACCTTGTACTGAGTTGTCTGATGAATCTTTCTTCAGAGAATTAGTTTTCCAATGTTCAAAGAGTGTAGGTGGCATGAAGATTCGGCCCATCCATCTTGAAATAGAGGGTGATCCTATCTTCCTAAAGCGCCGATTAATTCCATATGGTTTGTGAGATGCAGTTAAGAAAGAGTTAGACAAGTTGGTTGAGCAGGGCATACTTATGCCAGTTGAATCTTCGAATTGGGCTACTCCCATTGTCTCACCACTTAAGGCCGATGGAAAAACACCGAGAATTTGTGGTGACTATCGTCTTACACTCTATAGTAGTCCTCTACAGCAAAGTTGCACTACGCCAGAAAGCGAAGATATTCTCTACAAGCTACATGGCTCAAAATACTTTTCCAAAATAGATCTAAAAGATGCTTATTCGCAAATTCCTCTTGACGAAGCGTCTAGTGCATTAACAACCATTAATACTCCATTTGGATTATTCAAGTATAACTTCTTACCTTCTGGTTTAAAGGTTTCCCCTGCAATATTTCAAAAAGTAATAAATCAGATGATAGATGGATTAGATGGTGTTGAGTCTTACCAAGACGACATTATAGTTCATGGTCCGAACATCGAATTGCATAATGAACGTCTTTTAAAACTGTTCAGGCGTTTCTGTGAGAAAAAGGTTCTTGTTAATCCATCTAAATGTCATTTTACTTTGTCGTCTGTATCATGCTTGGGATATACAGTAGATTCTGAGGGTTTCAGACCTGATGCTAGGCGTTTGGCACCTCTAATTCAAGCGCCGTCACCTAACATTATGTTGTCGTCGAGATCATGGATTGGTACTCTTCAGTTTTACTCCAGATTCATTCACAATTTCACTCAACTTTTTGTTATTGTCTCCAGTAAGCAATTTAAGTGGGAACAACAACATGAAGATATCTTGCGAAAAACTTTGGAGTTTCTCAATAAACAAGCTTTCTTAAGACCTTTTTCATCGAAAGATAAGTCCGTTCTCACTACAGATGCTTCTCCTACGGGTATGGCTGCAGTACTTGGGTAAAATGGACAACCTGTTACTTGTATTTCAAGACGTCTAAGTAAGAGTGAACAAGGGCACTCACAAACCCAGAAAGAGGCTCTAGTTGTTGTATGGGCAATAAGACGCTTGCACAAGTATCTCTTTGTACTAAGTTTCACATTTGCAATCCAAAAAATCTCTGAATGGATTGTAGTGACCCGTCTTATTACTCATCATCGCAGTATACTTTCACTATGTAATTGTACTTTGATTTGTTTATTACTCTTAATCTTGCATGTTAACAATTGATACTTTTTGTACTCGCTCGATTTTTGAATTGTTGATTGCTGCAATAATACACTATCGTATTCTTTCGCAAGTGCCTTTTGAATTACGTTGCGGATGTCGAGTAATCGCAACGTTAGGTCACAATTATAAACGCGAAGAAATACTAGAAGATACGTGTATTATAGTTTAGTCAAAATAGCAGCAGCAACAAATTGGCGAGCCCGACATAGCTGATTGATGGACTACATCATTTCGAAGTATACACAGTGGAATAAATCATCTTTGCCATCGCATTAACTTTTATAACTTCATAACATTTGGATGTATAATTACTTATGTTTCTGCTAAAAATACCTCCGGACCTGGCGGCACAGCGACTGCTATCCCAGTTCACCCTGATACTCAAGCAGCTGTAGCAGCTGGATGTTATGCAACACCTCAATTCCAGTTCTCTGTCCTCAAGCTTCAGCATTGTCTACAGGTGTGCAAACACTCTTACAATGGTCTGCAACTCCATTTACTCAAGCCGATCCTGTAGCTGTTCAATTACAACAGTTTACCCAATCACCTCAACAACAACAGATTCAAGCACAAGCTCATCAGTTACAACCAGCTCAACAGCCAACTTATATCCAACAGCATCAGCAACAAGCAACAATGATGGCAACTGACGTCTCTGTCAGTGGTCAACCTCGTACTGTAGCTGCACGCTCCTATGCTACTCCCCAGTTTATCATTCTGGCACCAGGAGCTCCATTGAAAGTCATGACTGTTGGTCCTAACGGTCAATTGATTCAAATCACTAGTTTACTACAGTTTATGCCAACTGCTCTTATTGGAATGGCTATCAATCAACCAACCGCTACTCTCCAACCTCAGCAAACATCAATTCAAGTTACTCCTCAACGCCGAGTAACAACACCCCAGCAACAAAAATATACTGACGGACGTTCACTTTCAACCGTATCAGCAGCAGCTACTGCCGCACTCTTCTCTGGCACAGCCATCTCTTCTTGTACAATTCCACTTGTACAACCAGCTTTCATGGAAATAGAGGTAACTGAATGTTTATCCAATTCATTTCCATACTACCTTATTACAGTACTATTAACTGCATGTAAGATATAAATCTATTCTGTAACTCTTTACAATAACAACCTCATTATTATTCTAATAATAATTTTTCTGCTTTTATTGTTACATGTTGCATAACTTTCTAAACATTTTAGTTTGTTTCAAAGTTGTTAACATTTTCGAATATATACAGTTATAATCGAACCTCAGAAAACTTAAAATCCTTAATTCGGTTTTCATACTTTTTTTGTCCTTGTAATTTACAATATCATTCCGAATACATGTAAACTTCATTTACCTGCATTCTACGGATGGGCCATTGTAGTGACCCGTCTTATTACTCATCATCGCAGTATACTTTCACTATGTAATTGTACTTTGATTTGTTTATTACTCTTAATCTTGCATGTTAACAATTGATACTTTTTGTACTCGCTCGATTTTTGAATTGTTGATTGCTGCAATAATACACTATCGTATTCGTTCGCAAGTGCCTTTTGAATTACGTTGCGGATGTCGAGTAATCGCAACGTTAGGTCACAATTACGCGGTATGTCCAACGTTTGCGTTACATTTTTGCGTGATTCGTTACATAAAATTTATCTTGTTGTAATCCTTGCACAAGTACTCTACTACCTCCATACCTATAACTATTAACTCTCACATCAAATAGTTATGGTTAACCAAAGTAAAAAGCAACGAACTCAGTCCCCTGTAAAACTGATGACTAATTTTAAGTCGTTGATTGCTACATCAAGCAACACACTTCCTGCAAATGGTTACAGTGACTTGTATGTCGTAAGCGTCGAGCTGAAACTGAGGATAAAACTGTACTGCCAGCTAGTATTAGCACTACTCCCAAAAATTTAGTACCCTCTGCTCACACAGAAACCCTCCCTTCACCTTACGTACTCATCGAAAAGCTCCAGCCTTCAAGCTCTGTTTCAGTACTATCTTCTCAAATAGAACTTCTAAAGTTGTCTATAGGAGAACTTAAGGCCGAGTTAAGGGAAATAAAAAACAACAAATCAGTAAATCCTGGAATTTCTGAAACCAATACCAAAATATCCAAGTTATCAGATCAGATCAGCGATATCAGATCGCAGGTCTGTGAACTGACACCCTTAACTATCCTCATGAAAACTGTAGACCTTAACAAACTTGACACGGAATCGGTATCTAAGGTGGATAACCTAATTAACTTTGTTACTACAGAAGTAACAAAACGACTCGACGCTAAACTAAATGCTATTGTCTACAACCTTCCGGACAATGAGGCACTAAAAAGGGTACAGCGCATCCTACTTAGTGAGGCGAAAATGCCCAACTCCAAGACTAAGTGCTACAGGCTGAAGAAGAGTCAACATGAAAAGTGTTGTCCTATTCGTTTTCAGTTCCAAACACCGGCTGAGGCCAGAAAATTTATCCACTCCCAACACACCCTATCGCAAGCCAGAAATTAAAAACTAATAAAGGTTGCGGTGGACAAGACCGTCATAGAAAGGCGCGTATATAATTATCACACTGAGTCTAATTCTGGAATAAACAATAGGACATTGCAAGCAGCAATTATACCCAACCCTTTGAGAGATACCATTGAATCCACCGCACCACCCCTCTCAAACCACACAGAATTGTCTTCTCAGAGAGCGACACCAACCGCAAGGCCACTAAATTGTAATCAAATAGCCAATAAAACTATACCCCCTGTCACCGTAGATATAGACATGTCACTAAATAATCCCGGAAAAAAAGTCGAAATCCCCCGAAAGTCGACCCTGCCCTCTCCTAGCCATAAGTCCATTGGAAAAAAAGAATATAATAATAATGTATTTCATATAAATTTACAAATTTACATGAAAATGCATGCCATTTTTACAGGCACGATCAAGTATGATATAATATCAAATCGTAGATTGTCTACAAGTTAATCGTATTTCAACTGTTAAATATTCGATACATATAATACACTCATTTTCTGAATTAGGCCGTATAGTTATTGAATTGTACAGTTGTCCTCCAGGTTGAGCGGGAAAATCGACTTCGTTCCGTTTTCATCCCGTGGTTGTAGGCATACGATAACCAACCAATATTGAAGTAAGTACACCTTTTACAAGGGATTGGAATCTGTTTTAGAAAAATTAAAGTGCTGAGGTGAATCATTAAATTGTAATGAAATAGGTAAGTGCAAGTATCATTAATAAATGCATTAATAAAGGAAACACCCTAGGGTAACAACATTCATTTGCAATGTATAATGCTACAGATATATCACAAACTATCATGATATCCACTTTTGGTTTTAATACAATTATCCCCATGCCAGTTGTTTTTATTTTATACCTTTTTGTGCATTTAGTGCACAACCGTACCCTTCAGAGAGTAGGAGTATAATAAGTAATGGAGAGCTATAAGATGTTAAGTTTAATGGAGTAAAATGAGGATCAAGTGAAGACGTTGTCAGAAAATAAATGAGATAAGACATTGTGGAGTGGTATGAAAAGATCTGACGATAGACAGCAAGTTAATTTATAAGATGCCCCATAAATCTGAGCAGATCCCACATGGTCGCATCTCAACAATAGGCTGGGTGAATGGTATATATTTAAAGGTAGAAGCATGATCTGTCAAGGCGTTCATTGTTATCTTTTTCAAGATAAAGATTTAAGCCCTCATAAAAATCAGAAATATCTCGAGCCTTCAAATTTTTTAATGCTGTTCCTGCAGAATGGGGCGATTCACCTTAGTGACCCCCACCATATCTACTGATCAGCTAACTCCACCCTCCCACCTTTTTTGATGTTAGGCTCTGAGACTATGATTATTATGGTTACCGCAAATATATTGCTTGGTACCAGACATGTTCGTACCCCATATTCCATCTCCCTAGCTTTCTTAATGAGTGCTTCCAATAGGTCCCCGCGTACATCTTTATGAACATATTATATATGTATGCATATGACCCCAAATCATGCCAACAACAAAAACGGCAGTATAAGTAAGCCCACATTCCCCACGGTCAATAGTATTGGCACCCAAAACGTGCGAAATAGCACCATGGCCCACACTGATAACCAACGCCAAAACAATGCCACCCTCGAGAGTACAAGTGACAAAAGTCAGAACTCGACCAACAACAACTCAGGGCATTCACAGTATGGCACGCAAATAAATTTTGATCGGATATATGGTACAAGTCTGCTGGGAACTAACCCACACACACGAAACCCTTAAAAGGGCACAACTAGTACCTAACAATAGGTGAAATAATAAACCATGGTCTTCACAAGGTCCCAATCATTTTTTATCCCCTGCGTCCCTGTCAGCGTTGAAAAAAAGCTGGTAGGGATGTTAACACTCCTAAACCGCTAGTGCTGGCTCCCCCTTTGCATGAATATAGGAACAGTCTAGTTCACCCGCATCCACTAAGCACACTTGGTACATGCACAAGTTTAGGTCAAATAAAGATCCCTACCCCCGTTTCTAGCTTAACTAAAAATAAAAATGCCTTAGCCTATAGCACATCCAGTACTCCAACGCTCAATTCTTCACCGAGAACAGCACACACCAACTCGATAGACATAGGTGAGCATGATGCTGAAACTCCTCTTAACATAGGGTCGTCATGTTATCCAACATAACCCGAAACACCCAAATTTAGGCGTACTGCTGGACGAATATCACAGCTATACCCATCGAGACCCATAGACAACTTCTAATCAAATGATGGCACTGTGAGTACGATCGGGTTTATGTTAAATTTGAATACGTCCTTCGTGGGACTCTGTGACGATATTTGTGACTACTGGTCCATAATACAAAAACCACAAATGCGGTCAGACTAATGGGATGTACATGTAGATACACAGTTATCGGTAGTAGAAGCAGTGTAACTGTTATTTTTATGTTGTTCGGCTTTTATCTTCTTCTGCCACCTTATTACTCACACACTCACCGGACTCGTCTGAAAAAAGCTAGCTGATGAAAGGAATATGATAGGCTCAGACAACAATATTTTCCCCACGTGAACATCAGTAGTGAAATTCCACTTGCCTTAACATTATACTATAGTTGCTTCTGCTACACACCAGGCACTACCTTCCTCGAGTCAACACTTAAATAGGACATATGTGCTTGTTACAGGAATACTTTAAAGAGATCTAGATGGTCAAGCGAATTTAAAGTCAAAAAAGTAACGTTAGTGTTCTACTCTTTCTTTACTATTCCTCGATTTTTATGTACCTTCAAGGATTCATCTGCGGGTGAGGAGCATCTCAATCTAGACTCTTGTCGCAGCGCGCAGAATGCCAAGAAACGTCTTCTAGAAAACAACCAACTCAGTATATCAAGAAACAAAGCAGCCTAAAATGCAGACTTTGGTTAGATTCGTTGCTGGTAAACTTAGTGCACTATCACTAAACATCAGTAAGGAGCATATCCAAACAGGAGCTTTTGATAGCAAGCTGCTCGATGCTACCTCAAGTATTTGACTGCGCGACACCATAGAGGACGACAAATACTCCTGGCCAGGCGTCAAACTATCCCTATTAGATTACATTCTCATAGCTTAACACCTCCTTTTAGAAAATAAACAGTGATATAGCAAGGACAGTGCAGCTGCATTTACTGGTTTATTTGCGAAACATCAATTCACAAACGATAAGTCTCACACGTAATAGTATTATAATAAAGGCAGCTTTGTGCTTATGAGAAAGACACACAGAATATTGGGAATGGCATGGATAACAATTCTAAGAGAAAGAGTCTGCAGTAGCAGCATGCCTTGTCCTAAGAAATCGGTGTAATATTTTTGTTCTAGTGGATAGAAAAACATTCCAGGCAAACCTAGACAATAAGATGCTGACCAACCCAAAGAATGTTTACTGATTCATGGCTCGGAGGAGAGACATTATCTAGGCAGTGTGTGGCTAGAGACCGAAAGGTCGAACTTCGAATTGATCTACGGACATCTGAAGTTTTAAGGGACTCACCTTAATAACAGGTAAGCAGCGATAATACTAGAGGGAAGCTCACACCCAAAAAATCCACAGTGCATTTTGAGACCACCAAGGATTTGGCACTCCAAATAACCTCTAGCATGTTTCTGGGGAATCTAACAATGTTTCCTCCGGGATCATTTCAAGGACGCTAAGACATAAACTTAGTTGTTCTCAGGCAATTTGTTTCACGAAGTAAGCTGTTTAGACACTCGAATGAACAGATATAAGTTACCGAGACATTGAGAGCAGACTGCTCTGTCACTTAACTCTAAAGGAGCAGATAACAGAAAAACCTATGTAGACCCGTAACTCTACTTCAGACTATATCAGAGGTGATAAAAAGCCTGTTAGAATGTTATGCAAGGCAAAATGTGAACGACAAAAAACATACTGCGCTGGGCTTGACAATGGTAACAGGAAGGAATCATACGTTACTAATTCTCTAGGAGCCTGGAACGATTGGGTGACTTGAGTTTTTACGCAACCGTACGAAATATATGTGTGTCAATTGCTACACCATTACTCACATGATAAAATGCCGATCGCCTATGAGGAGTACAAATGAAGGCTATCAAACCTGTCACAAGAATGATATGTTCAATGTCTGACAGCCGATCACGAAAGCTGTATCTTCATACCTTCAGTTACCCCAGAACCTGGGCTGACATCACCATGTATACAAAATTGTACTCGATCCAGTGCAGTGAATCCAACGCGTATTACTGGAGGGTATCTATGGTATCCCTCAGGGTGACATTATCATAATTTAATGTATTTTACTATCCTGTCTGAATCGGTTTTCAAATGGACAAAACTCGGAGTACAATATAAATTTTTATCAACCAGTCTCTACAGATGGCAGTAGAGACAGATACATTGTTTTTAATGGACCATATATTTCTACTATTGGGACTGCCTCCTTATCAACCGAATTTGTTATACTGCACTAATTCAATTTACTTTGTAAATTGTGGCTTTACAAGTTCGTTGTATTTTTTGCAGAAAACAATAATCTCAAATTTTGTCACGTGTTTAGTCAGAAATGTTGTCAAAAAACAGAGGTCAAACCATATAATCATATATTTAATTGGTGAGTTTGCATTTGCACATATCAGGAATTCACGAAGTACGGTTTGAATGGCTTTTATGTTGGGACTTAGTCCAGTTTTTCCCATTTCCCAATTACGTTGGCACCAGAAATGCAATCTCTGCATGAAGTATAGGTATATGCAAACTGTAAAAGGCCACAGGAATGAATCCGTCTATGTTAGAAAAATTCCTAGAAGTTAAGACTCTTTTAAGATACTGTTATTCCTAGGCTTTGCTGTCACTGCTGGATATCTGACTCCTTTTATTAAGGCTTAAATGAAATATCTCCCACCTATTTAACTGCACTACTTAGCTGTAAAGTAACTCAAGTATTCGTAATCCAATCTCCGGGGCACTTGTTCTGATTAGGCCAACGACATGTCAGAACAACATATTCATAGTCCAGAATAGAAGACATATTCCCGGTTGAGAAATGTGAAGCTGTGATGGTAGCCTAACTACCTAGGGTCAGTGCACGATCGAATGAATGCAACACGACAGGGTGTCAAATAGCATCAGTGCTTCATAGAATACCTTCGGCTTAACCAGTCGAGTTAAAAAGTGAAAGTAAGCACCTAATTTTGAATGGACATTCCTGCAGAACAATAACTTCTGGCAATTATTCGCGGCTCAACTTCCATATGGTTTCCAAAGTGAAATAATGGGAAAGTCTTAATCTGCGGAATCATCAAAGCTTAGGAAGTCCGTCGATCGAGTTTAAAACTTGAGGTCGAAATATGTTTGGTAATTACACTTTGAAAACCCTACAAGTGTGACTGTCATAATAATACTTGGACGTTTTACTGAAAAGAGATTCAAAAGCCTTCTAAAATACACACTGAAATTTATTCAAAATGGTACTTTAGAGACTGCGGGTATCGACGTTTGCGAGTTGTACGGATTATACTAACGCAAGATCTTATACCAACAACTTCTATAGTGTTCGTTCTTCGAGTACCAAATGGTAAAGCAAAAGACCAGATTTTGTCGTCCAAAGTACGTATTATATTTCGGGACAAAATCGCGGGTAGAGGTGAATGCTTAGCTAGCTAGTAATCGTGCACGCACGTGACACGACGGAGCACCAAATGGCGGAGATGCTTGACCGTAAGCCTTCAGCTAAACAAGTCGACTTAAACAGTGATGGTCAGCATCCAATGTTGAGTGATGATTGCTGTGGTTAATAATTTTGGGGAATTATTTGCCGCTACAGTACCATATACGTGGTACTGGATGATGCGATGCGATTCTACGATAAGTGGATGTTATCTGCTAGTTTTGCCGCCTAATGTTTTTATGCAACTCACTACTGCTGATTCGGTCCAATAGATATACATCAAGTCTTACAGTTAATCCTCAGGCTGCCATTTAGTTTTAGCCTGCAAGCCATAAAATGGCCTTAAGAAAATATACATCTTAAAATTCCACACTGTTCTAATATTCTGTGACTACATTTTACTGTTTATTAAAGAACAAGGCATGAGGTTATGTGGTATACAAGAATCTATTGCGTGTTCTATTTGACTAAATGGGCGTACACGTATTTCCTAGTACTTCTTCACGTTTATCAATGTGCGCAAACGTCGTGGCTACTCGACGCCCACAACGTAAAATCAGAAGGCACTTGTGAAGAGTATAATCGTGTATTATAGCCGTAGTCAAATTTCGAAATTGTATCAAGGTAACGTTCAACAGTAAATTGACAAATGTTTACGAAGTACATATAAAATCGATATGTGTAAACATATAATATGAGTATGCAAATTAAATTAAAAACGTATGTTTATAGTTGGTATAGGGGTACTACATAATTCCCCCACCAGAACACTGAAATATAAAAAAAATACATTTAAGTGTTCGACAATAAAATGCGTCAGCGTAATACGTAGCAGCGATAGTACATAGAAAGCGATTTACTAAGCTGAAAAAAATGAGCAAAATGAGTCACTAAGGCCGATAATAATTGCGATAATAAAACAAAAAATAGGATTGTTGATCGTGGTAGAATATATAAGGAATGATACAATCGGCCGGGGATCTGTAGTCTGTATACGGAAACGATACGTGAATATTAAGCGCTATATGATTAAATGTAATAATACAGGAAATATCAATGTTAACATAGTAGTGACGTGATCGACGTATGAAGATATTAATCAGTTAAATGTGTAGTCAAATGACAATTACGAATAAAGATAATAAAAATGAAAATTCGTGATAAGTTATATTTTGATGATTTGCACATAACGTTTAGGCCAATGAACTCTCCTACCAGAGCGTGTAGTTTTCATAGGTTTCTCTGGCGACGTTGAAGCTTGCGTGGATGTAGATGTTGGCACTTCGTTCAGCTGGTCTTTATCGTTGGCTTCGAAATCGTCGATGAACGCTGGTTTGACTCTGTCGACACTGATGGCTTCTGCTTTATTCAGTCGTTCTATCGTGATAACTTTATCGTTTCTATTTAGAACTTTGAATGGGCCATCATAAGCGGGTTGAAGTGGTCGTTGTACACCCTCTCTCCTGACGAAGACGTGAGTGCAATCTGTCAGTTGTGGTGGGATGTATGACGTTCGTTCCTGATGGCGTGGAAGTGATATCTTGAGCTCGTTCATGTGTTGTTTTAGCTGCTGCACATAACCAGTCATATCTTGTGGAACTTGGTTACCTGGGGTGAAAAATTCTCCTGGTAGTCGTAATGTTGTTCCATAGACTAGTTCGGAAACACAGCAGCCAATATCTTTCTTTAGAGCAGATCGTATACCAAGCAGTACCAGTGGGAGTTTGGTTGACCAGTCGTTTTGAGTCAAAGAAGCAGCTAGCGCAGCTTTGAGTTGTCGATGAAGGCGTTCAACCATGCCGTTGGAACTAGGATGGTAGGCGGTTGTTCGTATTCGTTTGATGCCCAGTAATTCAGTTAGCTGTTGAAAAAGTCGACTTTCAAACTGAGCACCTCTGTCCGTAGTGATAATGGATGGGACACCAAAATTAGCTATCCAGTTTTCTACCAAAGCTTTAGCTACCGTTTCAGCTGAGACGTCGGCTATTGGAACTGCTACAGGCCAACGAGTGAATCTATCGACGCAAGTTAGAATGTAGTTGAAACCATTGGAAGGAGGTAGTGGACCAACTATGTCTACATGTATATGTTCAAATCTAGAGTCAGGGTTAGGAAAGCGACCAAGTGGTGCATTAGTGTGACGGTTGATTTTGACTCTTTGACAAGACAAGCAAGTTCGTGTCCACTTCTTAACATCGCTATTAATGTTCGGCCATATAAATCTTTCTTTTATTAGTTTGATAGTAGCACTGACACCGGGATGAGACAAGTTATGTAACTTCTGGAATACTGTATGTCTCATAGCTGCTGGGACGAAAGGTCGATATTTACCTGTAGAGGTGTCGCAGATTATTTTTGTCGTGCCAAAAGGAATTGCGTCTAGCTTCAAAGATGTTGTTTTAGAAGACATGATCTTTTTTAGCTCGGCATCATCTCGTTGTAGGTTTGAGAGACGTTCGTAGTCGATGTCTGGGCATACAATGTTGTCAATGTGCACACGTGATAAAGCGTCTGCCACTTCATTGTTTTTACCCTTTACGTGTCGCAGATCAGAAGTGAACTGAGATATAAACTCGAGATGTCGTAGTTCACGCGGAGAGTAGTTATCCTGTTTTGCTGATAAGGCTTTCGTTAGAGCTTTGTGGTCTGTAAAGACAGTAAAAGCTGTACCTTCCAGCATATGTCGAAAGTGTTTGATTGCTAAATAAACAGCCAATAACTCTCTACCAAAAGTGCTATAGCGACATTGAGTAGGATTCAGTCGTTTCGAAAAGAATGCTAGGGGTTGCCATTCGCCGTGTACCTGCTGTTGTAAAACTGCCCCGATGGCAACGTCTGAAGCGTCTGTCATGAGAGACAGAGGAGCGTCATTTTGACGTCTGACCAAGAGTGTCTTGTCATTTAACAATTGTTTGACATTTTCGAATGCTTTAACAGCTTCTGCAGGCAAATGGAATGAACGACTATGTCCACGTAAGCAATCGGTTAATGGTTGTAAAGCTTTAGCACAGTTCGGAATAAAACGCCGGTAAAAATTGACAAGACCCAAAAATCGCCGTAATTTTTTAAAAGAATCTGGTAATGGATACTCTTTGATGGCTTGTACGTCATCAGGAACTGGTCTGATTCCTTGGCTATCGATTAAATGGCCGAGGAATTTCAGTGAGGTCTTACCGAATTCGCACTTGTCTAAGTTGATAGTCATTCCGTATTGGTTAAGTCTTTCAAACACTGTCTTCACATGTTTCAAATGCTCGGCTTCGTCTGCACTTGCAATTAGTAAGTCATCGATGTATGCGTAGACGAAAGGGAGACCACGGAGTACTTGGTCAATTAGGCGTTGGAATGTCTGAGCTGCGTTCATCAGTCCGAAGGGCATGCGTACGAATTCGTATAAACCGAATGGTGTGGTAATGGCAGTTTTCGGAACGTCATCCGGGTGGATGGGGATATGATGATACGCTCGGACCAGATCGATTTTAGAGAAAACTTTAACATTTGGTAAGTTGCTAGCAAAATCGTGGATGTGTGGTATTGGGTATCTATCAGGTACCGTTTGCTTGTTTAAAGCTCGATAATCACCACACGGCCGTATTTCACCAGAAGACTTTTTGGGTACCATGTGAAGCGGTGAAGACCAAGAGCTGTTGGACGGTCGAATAATACCAAGCTCTAGCATTTTATCGAACTCTGTTTTGGCGATTTTAAGTCGATGTGGGTCAAGGCGTCGGGGACGTGCAAAAACTGGCGGTCCAGTGGTTTTAATATGATGAACCACATGATGCTTCGGTTCTGTTCCTCGAAAAGAAGGTTTTAAAAGGTCAGGAAACTGATTTACCAAATCGGTATATGGAGATGCTGGTGTGCGTGTGACCATCAAGTTCAACGATGATGCACGGCTAATCGTACCAGCAATGTACGTTTTATTGAGCGAATCTATAAGCTTGGGGCTCATCGGATCAACTAACAGTTTGTGTTGCTGTAGAAAATCAATACCGAGGATTGGGGATGGGACGTCTGCAATGATGAAAGACCAAGTGTAGGTATTCTTTAAACCAAAATCTAAAGTCATTCGTTTACTTCCATATGTAACAATACTGGACTGATTAACAGCTTGGAGCGTAACTGCTGGGTCAGGGTGTTGACGTTCCTGTGTAGACGGAGGGAGAACACTCACCTCTGCTCCTGTGTCAACTAAGAATGTAGTACCGGTATTTTTATCTGTTACATAAAACAAACGACTGTTAGATCGTAGGTTGCCAACAGTATTTTTTACACATGACGATATATCTTTTGGTTTAGTCTGAAAGTTACAAGGTGAACGGCACCGTCGTGCTTTGCTTCCATAACTACGGTGATACCAGCAAATATTATCGCGTTGTCGTGACGTGCTAGGGGATCGAGAAAGACGTCGACGGGACGAGCTTCTAGAACGGCTTGGTTGTGTGCGTGTGGTCAGTTTTGCTAACTGATTCAGTAAGGTGTCGACTTTGTGTTCTAGAGTCTGTATTCTATCGTGAGTGTCTGGTATTCTGCTAGTGGAAGCGACAGATTGAGGTGTTGACCTCTCGTACATGCGATCCGCGATTTCAGTGAGCCTTTCTATGTCAATGTCGTCATCTCCGAAAGCAAGAACCTGCTGGATGTTTGCGGGAAGTCTTCGTAGCCATATTTGGTAAAAGAGACGTTTATCGATTTCTCTTCCGGCAACTAGGCTTTGCATATGCCTCATGAGTTGAGATGGGGTTTTATCACCTAACTCAACATTGCTTAACAGGCGATCGAGTGCTTGCCTATCTGAAAGCGAAGTGCATCGCAGTACCTCTTCCTTCAACTTGTCGTAAGGTGCTTCTGTGCTGGGATGAACGATGTATTGCCGTACCTGCTCGGCGACTTCGTCTGGTAGTACTGTACTCAAAATGCAGAATTTAGCTGTCTGTGACGTTAGCTTATTGCTAGCCAAATAATGTTCCAGTCGAGCAAACCAAAGATGAGGGTCTCTGGGCTTAAAAACTGGTACAGAAAGAGAAATAGTACTAACAGATCCCAGCTCTAAGTTATCAGAGGTATTGGAAGACATGTTACAATTCGTAAAAAAAAATGGTTTAAGAGTAGGAAAATGGCAAAATTTGTGCACAATAAGAATATGGCAAAACAGAAAAAATGCAATGCAGGTGCTTACCACAAATTACTGCAGGTTGTGCTATGAGCAAACACAAAAATGAGTTCGAATTGTTTAATAAATATATAAATCCGCGAAAGTTAGAGTTTTAATAATCCAGTAAGTGTGACAACGCGTCGAGGTCAAAAGTCGTCGTCGGAGTCAGCAATTTGTCGTCGGGATCAGCAAGTTATCGTCGGGGCTCACCAATTTATTGCGTGTTCTATTTGACTAAATGGGCGTACACGTATTTCCTAGTACTTCTTCACGTTTATCAATGTGCGCAAACGTCGTGGCTACTCGACGCCCACAACGTAAAATCAGAAGGCACTTGTGAAGAGTATAATCGTGTATTATAGCCGTAGTCAAATTTCGAAATTGTATCAAGGTAACGTTCAACAGTAAATTGACAAATGTTTACGAAGTACATATAAAATCGATATGTGTAAACATATAATATGAGTATGCAAATTAAATTAAAAACGTATGTTTATAGTTGGTATAGGGGTACTACAAATCTACTAAAAGACTAATTTCAAAAGAGGATGACTTAACTGTTAAACCTTGTTTAACATCAGAATCCACATGGAGTTAAATGATTAAACCTGAAGTTTAATGAAACTGCCTACCATTCTCACCTCTTCTCAACTCAGTTTACCTGTAATAGTCAGTATTTGGCACTGCGAAATCTTGGTGTAATTAGACGGAAGACGAACCTAAGTCTTCGGTCATTTCATGCGCGATATGTTTGACTAGACTTATTCGTGATATAAGAAAAAGTCATCCACTTTGACTGGTATTGGTGGATAATGACAGAGTACTTGCTAAAGACCTATCAGAATGGATAAGGTGTACAGATTTAGCATCTTTTTGTTTATTATTCGCGAAGATATAAGCTAAATATGTGAATTAGAGAATAATTCTCTTTTTTTATCACATTTGATTCTGAATCGACAACTCTTTATTGAAAGATAGATACAGGGTTCATGGATTTGCTCCCCTAAGACCGTAATAAATCATAGGAAATGACCAACTGTCAGACGTGGAAGTTAACTCTAAAGGGTATTTCTTTAAAAACCCACAAAATGAGGAAATCAAGAAACTGTCTTTTATAATTTGTAGAAAATTTGACAGTGCTGGTAAGAGAGAAAATTATGCTCAAAACTGCAGATTCTTTCTCTTGATTTAAGAGAGTTTAGCCAATCGTTGACCCAACTGAAGAGCATGGCAGAAAACAGAACAAAGTAGAGATATAATGTTGAAGCCCTATGTTCCACTCGGAACACAAGGGAATAATAACAATACATAATTATCATTATTATTCCTTTGGGTTTCGAATGGAACATAGGGTTTCAACGGCACATCATTATTTTGTTCCTTTCTCTCCAGCCCTCTTTACATGTTTCCATGTTTACCCATAAGGTCACATCTCCGGCTTACAATATCTCCTCCATGTCACCTTCAAAGTGGCGTCCAACTCGTTTCCCATTCACCTTACATTAGAGCGGTGGCCTGGCGGGCTATGTCACACAGTGGTTTTCTTAGCGTGTGTCCGATATATCTCCATTTTTTCTTCGGAATGCTTGTTGGGCATTAGGTACTTGATTGGTTGGTTTCTAGAGTCTCGTGCTGCTAATTTTTTTCTTACTGCCCTGCCATCTGATCTTCAGCAAGCAGCCAGTGAAGGCAGTTGTTGATAAAAGTCCGTGGTAAGCTCTTGGAAGTTCTTTTCGTGATGCAGTGATCCATGTGGAAGAAATGACTGAATTAATAGTGGTGTTGAAAATCCTAGTTTCGTTGTTTATGGTAGCTAGGTGCGGAAAACTTCCAGACTGGTTTGTAAGTGATGAAGCTGTATATTGCTTCTCTGATCGTGGCTGGTTTTGACATCCTCATTCGTCTGGGGTGCCTGTAGTCGAAACGTTTCTGCCTAGACTAGTGAAGGAAGTGACCTTCCGCTGGTAGTAATTGATCCTTGTTGTTTTCTTCTCTGTGTTCACTTGAAATCCTGTCTTAGCTACCTGTCTCTTCTACCAAATTGCTGGTTTTCACCTGTAAGTCTTCGAATTTATATGACGTTAGGCGTAAATCGTCCGCGAAGTTCAGATCTCCTAGAGTCTTGTTATCAGTGTAACATATTATTGTCTTTTCACTCTCCGTACACTGTCGGTGACAACAGGCAGCTTTGTTTTACTCTAGTCTTCACTTCAAAAGCTTCGCTAAGTTTTCGATTGTGAATCACTTGACATCTTGCATTGTTGAATGGTTGCTGAATGAGGTTGTCTAGCACTAGCATAATCATTGATTTCACGCATCTGCGTCATTCTCTCTAATGGGCTTAGGTTTAATATATCTGTGTCTTATTTCTGGCTTTCTTGTTGAGGGCTCAATACTTTCAATCTTCTGGCATACACTGCTTAACGGAATGTCTGACAGGTGCAGCTTCTCGAACCTGTCTAAACCCAAGACGTCAAGGTTTGAATTGTTGATGTAGCATGTGCCGACGAAATGACTATCGCGAAAATCAACGCTGCATTTAATTTCTCCATTCAATCGAAGTCTTCCACCACATGCACTAATTGCTATCTGATTTGTCTTCTCTATGGCAGGGCATCCCAACGTCTGCCACAATTTCTTTGATATTATTGTAATATCGGATGCTGTGTCGATTTGTAGGCGTGCCGGCCGTGTATTAATCGTCAGATTGATATATTTGCGAGGTGCTGGAGTACTAATATGATATGTGGCAGTAACACCCAAAGACTTGAGCTTGTTGCGCCGTCTGGGTCGACTACGAGATCTGGGTTGGTTGTTGCGTTTGCAGTAGCCATCTTTGTGACCAACAGTATGGCATCGACGGCATTTATGCTGTTTGAATGGGCACAAGTTTGCAAAATGCCAGGAGCCACAGTGCCAGCAGGCTGACGGTGGTTTATGCTGAGGATGAAGCGGTGCGGTTGATGTCGACGGTACTGGATGCACCACATGCACTTCTGCTGCATTTTGGCTGCCAGACTGCACCAAGACGGTATCGTTATGAATGTTGATTAAACGCTGATATTCTTCACCGACGTCTTTCAAAGTCATTCGTGGATCTTGTTCCAGACGATTTAATAGGCGTGTGCGTATATCAGCAAATTTGGGTGACTGCAAACCACAAATGAAAATCAGTACCTTGAACTGGTCTTCTGAGAGTGATTTCAATTTAAAACATTCACACGTGCGATTGACTATACCCAACTGAGTATGGATATCATCATTTTCGTTCAACACTAGTTTCATGCAATGATATCGAATGTTGAATAACGATCTCTGATCACCAAACTGATGACGAAGGGTATGGACAGTTTCATCGAATGATCTTTCGCTGGGCTTCTGTGGGAGAATTAAGTTGCAGTATTTATCTAGCTCCTCTGCTCCCAATTTACGAAGTAGAAGCCGTACTTTCCAGGCATCATCTTTATCCGCAAAGTCTACTCGAAATAGGTCTTCATATCTGCGAAACCAGGTATCAAATGTTACGTTCGCATCTGGATCATAAACGAATTCTGAGATGCTACTACCAATGCTGTCGTTGGCTGTAGATGAATCAGCGGAGCGTGATATTTGTAGACCAGCAAGCATTTCCATCAATTTTAGCTGCTGTTCCATTAGTTTCTCTAAACGCAGTGGGTCCATCTTCAGCAAACCCGTCGCCAAATTTGTTATGATGTGTGAAATAAATAATGAATATTAATGATTCCCCTGCGTATATATTATAAAGATATGGGACATTCCATACTGCTGAAACAGTTTCTGAATTACTTGGCAACGAGTTTGTCATTAAACACTTGGTAACAAAAGTTACAGAATGGTAAAAGCACAACATCGATGTCAAAATGACTGATATCAGTATTTGAACTTCAAACCACTTAAATCCTTACAAAATAATTTTTGAAAATTAATTTGATGCTCACTACAGACAAACTGCAAGACGAAGTTGCCTAGTGGCTCAATAGGAGGTTATGACCAGTGTGGGTTTCACAGGGTCAGGCTTAATGATAGATACAGGCCGATGACTTTGGCTCGCGGTGGCGCTATATGCATCACCAATTGATGGATGTTGACATTCATGGGCTGGCCATTGGATTTTTTCCCAGTGACTGAATGGTTAACAGCCTAGCCTTGAAACTTAAAGGTCCTGGAAGCGTGCTGTTGAAGAGTCCCAGACTACGGGAAACTGCTGACAGGTACTCAATAGTTTTTAAATGATATCAATCCATGGTCAGATTTGAAACCAATCAAATCCCTACAATTTAATTAAAAACCAAATTTATCTGAAAATTATAATGTATTTTCTTCAAACATTTGAAAAATAAAACTACTTAGATGATGAACTTCGGGTAAATTTCAGCTGATAGATTTTGGTCACCAGAAACATGGGTTGGAAAGACCACTATATATGGGGGAGTACTGGGAAGTTGTTTCTTCCTAGTTCTAGACTTTTCGACAGTACACACCCATGACCCATTCAGGGATCGAGCCCTGGTCGAGCCAAGCTGGTCGACTATTCATCAGCTACTTGGGCTAGAATTCAATAAGTTGCCAAAGTAAGAGTTCCCATTATGATAATTTCAGAACACAATTTAAACAAGCAAATATGTATTTTCAGTAAATTACCGACAAACTTTACGACTGCATAATAAAGTAACAGTTATAGGCGGATACGGATCACAAGATTGATAAAAATTCCACCTATGCGACTCTGAACAAGGTGTAACCTAAATTCCCTAAGTAGGTACGCCTTTGATTGCTAAGCACGGCTGAGGCAGCCTCCATAAAAAGTTTCTCTATTATTTCAAAAAGTTTCTCAACCTAATCTTTATCTTTAGAGAAAGTCTTCTCAATTGGTCTACCTACTAGGGGCTTCAATCTGGGCCTAGAATAATTACCCCAGTGATACCGGATAGTTGTATGTATTATTTTTACCATTATTTGTACTACTAAGTTCATTATCAATAAACTACTGTGCTATAGCGGCATATTTTAATCTTAGTTTCTCCATTTATTACATTTATTGTTATTATTATTGTACTCACATTCCGCTTGATTCTGTTCGGTTCTATTGATCCACATCGCTTCGAATGCCTATGACCGATATTTCACTATGTAATTGTAGTAAGGCTGATGAGAGTTCACCGAAAACACGTATTTGCTTGTTGAAATCGTGTTCTACAGTTAGAATTTACAGGTCATTGGATTCCTACCGAAGTAACTGAACGGTCGGAGAGCGTGGTCCCGTAACTTCTTGTCATCGGTTTGGTCCTCGAGGAGTCCCAAAATCGGACGAAACGCCTGTCCAGTGCTCCTTAGTTTTCAGTGATCTCTCTCTCACCCTAATGTACAAATCGCGATTACCTGTCGTCATGTATGTGTCTACACACACATAGACACGTAAATTAGCATACAATATGGGATGTAACGTAATCATTTACGAAATATTAAGGCTTGTAGTGGTGGAAAGTGATTTTGCATTTTTCAATTGTCATAAATTAGCGGGGCTTCATAATAAGTTTTGCAAATGATAGAATTTAGTTACCATCTCTAGATCATACCACTTATTTCCCGATGCAAATGCAATTTAATGATACGGACCAACCTTCTTTTGGCCAGAGAAAGTTGGGCAAGCTCAGCTGATGCTAATATACCGGTGGATGCCATATTCATCGACCTTAGCAAGGCGTTTGACAGGGTTTCTCATTCAGGTCTTCTAGTAAAGTTAGGTAGTCTGGGAATCAATAAAGTGGTTGCCGACTGGATTCAAGACTTCTTAAGGACAGAAGACAAAGAGTACGAGTTAACGGGGTTTTATCAACATGGGAATCGGTTAAGAGTGGCGTTCCTCAGGGTACAATTCTAGGCCCACTTCTTTTCCTGATTTATGTTAATGAGATTCCATCGGTAGTTAAGTCATCCTGCTTACTGTTTGCTGATGACATCAATATTTGGAGGGCTTTACACGATGACAGTGATCAAGTTGCTTTGCAGGAAGATTTAAACTTGTTAAGTGACTGGTGTAAGCACTAGGCCTTGGAGATTAACTTAAGCAAGAGTGTAGTTATGCATGTATCTCATAGTCACGTGCACAATTACTCAGTGAATGGCATTACTCTTCCAGTGGTCACTGAGTATGAGGGCTTGGGAGTGGTTGTGCAGTATGACTTGAAAACAGCAACAAACTGTAGAGCTGCAGCCACTAAGGGTTTTCGAATATTATGAGCCATACGCAAAGCTTTTGCGAATTTTGACGCTGAAATATTTCGTATATTATATCCGACTTATATCAGACCTCATTTGGAATATGGGATCCAGGCAGCGAGGCCGTGTTTCAAATACGAAATAGACTTATTAGAAAGGGTGCAAAGAGTAGGAACTAAGCTAATAAAAGGTTTCTCAACCCTCTCATATGAAGAGAGGTTAAGTCGACTGGGTTTATTTCCACTGTCATACAGACGACTTAGGGGTGACCTAATACTAGCATACCGTATCCTAAGAAATGATTTTGCAGCAAATTTATCTAATTTATTTCTTCCTTCTAGCACCAACCAATTGCGAGGACATCACCTCAAGGTTCAAAAACCACGGTCGAATCGTCTGCATTTGGAGATCCGTTTTTCGCATCGGATTGTGAACCACTGGAACTCCCTACCGGAACACATCGTATCAGCGCCATCCGTTGATTCATTCAAGGCGAGATTGGACCTCCTGTCTGTAACAAATCGAAATGATTAACACAGGCATATAGCCTACTATCCTAAATAAATTGAAAACTGAAAACTGGACATCTTTCTTTGTGACAGAGTAGACTGTAGGCTTTGAATCTATCTGAACTCTACACTAGTTCAATATTATTCCCTTGAGTTCATGCTCTTATCGTTGTTAGACAATCAGTTTCTTGCGTATAATAAAAAACTATAGGCTATATTAATCGTTTTATTTTGCTTTTTTGAATATTCCGCGCTTTAACGAAAATCGGTAATTAAAACATTCATATTATACATGTTTGAATTTTGGTGCGCAAATGTTTGTTTAAGTAAATTAAATTTTGTTTGTATAGCTTCTTATTTTTCTCATCTAAATTCATTATCAATCACTTCCCAATAGTAAACTGAACTCTTGAAGAGCAGTCAGAAAAAAATGAATGATGAAGAAATTAAAGATTTTTTCATGGATCCAATGGTTACAGCTTATATTGAGTCATTTATGGAGGCTCACTGTTCAAGTAAATATCATTTCGCATATAAATTTCGAGCATACTTATTGTTTAGTATTTACATGTGACGAGGAAGTTCACCCAGATCATTTAGCTAGACATAAAGAATACTCAGAAATGGTGAGTGAATAAAAGTTATTTATATGTATGCTATTCTAATGTGAATTGTAATTTTATTGTAACTCTTCTACTTTGTTTGTTACAGGTTTTGTTACATCCCCAGTCAAATTTGTAGGGTTCTAAGATTTGTGAGGGTTTCGGGTTAATTTCACTTGTTAGACTCCGTCAAAAGCGAACACCAGTTAGAAAGATCAGTGAGACATGATAGAGAAGATTTGTAGCTCAGGTGGATGGTTTTGTTGTGGTTGTCTTCTCTGAGCAGCTGGATGGTTTATTGGCGAAGCTTTCATTACCCTACCTCGAACTGAAGTATGCGCTGAAGATATTGCCTAGTAAGTAGGGCAATGAAAGCTTAGCAAATAAACCATTTAGCTGTTCAGAGAACAAAACTACATCAAAAGGAAATCATTTAAGACCACGGAGCACTGGGAAGCTGTTTCATCCTGTTTTTGGGACTCTTCAGAAGCTCGCATCTATGATTTCTACAGGAGTAGAATCTGTTACCTCAGAATATGAGACCATTCTCGTTGACCATTTAGCTACTTGGAATGGAATTCAATGACGGGTGAATCCTAACTTCTATTGATATAGCGATGCCCTCACGAATGCCTTCGATGGGCATCCTCTTCACCTATATATATGTAACGGCGGAAGATAAAGGCTAGGCAACAGATTGTTTATTGAGAAAATCAAGAGATATTTATAGATTTTTAGATATATTATTGTCAGCGAAAAAGCAACATCTTCTGACTGGTTGTTTTCTTGCTGAAGGTTATCCTCTTATCTCTTTGTGACCGTTTCTCAGAAAGTTAAGCCATCTATTTGCGAATCCTGTTTGTATACCTTAAATCCGCTGTGACTGGTTGATTGGTTCCTCTGGTTCGGGACGTAACATTGACGTAAATTGCTGTCTACAATTTCGGCTTGTTGGCAGCCAGGTCTCGCCATGTATATATATATATATATATATATATATAGACCACAAACTGACGAAAATAGAATTCAAAGGCTTTTGAATTCCAGTGTAAGGGGCTGAATATTGAATTCAGAGAGGATCAGACTTCATATGGGCTCAAATATGATCTCTCTTAATGGGTTACGACAATCTATTCCACCATGGTTTTACAAGGGAGAAAGGAAGGATGTGAGAAGTTCTATTCTAGAACAATTGATCGACTTCTGTCACTCTACCAACCCTGGCCGTGACTTTAAGAGCATCTATCGAATCCATGCTAACTTGCCAGGTTTTCTTCATTATAAACTTCTAAAGACGGTGGAGGCCTTGGTCATTCATAAATTTAAGCCAGACCTTTGTATACAAAAGAAGTATGTACAATCCTTACTTCTGCCTTTCCCTCGTTACTACGATTATTATTATTATTATTATTATTACTGTTCTAATTCCAGTATGATTCCACTTGTCCCACCTATTACTCTAAATCAAAAATGATTTGAAATATCACATTCTATCTTATAATACTTCACATCGTGTTAGGTAACGTCTTTCATGTTTGCCTACCAATATCAATGGGGAGACTGAAAGATGACCTGGATGCACAACGTCTCCATGAATGATATGGATTCAGGAAAAGCAAGTCATTTGCTGAGCCAATTGCAAATATATGCATCACTGAACAGAGTAGGGAATAGCAGTCAAATCTCTCTCTAAGTCAGCTTTGACAGAGTTGATCTCAAAGTAATTTGGAAACTACTCCTAAACTATAAAGTAAACAAAATTTGCATTAATCCCATTCAGCAGCTGTATGACACTATCACATATCAAGTAATCCACAAGGGGAAACTTAGAGTAGCTTTTGAAGTGACGAGAGAGGAGTAAGAAAAGGCAGCTAATTACTGTCACTGGTGATATTCTTAATTGTGATGGACTGGATTACGTGTCAGAAAGTCCATAGAGAGTAAAGAGACAGGAATGTATGGGACCAGTAAGAAGACTTCGTAAGATCTAGACTCCAGGATGACTTAACGTCCAATGTCACGTAAAATCGAAGACTTACATAATAAAACCAACAGGTAAGTAGGAGAGACAGACAATGAAGATAGAAGTGATGAATCCCATATTAGTTTGTTTATTAGATGTATCACACAGTGAAACAGTATTATTTACTGGATGATAGGGTTTCAAACAAAATTTATTTATTGTTCATAATCATATCAATTATAATCACACGACTTCGAAACTTTCAGTTTTATAGTTTTCTTTGTCCTCTTCTATTTGTCGTCGTAGGGGTAATAAAATTTTCCAGATATCTGCATGGATAGGTGTTGAATCATTCCTATAACACGTATTTGCAGTTGATTCGATAAACAAAGCTTCCGCTATCAATCTCTCCCTCCACCCTGTGACATTATATTTTAGAACTGTCATCTTATCCCATCCTATTGTATGGATGGTTGTGTGTAAGTGCATGTAGTGAGTGGTATAGCTGAACTATTCTCTAGATTTCTTATCTTATTCGGGTCAACCAATCTAGATTTTGCTGTTAGGTTTTTATGCTCAGCTAGTCTGACTGACTGATTTTGTTCTATTACTTTGATCCATCTATGTATTTGACCTGAAAATCATTGCAGACAGGGTATTAGATAAACTAAATTGTTTTGTTTCAGATGGTCCACAGGATGCAGCCTTTAACCGACAAAGCTTGTTTCTAACAGAGTTTGTGGGTTTGAATCCCGGCCACTTTATTCCTCCCTTGTTAAGAATTCTGCGTAAGGTTTCCGAGGTTCCTTCTTTGTATGGAATTACTACTGATGGTTTAGATTCCCTATTGTTGGTGTTGTCTTGCGCATGTTTGACATGCATGTCGTCATTAATATTATTATTATTAATCTTGAACCCTCTTTAAAGCCTCTTAATGACCCCAACCAGTTTGCCTATAAACATAGTAGGTGTACCTTAGATGCCGCTGTAGTTCTATATCATAATATAGTCTCTAGTTTAGATAGAGGAGCTAAATACGTTAGGTGTGCCTTCCTCGATTACACATCTGCATTTTACTCTGTACCTAGGTCTCTCTTGTTAAGTAAGCTTGCTGCAACACAGAGTGAGAGATGCATAAATAAGTGGTTGTATTCCTACTTTTCTGATAGGAAGCAGTACACTGTCTACAATGGAAAGTCCTCCACTACCTCACTTACTTTAGCTGGTGTTCCTCAAGGTGCTGTTCTTTCTCCTTTTCTGTTTTCTTTTTTCTTACATGACTTGCCCCATTCTGATGTAGCAACTTTTGTCAAGTATGCTGATGACCTCTCTGTCTCCATGCCTGTCAACTCTCAGTCAGACTGTTCCATACTAAATAACTTTCTCTCGGAAATTAGTCAGTGGTCCTCTTCAAACGGTCTTAAGCTGAATCCGTCTAAATGTCAGGTAGTAAATTTCTCTTTCAGACGAAAAAGTGACCTACAACAACTAGCTAGCTCACATGGTCCCACTATCATTGACGGCATAGAGGTTGAAACTACATCAAATGTCAAGTACCTTGGACTGAGTATTTCCTCCGATCTTTCCTGGTACCCTCACATCTTGCTAGTGACTAGAAAGATGTTTCGCTTAACGTTCTACGTTAGGAAGTTTAGGCAGTCTGGTATAAAGCAGTCTTTGCTTTCTCAGTTTGTCAATTCCTGCATTCTACCCATCCCTCTTTACTGCTCCCCATTAATCTTTCCAGGACTACCTAATAAAGACTTTGCTTCGCTGCGTAGGGCACTAAAAGCTGTTAGTAGGGCAAGTGGGATATCGTTAAACCAACTGGTTAACACCATAGTGGATAGACATATAATGTCATGTAAGAAACTAGCGAATACTATATTGTCAGACCCTGAGCATCCTCTCTATACACAGCTCTCTCCTTGCATTTCATCTGGTAGAACTAGAAGTAACTATAGGAAGCTATATGCCAGGACTACCAAGTATAAAAACTCCACAATACCTTATCTGGCACAGCTGTTATGTGATGAGAAAACTGTTAGGCATGACACGATCACCTTACTGCGGCACTCTAACAAATAGTTCCCATTAGCTTTTGTTCTCCTTTCTTTGTTACTATTATATTGTTGCTCATATATTCTATTACAGACTGATTTTATATATCATATCCTGTGCTGTATTATTTAAATATGTGAACGCAATACTGTTCTTTTTTATTTCTTCTATTTCTCTTTTTTATCTTTTATTCTTGTTGCTTTTATTTTTAAATTCTTATAAAATTTATGAGGTAATTAGATGCAATATTGTAATGAACGCTGAAAATTCCATACCTGTACCACAAATACTGTTTGGAATAAAGCCATTATTATTATTATTATTGTTATTATCATTATAATTATTATCACTATCACTATTATCATTATTTATTTTATTTTTACATTTCCCTACATACTTTCTGACTAATTTATCAGGGTAATTATTAAGTTTCAAAGCTTCTCTTACATGCATCACTTCCTGTCTTCGATTTTCCTTGGTACTACTTAGTTTTTGTGCTCTGTCACTTAAACATTTCACCAATTCTATTTTCACTGACATGGGATGGAATGATAGGAAGTCCAAATATCTGTTTGAATGCGTGGGTTTCCTGTAAACACTAGTGTTTAACTTCCCATCTTCTTTCCCTTTTACGCTACAATCTAACATTGGCAGTTCCCCTTCCTGACTTTCCAATTCATAAGTGAATTGAATTGCCTCTACCTTTGAGTTAATGTGTTCGAAAAATCTATCTATATCCTGTGTTCAGAACGTCATCTAGTAAATACTACTATTTCACTGTGTGATACATCTAATAAAGAAACTAATATGGAATTACTTACTACCACAGTGCCCAAGTTTTACACATATATAAATCTAATTTTTATCTTCTCCAATATATTTTCTCATCTTGTGTGTTATTTGAACTCCTGCTCATGTAATAACCTTCTGATTTTTAAAATTTTTTTATTTCTTCCACGTCAGATGAAACATTTATTAAGCGATTCAAAAATCAATTATCAACAGCTAAAACAATCGCTTAACATACTACTGACAAATGAAAAGAAATCTTTAAATTCAATATCTTATATAATAGCCTGTTGGAATTTCAAGTTATTTTATCAAATTATGACACTAGTGAATATTGATTTACAAATGGAAGCACTTTATGCTATTCAGCAAAAAAACAGCAGTTGTCATTCAAAGTAAGCGCTCACTGTTGCCATCGATTTTTGTTTAAGTTTTCGTTACTGTTTGATAAATAATTCACTAACTTTTAAAACAAATAGCACGTTGCTGAATTTCGTGTATTCATGTTGTTTATGTCGTCTTACTGAACGAATTACCGAAAATGTGTGGTGGTTGTTTAAATAAGCAGGTTGTAATTTGCATATCATTAATGTATTCTACATAGTCCCTAGTTATTTAAAATGTAGCGTCGTGCATAAAAAATTGGCACCAGTAAGAAGGTAATCTCTCATTTATTAGTTGTGGCGGCCTGCTTAAAACTTGAGCTATCAAAAACTTCCATCTCTCCCTCTATTGCATATATTTTCTCTCGTTTTGTTTGTTTTAATCGATTTAGATGTGACCTATATAGGTTCCCATGTGAAGTGGTATAATAAGGTGGGCAATATTGAGGTTAGGCGTCGAGTGCTAGGTAAGGAGGGGAAATCAATCAACGAGGCTGTGAAGCTACATCTACTGAGGTGGTTAGGACATGTGTTATGCCAACCTAGCCATCGCCTTCCTCGACAACAGGCAATGTTAGCTGCCAACATAGGGTCAGGTTGGAAAAGAGTCAATGGTGGTCAAACCAAAACATGGCTTCACCAGTCAATGAAATCCACAACAGTCAGTTTAAGCCAGCCATGTAGGAAGGTGTAGACTTCCTCACTGGTTGGGGTCCTAGGGACGGTAAAAACCAATGGCTGGTTACAATCGGTGATATGGCTCAAAATCGTCGTTGTCAATGGCTGGCGTAGATGCATCCACTACTTGTGACTTATGATTTCAAATGAAACTATGTTGTTCTTCGTTATTACTATTCCTATGGCTCACACCTCTATTTACTGTCTCTATTATGCATTTCTTCTATTTCCTTCTCTTGCTTTGTGTGATACATGAAGGGAGTGTGGCGACTTGAACTGCCGCACATCGGTGCAAAGTTCTATGTCGAAAACAGAAAGACAGACATATATTGGTATTATCTACTCTTGTGTGTATTTAAAGTGGTTACAAGCTCCTGATTGGCAAGTTCCTACTAAACTTGAGGAATGGCCTGATTATGGATGGCAACGTATCCTAATACATGAGATAACTATTCTTTAGTTATATCCGTGGATATCGAAATGTACTTCTGAACATCTTAAAATTGACTTCGAACTAGATATCGTGGATGGATTTCTTGAAGGAGACAAAGTAGATATATCATAATGGAATGGTTTGGGCTTCAGCTCAGAGACTACTGTGTGTCACAGGACATACTAGTGTTAATTGATATTTTACTTGAAGATATTGTGCGAAGAGAAAATATCATGCCAATAAACACCTCTGAGGTATGAGGAGAACCTTTTACGCAGAGCAAATGTATGTTTGTCATTTTCTACTCGGTATATGATGACTGGAAGTCAAACAAGCATAAACTAGGTAGTTTCGCCATACATCTATGTGTATTCATCGATTTAAGTGCTCTTTTTTAGGCATTTATGTTTGGTCGTACTACTAGACAGCTTAGACAACATTTTATGGAATATTTCTTCATCAAAGTTTGGTGAAGGATTGACAAAATGCGTCCGCAGGCCCATCTCATTTATCTGATAGTGAAAATATTCATTCAGACATCTGTAAAAAATAAAATATTCGAGCAAAGAATATCCTTTTTGATAAATTCCTCTTCTGGCTCTACAATTATATATATGTGTGTTTATATACATAGAATATTCTAGATTAGTAGTCAATACCAATATTAGCGTTTTTTTAAATAATATCGATTTGTTTAGTAAGATCGCGATGGAATTGCAGTTCATTAAAGATGCTTAATCTCCCCTCTTCCATGTGTATCTACCAATTTAACTGCTCCCTTGGAGCCAGTTATATAGGCCGTACAATTAGGTGTGTTTCTCGCTGAATTTCCGAACATCACCCTGCCTGGTTGGTTAAGCAAAGGTCAAACAAAATCTATTCGCATAGTGCTATTCTTGTGGATGCAGAACACACAAGATTGACGTTAACCATGCTTTCAGGGTCATTTACTACATGCCTACGAATCTCAATTTTGCCTACTAAATATTGCTGAGGCTGTGGGGATCCATATTAAGAAGCCTAATTTGTGCATCCTAAAAAGAAGTTAGTTCAGACATTATCACTACCTTGGCCATCTAAGTTTGATTGATCCTGAATTTTTGTGGAATTTCCTAATTTTAGTTGATATTCTATTTGCTATTATATCTTTATTATTATTATAATAAAAGCAGCTTTATTGAACTGTAATTGCATTGATCATACTTTACAAATCAATATTATTTATTGTTTTTCAGCAGGTTCTACAGTTCTACATCCATCTATAACAATGAAAGAATGATTTTTATTGACAGCATTAGTGGTTTTTAAAAAGAGTAACTTGGAACCATTTAGATCAGAATTCCAGCAGTTATTTGCAATTAGATTTTTAATAGATTATAGTACAAAATATAAGTGTGTATGTGGTAATATGTATAATTGTAATACTAAATTGAACACCAATATTATTACAAAGTAAATGATTATGAATGACAACGAATGTACAAGAATAAATTCTCATGGCTCATCTTCATATTAAGTTCCATTCACATTTAATTGAATGTATAGATTTTCCCGTCGATTGATTGGACAGAAGTGCTCGGTGTCAGGTTGACATGTCTGTCGGCTTCTTGTGCAGATGCTTCGATGATGTTTGGGCATGTAATTAAAATTTAACTGGTGGATGGTGACTAGCAGTGGAATCCAGTCCAGGATGCTCATTTCGTCCTATTTGGGGCTCGTCATCCACCATCCACCAGTTAAATTCCATTCATATTGATTATAAACTTCAGATGGATGAGTAATCATGTCAAGGACGGGGATAGAGAAAAGGTTTTTTTGGTTGAAATTTATGTGCGTTGTATGTGTCACTGTGAAAGTTAACACTACGTTTAAATAAGAAAACGAAATTAATATAAGTAAAAAGTTTGAGCATTGTGGATTAGATCAAATAAAGTATAATTATATTTCAATAGTTTACACACAATGATAAGTTTTGTTATTGGTAGTATTTCGAGCAAAATTACTGCCCGTGTTCACACCACTGTTGGAATTGTTTTATTCGAAAGGTTAGTTAATGCAAGTGTGATGACAAGGGGCTAGAGGAATTTGTATGTACAGGATGGAGGGCCATAACAAAAGGGAACGATGTAATAAGGTATTTACGAATTAGCAGACTCCACAGCAGACCAGGGGAGTAATATTTGTTGGGTCTGTTTCTTCTGTACACAGAGCACCGGTTATTTTAGGTGAATTGCAATAGCCTCTGTTGTTTTTGATGTGGTTGTGTTCTCTGAGCTGGATAGTTAATTTGCGAAGCTTTCATCACCCTATTAGTTGACATCTTCAGCGCATACTTCAATTTGAAGTGAGCTTTTAGATTTCTCCACAAGTTTATAAGACAGCTCTCTCAGTGACCAAGGACATGATTGGTTGTTTTTGTGTGTTTTCACACCTTCTAGGCTACTTGTATTGGAACTGATTGTTTCTTTGACTTCAACTTTGACTCTTTTTGTATGAGGTTTCTTTCTTATCGGTTAATAAATTTTGTCAATCTCGATGTGTCTATTGATTGATGATTCACTGGAATACAAAGCTTCTAAAAATTCTCTAGCATTCTTGGTGTTTCCTCTTTCTAATATTTGAACATTGTCCCAATCAAATTGATGCCCGTGGTTGTCTGTATGCAGTGATATGAGGGAGTGTATGTCATGTCTTTTGACGGCTAGCTTATGTTCGTGGATAGAAGGGGTAAAAACACACAAAAACAACCAATCACGTCCTAGGTCACTGGGAGAGTTGTCTTATAAACTTGTGGAGAAATCTAAAAGCTCACTTCAAATTGAAGTATGCGCTGAAGATGTCAACTAGTAGGGTGATGAAAGCTTCGCAAATTAACTATCCAGCTCAGAGAACACAACCACATCAAAATCATCCACCTGAGATACAAATCTTCTCCATCATATATAACAGCCTCTGTTGTTTATTGTATTTAGTGCCTGGATGCTCTTAGCAATTTATTCGGTACCCAATAGATGATGATGGAGAAGGATTCTTCACTGCTGGCTGCTTTGTAGCCAGTTTGGACCAGGTGTTCTAATGTCGTTTTTACTACACCTTTATTTAGCCACACTAGTAGGTGTTCCGGAGTGAGCACGAAAAATCAAGTTCCTACAGCAACCGCCAATAATAACTTGCTCCACAATCACAGTTGAATCGGTAAATACAAGAAGAGGTAGCTAGTCTATGTACTAGGTATTGTTCGCTTAAATGTGTTGTTCTAAATGTAAACAAACAAAATCGAAAATTCTATCGTATAGATTATAATTACACGATTGAATTAATTTTTGAAATTCGCTGAATTTTCTTGTTTAAATCTGCACATATTGATTAATCATCATTTAGATTATTAAATTGTTCAATGGATCATACAACAGAGATCAATGAAAGCGAAATTAATATAATGCTGGCAGAGAAATCTAACCAGAAAGATGGAGTAATAAAGGTAGATTCCATATATTTTTATCTTTTCATTTCTGTTAGAATATGAAAAAGACAATTCAAAATGAATTCGATCAACCTAACATTGTACAAGATAAAATAAATTTAACCAATGTAAGTCTTATTTATGCAGAATTTAATCTTTCTACAGATTTCCTAATTTTCTCAGTTAATAATCATTAGAAAGAGCTTGAATTAGGCTATAAATTAAGACGCTAGCGACTTGTATGAAACTACATACTACTGAGATTGATTGAGATGAGTAGTAATTCTTGTAACGACAGAAGACAAGGGCCAGGCAACAGATCGTTTATTGAGAAAATCAACAGATATTTATAGATTTTATGTACATTATTATTCGTTATTGTTAGCAGAGAAACCACGTCTTCTGCTGAAGGTTATTCTGTCATCTTTTTGTTGCCATTTCTTAGACAGACCGTTGATAGATCTGCTAATCATATCCGCCCACGCAAAGTCTGCTGTGATTGGTTGTTGAGTTAGTCTTTGTTCTTGTTTTTTTTCTCATGACCAAGATTTGGGACGTAAACATTGACGTAAATTGCTGTCTACGAATTTTGGCTAGCAGACAGCTCTCACCACAATTGTAGTATATCACTTATATTAAACAGTACTGCTTACCAACTAGCCAGCCAGGCTGAGGTGATCTGAACACCTCAAGGCGACTGTCTCGCTTATCAGCGAGGTTTAACGGGTTCACCTCAGTGCAGTGAGCTAGATCACTCCACCAAACCACCTGATATCTGGCTAGCTGGCTGCCTGGGAGAACTTGTATTTCCGCAAATTTTCTATAGTTTGGTTTGTAAGGGTTAGTTTTGTTTTTATGAGTTGATGACGGATTGCTATCAGCTAGAGAACCATTGAAAACCAGCCAGGGAGTACTGGAAGCTGTTTCATCCTAGTTTGGGAATCATCGGCAGTACGTACCCACTGGGGCTCGAACCCAGGACCTTCTGGTTACAACACACCCTAGTGACTTGCTACAGGATGGAGTTTCCTGGAGTTCTAGTGAGAAGTCGTGACCAGTCAGGTCCAACCAGATGTCACGTGTGAAGATGGATGTCCCACCGATGACATTGGTTGGGGTCGCGCTAAATTACGAATTGGTAGAAGTTGGAGTTCATGGACTGGCAATTGAAGGGTCGGGTCCCAGTGGCTTAATAGTATAGGAGTTTGACTTGTAACTGGAAAGTTGTGGGTTCGAACCCCCTGTGGGGTGGGTGCGTACTGACGATGATTCACAAATTAGGATGAAACAGCTGTCCAGTACTGCCTGGTTTTCAATGGTTCTCTAGCTGATAACAGTCCGTGATCATCTAGTAAAAATTCAGTAAATCACATCCACAATTCGTGACTTCTTATTCACGCTTTTTGGTATCAAGTAGTTCGTATGCATTTTGATCAAAATAATCTTGACTTCTACAGGAAACTGTGGTGATATAATCACCTCCTCGAACAGTGACAAATTGCGAAATAAAATTGCGATTTGCAAATTCGACTGGCGAATTGTCTTCAGACACACTCCATTAGTTTAACAACAGTCAATAAAAGACAGTTGTTCTTTAGTGAATAGAAATAATGAGATTAGATGGTTGGAGGCAATCGGTAGCAAGCCTTGGACCTAGGTTTCGTGCTAGTTGGCACTCATCAGCAAGGCGTATTTGCAACTTTGAAGGAACTCATGTCCCTTCTGAGATTCTAAACTTCAAGACTAACTTCAGATAACCACTCATAAATGCATAATTCCATATTAGATAAGTTTATTTGATATAACAGACAGTTGATGACATTTCGAGCACAATTTATTGCTTCTCATAATCATTTCAATACTTACAAAGACGGCTTCATGGTTTGCCCCTTCCTGTTTGTAACAGTTTTCTATAAATCCGGAAACATAAGTGCTGCATCACCTCAACTGCACGTTTTTGGTGTTTATTTGATAAACAGAGATTCAGTATTGATCTCTCTCTCCACCTAATTATATCACTTAGATTACGGGTCTCGTGGGGATTTCACATTGATTCCAATGGTTAGATTTCCCTCAGCAACTAACGTCAGTTAGAAAGATCACTGTAAACTATTAGAGAGCAGTGAACAGGTGTTTCGCACTATTTCTTCAGCACTTTTCTTCAGTGCGAACCCGCGAATCTCCCAGAGATCGAACTCGGTACCTTCAGGTTAAGAGCTGAAGTTCGTTGACCATTCAGCCACTTGGCCTTGAATTCAATGACCCCTAAATTCTAACTTCATCAACTCGTGATATAGCGCTGCCTTCACCAGTGCCTATAGTCAGCATGCACTTCATCTTGACATGGTGAACCACACTGTGCACGACTTCCCTCTTAGGTCATAAGCCATTTATCTGAAGTAACCAATGTCACAGTAGCAAGTCAAATTAAACTAGTTTAGAAAACTGAAACTCCATTATAAGACGTTAACAAGTATAGAGTCGTTAATTATTATTCCCATGAGTTCCTAGTAGAACATACGGCTTCACCAGAGCATCGCCATTCCACTCTGTTCTCTTCCATCCTTTCGACCTGACACCACAATTGACCATGAGGTTTCATGTCACCTTCAGACCCATGTCTACTCGAGAATGTGCCTGGTGTGTGATGTTTTCACTCAGTGGCCTCCCCACAGTGTTTCCGGTCCATTTTCATTTCCTCCAGGTCTGTCTGTTTTCGACATAGAAATTTGCACCGATGTGCAGCAGTTCAAGCCGCCACACTCCATGCAGAACACAAAGAAAGAGAAGAAAGTAGAAGAAATGCATAATAGAGACAGTATACAGGGATATGAGACAAAAGGAATAGTAATAATGAAGAACAATATAGTTTCATTGGAAATTATAAGTCACAAGGATTGGATGCATCTGCACCAGCCATTGACAACGATTTTGAGCCATATCACCAGTTGTCTCCAGCCTTCGTTGGTTTATACTGTCCCAAGGCCCCCAAGCAGGAAGTCTACATCTTCCTACGTGGATTAAACTAACTGTTGTGGATTTGATTGACTGATGAAGCTATGTTTTCGTTTGACCTGACCCTATGTCAGCTAAACATTGCCTGTTGTCGAGGAAGGCGATGACTAGGTATACGTAACACATGTCCTAACCACCTCTCTCAGTCGATGTAATTTCACAGTTTCGTTGACTGATGTCCCCTCCTTACCTAGCACTTGACCGATGCCTCACCTCAATATTACTCACTCTATTTTGCCACTTAACACAGGATATTTATTGTGCAGTAGGTTCTTAGATGGTTCTTTACCGGTCAGAGTTACTTACTGTCTATCCTTTCTGTCCATTTGATCTTAAGTCTGTTTCGAGTGGTAACTGCTGATGAAAGTCTCTGACAGTCTGTTAAAAACGTTTTCGTTGATACTAGCACAACGTATGTGAATCATGTGGAAACACTGACTAGATATCAGTGTTGAAGGTCCGAATCTTCTCCCTTATGCTGAGTACAACAGATGTCCATAATGATTTCAGAGCAATGAAGGTCCGTTCTGCCTGTATCGCCAATCCTACCAGCCTTTGACATCCGCATCCATTGTTTCTGTAGTTGAGAAGATGCTGCTTAGATAACTGAAAGAAGTAACTACATTCAGATTTCTCTCGTTGATGGTGACTGTTATTTTGAGATAGATATCTTCATCATCTCCGTATTCTGTGTTCACTTAAAGTTCCATCTTCACTGCTTGCTTCTCGTGCCAACTTGTTGGTCTTCACCTATAGATCTTTGAGGTTTTATGGCATCAGACATAAATCTTCCGCGAGGCCCAGATCTCTTACAGTCTTCTTTTAGGATCAATGTATTCCTTCCCTCTGTCTTTCCACGACCTGCCACATTATCATCGTTGATAGTAAGCTGCATTGCCTTACTTCTGATTGCATTTCAAAGGCTTAGTTGAACTTTTCGTGGTTGCAACATACCAAAGATAAGCTATTAAACATGCTTTGCAGGGGTTCCATCTGAATTTGCCTACTCATGAAAGAAATCCTCGTCGCGATGCCGTTTTCATCGTAAGTAGCTAAGTCGTAACCGCACTCAGTGATGCAGTTCCGAATCTCATAGGGAATATCAGTTCTTCGAGTTTGACCACGGAGTGATATCAGTTTGAGAATCATTGAAAACCAGAGAGTACTGGACATACTGGCTTCGCTTATAACCGGAAGATCCTGGGTTCCAACCCCAATAGGTGAGTATTGCTGAGGTTTCCCGAACTAGGATGAAACAGCTGGCTTTCCGGTACTCCATGGTTTTCAATGATTCTTGAACTGATATCAATCCATGGTCAAACTCGTAGAAACAAATATAATCCTCACTAATCAACTCTTGAAAATATCTGTACTATCAAGGTTACAGGTACACCTCTCTGACAGATGCTGTTAAGTATGGAACCTCTGTGCAAGGCGTCCAGTAGATTGTATCCAATCTAGACAAATAACTTGGAAGTTCTTCCTTTCAGTTTTTTTAATCTTTCCGTATGATTTTCAGGATCAGCCGAAAAGTTACTTCTCCATACCATCAAACAGTGATGCAGATACTATAACTTCCATTGAAGTAAGATCCAAGCGTCCATCAAACTCTGTGTTATCAACGAATTGGACATTAGATCATGATAAACTGAATGGCATACCTGCTAATCAACAGAATATTTCTAAACTATCAAAGCCAACCAGAGATGAAATTATCGCAAAACAAGAATTCTTACGTAAACAACGTGATCTATTAATTGAAATGAGACGTAAACAACGTGAACAGTTATTCCCTAATCAATGGAAGACCTTCAAGACTACTGATAATCAAAACGTCAGCGATATTATACATGTAAGTCGATTTATAGGTAGGTATGTAGATATTTGCATCAGTGGTGTAACTGTAGAGTACTCTCCAACTGCGCTCCATGTGGTCTGGGTTCCGATTCCCGACCGACACACATCTAAATCTCTTTTGATTAGGGGTAAGCCAAGCAAAGAGGGTGGGATGAGCGTAAGGCTAGCGACCCTATCCTGTAGAAAGTATATATATATAACATCTTTATTCCTCACAAAACGTTACCAAATATCCGGAATTTTCAGCGCAGTCTGTCGTGCAATATCTTCTTTCCATCGACCGTATTCAAATGATACATCATGTGGCCCAATGTGACTTGATCTGGAGAAGAAACATCGACTTTACACTTAAGACTGATTCCGATGGAACGTTCATCTCTACAAGAGATACATTGATGATACTTTCATCATTTGTGATAAGAAGTTGGACCTTGAAAACTTACTTCAAATCTTCAACAACGCCCACCCAAACATTGACTTTACACTTGAGACTAAACCGACGGAATGTTCCACTTCCTGGACGTCCATCTGACAAGAAACGACAACAATTCTTTGAAAAGGTCCATATATAAAAAGTCTACATGGACTGAACAATTCATCAACTTTCAAAGCTTCGTGCCACTAAGCAGAAAGAGGAACATGATACACGCTCTTTCCTCGAGGATTCGGAAGATATGCGGCGAGAAAGTGATCGACGAAGAACTGCGTAATCTCCGAAAAACCCTGATGGAAAACGGTTTCCGCCCAGGTTCATAGACAAGAATCTCAAACCTAAGAAGACTTCAGAACAAGTCCAATCCGTCCCAAAGAAAACACTTCTGCTTAATCTAGAATTCAAAGGTGACATTGAAACAGAAATCCTTCGCAAACACCTCTCCAAATCGCAGAGGAGAACATACTTCGCCGCAAGCCTACGACTGACGTTTTCCTGCAAGAAACTGTTCAACCAGATCGCGAAAGACAAGCTGTCGCACTAGGCCACGTCAACGTGCATATACCAGTTTACTTGCTCTTGTGGAGCTGAGTACATCGGCCATACCATGCGCCAACTTGAAAAACGCGCTCGTGAACACTACCCATCCTGGCTAGTGAAAGGAGACCAAAAACGTGTACACAGTTCAGTGACAGAACATCTGGTCAACTCAGGACATTCAGCGCCTTTCGAAAAATCCTTCAAAGTAATATACAAGATTCAATCAAACCTATCAAAGGGAGTGAAATTAAGACATCTGGGCATAGCCGAGGCACTAGCTGTCCAAAAGCTCAAACCCACACTTTGTATCCAAAAGAAATACGTCCAACCCCTGTCCCCGCCATGGCCATCATAAACAGGTATATTTTTTTAGTAATGATAATCTCATCGCCTTTCTTATCTAAGCTTCCTCCTTATTCATGTTATTTTAAGTTTTGCTTAATCCCTGTCTATACTACCATATTTCCATATCCACACTTCCTGTTTATTTTGTCATTTTACTATTTCTATATATTTAATCCCTGATTACAAAAACAATTACTCATCACATTAGTTTTTTATCCAAACATCCTGTCTATTTTGTTATTTCTACATTTCTAACCCCCAATTGCACAACGTCAATCGTCTTAGTTATTATGCTACTTTGTTTGAGTTTTACCCGTCCCCCTGTTTATTATGGCGTTCTAATTCCTATTTGTAATTTTTATTAATTTGACCCTTAACCGGAAATTATTCTGGAACTTCCCCATCCATTTGATATAAATACACGAATGTACAGCCTAGATGATGACTTCGTCAAAAAGAAAATTTTCTTCGCTGCAACTGTCTTTTTATTAGCGAAGAAAACAGTTGCTTATTTTTGGAGAGGAGCGTAACAGGCGAAATTAAAGCATCATAGTCAAAGTCAAGGTCATTTAAAAGTTGACCTTCAAGAACACATTAGATAGAGGGAATGCTATGGAATGTCATTCCAAGTCAGATCACGCCTGTGTTTTTGGACTTTGAGACGGTAGATACAGTATTCTGCTTATCTACTAGGTACTTTTTCTGCAAATCTAAACTGTTCGGTAGGGTTATGGCTTTTAAGATCAAGGTTTAGGGTCTGAGGTTACAGTTAGGATTAGGAGTTACGATTATGGTTACAGCTAGGAGTAGGTTGAAGAATAGTGTCAGAAACATCAATGGATCTCAAGGTACCATGACCTACAGTCACATGGATGAATGGATATATCGCGCATGGTACGATTTCTCTATAGATCATCTGTGTAGTGACTGGGAGAAATTCTTACAACACATAAGCTGCAAGTATACAGTGTATAATCATGTTTGTAATATTTTCTAGTGTATTTTTCAACGATTATGCGACTTCTTTTATATCTGAATTCTGATTGGTAGTTCAAGGTCACTGTGTTTTTGGTCACGATAATTTAATTTTACCGCATAACAGTAGGCTGAAAGTCAATTAGAAATTTACGCCATTACATTTGGCGACATACAGTTTTCAATGAATAGTTAAAACAAAGAGAAATAGAAAGAAGTTTAGGCATTCCATTGGAAGGAAATTCAGGTAGTCCAGCGATTCAAATATATCATATTTATATACGATTATTAGCTGTTTTGTTACTAAACTCTAAACCTAGTGTCAAAAATTTATGACGAATTTTAGCTGGTAAAACTACCGAGAATTGAAACAACCAGTTAAATTCCTCTGTAGTGTTCACTGGCGACAGTCTTATGCAAAATATAGTTTAGGAAGGCTATGTCTATCAGTAATTAGAATGCAAGTAGAAAACTATATCGCGGATCTTAAGATGTAGAATAAAGGTGACATGATTCACAAATAAGTTCCCTTATCGAGTGGCGATTCATCACCTCTCCCTCTCCGCTTTGAGAAATTCAACTTAGGGCAAATGAACAATAAGTAGCTGATTGGCAACCAGTTGAGAAGCGTGTAGCAAGTCGAAATGGATTTAAATTCTCTTTTTCTATAAAGGGCGAGTCGCTGAATTCGATATAAATAAAGAAAGGCATTCTTGTTTGGGCGAAGTCAAACTATAGCAGGTGTCCCCCCTCCTGATACATGACTTCCGACTAATCAGCTAGAGTCCCAAGTGGTACAACCAAATAAATTATAACCTTTATTGTGAGTTTGCCGATCGAGTTTTGAAAAGATCGTGTTTTTGATTACTGTGTAAATAACAGACTGAATATGATTATCAAAATACTTGTACATGCATAAAAGGCTTAAAATAATAAGTAGCGTTTTGTGAGTAGTGGGATTTTGTGGTAGATTAGAGAACAGAATCAGAAATATACACGGATCACAAAATACCTCAATCTGTAATCATCTTTTTAACAATTTTGCGATATCTTTGGCTCTTAGGTTCCGACTTGTTGTACACCGTCAGTGGTGAGGTTCATCCAGGTGGCTGCTATAGTTTGATGTCATACTAACCTGGACAATTATGAGCGAAATCTTCGATGAGACTTTTTTCAACAAAGAATAGTTTCACTCTAATCAATTCGTCGCTTAATTTTTATATTTTTTCCGCTTATTTCAGGATAATTCAGCTTCAGTGAGTGTACAAGACGATGAAATAATGAAAAGACGTCGTCAACTCTATGAAAAGCTTAAAGTTGAAGTTATCAATAAGAACAGTACTGGAAATATATCGTGAATACATATGTGGGACTTGTCAGACTTTTCAGTGTTGAATGAAGAAACATCCAAGTAGTAGGCAGATTCCTTTTATTGCAGAAGTATAACCGGACACTGGTGCAATACAGAAGACAGCTTGATTAAGAAGTCTCACTGAGCTATAATTTCAAATGTACAGTTACAAATACACTGGAGCATGAGCCTTATCAAAAACAAACATAAATGAAGTACTCCTATTCATACTACTTATTATTTAAAAAGTAGTGTGAGTAGAATAGCGTAAATTCACTGTAACTGATTTTTAATTTTGATTTAAAAACACATCATTCAGTAGACACTTGATTATTTAAATTTGTAATACTTTAAACTTTTATACAAATTTTCCAACATTCTTCGAAGAATCCTCACAAGTTTGTTGTCCTTTTGTGTCATGACAAATACATTTTCAATTATGTGACCTTATCCTTAACAGTAGGCAACATTTCTACCTCAGGACTATGAAGTTCAACACTTGATAAACTTTCTTCATTCGTCATGGTTTTTACACCATCAGACTAGCTCAATCTGTTAACAATAACCAATAAAGAAACTTACATTTTTCAGCAGAAATATGACCAATACAGAAAACATCGGGTACATTTTTGATCAAAAATGTATATTTTGCATATTCTGAATTCATCAGGACTTTTTTGTTTACAAACTGATCAATATCGCTAAATAATGAATTACTAATTGAAAATACGCTCAAGTTGACTTTTATTTTATTTGGTTTTTATTCACTCAATACGCACAATACATTAATATTCTGTGAGTATAAAAGTCTCCGTCTTTTATTGTTATTATGCTACAGATGAGTTAATTATTCCACTCTTTGATGATGATGAGTACAAATCGGCTGCGTCGGTGGCACAGTGGTTAGGACTCCCCACGACCATGCACATGGTCCGGGGTTCGATCCCCCGCCGACGCACATCCGATATCAATGGTCGGCCTGCTAAATTTGGGCTACCGATACCACTTGCTGAAAATCCCATACTTGTACCGATAATACTGTGTGGAATCAAGCTATAATCAAAAAAGATACTAACGCTTTACCCCTGGAAAATTTCATAACGAGTCTAAATTCAAACAAGTCAACATGCATAAAAAAGCAGAAAGTGTTGATAGAATTCATCTGCAAAATACACCTAAGACTGTTTATTTGAAATAATTTTTATGAACATAATTTGGGCGAATAGTGATCAAAAGGTAATCTTGTATATCTCGAGAATGGCTAATGGCAGTTTTTAGTAAGTGTAGGGGTTCGTCAAGTCAATAGAACCTTCAACGGTCATCTTGTTTATCCGTGAGGATTGAGATACAGGGGGGATTACTAGACTTTCAGATGACAAGAGTTCAGCAGCTTCCAATATCCAATATCGTATTTACGAGCAAGTATAAACCAATCTGAATTCTTTGTGCTCGCTTCTTGATTGTGAGGTAAAGGTTCCTGGTGTTCGGTAAACTTCTGTGTAGTCCGTCCAGCCACTCGAATGTCGTAGCTAGTGCGAATAGGCCTAATTTGTTTGGCCTTTCATCATATGGTTTGTTGCGAAGACCAACCACTCCTTTTGTTGCCCGTCTGTGAACTATTTCCAAGAGGTTGGCGTCTCTTCTAAGTAGTGGGGGCTCAATGATATTATGGACTTCAAGGTGTGGTCTGACGTATGCTTAGTACAACCTTAGAAAAGCTCAGGAGTGAGTGCACCTAAATGTCTATTTGCAAAGTGCATGACCGCATATACCCTCGCTATATTCCCCGTGTAATTCACGTTTGCCACCATTTTTTCCGTTACAGCTAGACCTAAGTCACCCTCCGACGTTGTGCATGACAAGCCTTCGTTACAAATAGTGTAACTTGCATTCTGCAGCCTACAGGTGCGTAGTTTCGCTTTTTCAGGTTGAAAGTTGTACCACTGGCCAACGCCCAGTCTTCCAGAAGCCTGCAGCCTATATGAATCCTCCGTATCTGTACGTCGTCAGCGTATAGAAGAGTAGGGCAGTCTAGACAGCATGGTAGGTCATTGATATAAATCAAAAACATCGGTGGTCCTAGGACAGAACCCTGTGACACTCCTGATGACGAGCCGTGCCAAGACGATTGGACTCGATTGACCCAAGCGCGGAATTTCCTTTCAGCTAGGTAGTCCTACAACCATGACAGAAGCGGCTCACTTGCCTAACTTATTTTGGTATAGGAGAAGGTCATGGCGAACTGCATCGAATGCCTTCTCTAGGTCTAGGAAGACCACATGGACTGGAACATTCATATCACATCATGATGTCCAATCGTCCCAAGCTGATAGTAGGTTTGTCACACAGGATCTGCCTTTCCTGAGACCGTGTTGGGCTTCATGGAGTATATTAGATCTATCGAGATATTCCCTGATGTGATCGTCAATAATACTTCCTAGTACTTTTGATACCACTGGGAGTAGAGCTACTGGTCTATAACCAGTGGCATTTCGCCTATCCCCACAATTAAAGATCGGAGAAAGGATGGCTCTTTCCCACTCCCTTGGCATTTTCCCCGATTCCGTGGAGTGTTGGAACAAGTCACATAAGGGCCTACAGAGAGCTTCGGCGCACTGTTTCAGAACAGATGGCCCGATGTCATCACAACCTGGGGACTTCCCAGGTATGAGTCGCTGCAGCTTTCTCAGTACTATTGCAGGGTTTATTTGGGGGTGGCTATTTGGTCTTCCTCCTCTGAAATAGTGATGCCACCATTTTGGTCCGTTACGCTAATACCCACATTGCTGTTTAGCTGTTTGGCGAAGGCTAAACTAAATGTTTCAGCCATCTCCAGACTAGTGAGATATTGACTGTTTTGGCCCTGGTTGGTTTTCTTTCCGACATGATTCGGTACAAGTTCTTGGGGTTTGCTAGGAATTTTTTAGCAAGGTTGGCCTGGAATGACCCCATGTCCGTCCTGAGTTCCATGTATGCATCGTGGTCGATCTGACTCTTAGATACACGCCACGTAAACCAAGCCTTCCGCTTTGCTTGCAGAATACGCTGCGTGCCTCTCTTTAACCATGATGACTTTCTTTTGGGCTGTGTTGTGACTAAAGGGACAGTATCCGAGATTACTGTACGAATAATCTTTCTTACCACCCTCCAGTGTTCATCCACAGATAGCTCATCCCATGCTAAGGGCCAGTCTGCATCGGACAAGAGCCTCTGCATTTCAGCATAGTCGGCCTTGCTGTAACACAGACATGGTCGTGTAACGTCGCACTGCACATGCTCACGGAGAAGGAGATCGAAACCTTTGACTGCATGATCATTAATTCCTGGAGAGTCATGATCCGGACCTTTTCGACGAGTAGTTCGTCACTAGTTAAAATGTAGTCTAGTTTCGATGACTTTTCATTAAGGCCCCACCTAGTGTCGTCTCCAACATTTTCAATCAGTCCCGTGTTTCGAATAGTTTGCAATAGATTTCGGGGCATCGAAGTCTCCAACAATGGTGATTTGGTCATAGCCTAAGTCTCGTATCCCTGTGACAATGCTGAGCAGTAGGTGATGTGCTATGACTCACAGGTGGGAGATCGGTAGATGCCACCCAGTAAACGCTTGATGTGGCCTACGGTGAAGTGACACCATATCGAGTCTGGGAGTTCAATAGGTGGTGGGTCCGTAGCTCGCACACATTTAAATTGCCTGTCAAAGTATATGGCAACTCCCCCTCCTTCCTTATTATCCCTGTCTCTCCTGACCAGAACCATATCACTTATACTGATTTTGCTGTCGGCGGTAGTGGGAGTTAGCCAGGTTTCAGTGAGAATGATTATTTTAAGGCGTGTGTGCGACTGCAGGTTTCTGAGTTCGCCTACTTTTCCTTCCAGTCCTCTCACATTGCAATCAATGCAGCTGGCAGTGAGTCTAACAACCTCAGTGTGTTGCGGGGTAGTTGGTGTAACACTGTCTGCTAGTAGGGGACTTAATATTGGGGCTAATTGGCCGATTCCGATGGAGGAACCGTCAAGATGAAGCTGAAATCTATGAAAACAAATGGAGGCAGGTCACAATTCAGGTTCAGCATTCAGAAACTGAAGGATAAAACTAAAAAGAATGTTTTCGCTACAGATAAGAGAGAAGTCGGAAACACTACGTAGCATCACTGAGGAAACCTGTGTGGAAGAATATTGGAACTGTCTGAAAGCGATATTTAAGGAAACGTGTACAACTGGTCTAAGAGGAAAGAACAGACAAGACAAGGAATGGCTGTCAGTGGATACTGAGAAGCTAACCGAGGGGGGAGAGTGGTGAAAAGAATGTGACTCAATGCAAAGATGGACAACAAAAGGGGAAGCTAAGTACAGTGTACACTCCACTGAATAAAGTAGTGAAGAGAAGGACTAGGAAGGACAAAAGACAGTTCTGCGAAGCACTGATGACTGAAGCAGAACAGGCTGGCCGCAGATAAACGAGACTTCGGCACATTGTATCAGATAACCAGGTCTCTGTCCGGGAAGATGATGAAACTAATAAGAGATGGTGAAAAGACTCTGATTACCAAAGAGGAGAAAAAATTGGTTGATCACTTTAAAGGACTCTTGAATCGACCATCACCTGCAACTGGCCGAGAAATACACCACCACTGAAATCACGCACATAATTGCCTGCCAGTAAACACCAATCCTCCCGCGAAAGCAGAAATCTTGAATTTTATCAAGCTACTGAGGTCTGGGAAGGCAAAGGGAGCAAATGGAATTTCCCCCGAAGCCATGAAAACGGACCCAGAGTCTGAAACAGAGATCCGCAAGCCATTATTGCAAAGGGTTCGGAAGGAAGGAAAGGTACCTACCGACTGATATAAAGGCTGGTTACCTTGTCAAGCTGCCAGAGAAGGACGACTTACGCCACTACATGTGCTGGCGCCAAACCATGTTGTTGTCCTCACCAAACAAAATAACAGATCATGCGATCCTGGAGAGATTAAAGGATGCAATGGATACAGAACTCCTCTACGCGGGAACAAGCTTGATTCAGGAAAGGCAAATCACGTGCTGATCAAATTACATCTCTACGTGTCGTCAACGAACAAAGCGTAGAATGGCTGTCAAACCTGTAACTTAACTTCATCGACTTCGAAGGGGCGTTCAGCAACGTTGACCGAGAAGTAATTTGGAAACTGTTTCAACACTAAGGCTTGCAGTGCCCAAGTCTTTATCAACTTTGGTTGGCAATATGACAACAGCACGTGATCCACAATGGATATCTCAGCGAGGCGTCCGAAGTGAAGACAGGAGTAATACAGTTCTACCTACTATCACCGATGATATTCCCAATCGTGGCGGACTAGATCATGCGTAAGTTTGCTAGTAGCGAGAAGACTCTAGAAGATATGGATTTCGCAGATGATTTATGTATAGTCTGCATACATATAGTCTACTGCAAGGCAGCCGGAGGGTGTTCTAGAGGGATCTAAGAGTTACATTATGTGTAAAGGTTTTCATGGCCTATCGGGGTGTCTCAAAATGAAAGATATGAGTGTCGAGGAGCGGAGACAAGCCGTTAGAGAGTCAGGTGTTTGTATCAATCTGAACCAAATTTTAAGGTGCTGTGCGTTACAAAATAAGTGGGAGGTAGATGGATAGAAGGTTCGCCATTACTCAATGTTACTTTCGGAAAGTAGCATTTAAACCAACGAGTTCGGTAAAAAATTTTGAACATGAGCACATTACCGGGAGGGTCTATTTCGGTCTAGTTACAGTGACGTTTTTTAATCCCGAGGAGCGTCTGGAAACGTAAGGTCTTCTGGACAGAAGTTCAAATACGTCCCTTGTTTTAGAAAAGATCGTAACAACGTTGGGTATCACGGGAAATGACTTCAGTTCCAATATAGTGATGATAGGTGGAGTCTCACATCGCGACTGCGCTAAAGTGCCTATGAAACCATTCCGCTTGGATGATAGGGACTCAGTGAAAATAGGCAAGGCATCTACAACCCCCCTTTTACCTATAGCTACCGAACAACGGCCTACTGAGGAACAGCTATATGCCTTTGAACTTCTGAGAGACATTAAGTTGCCACGTATGCGGAATGGCTCAGTCAGACTTTCAGTTGGCTGTGATGCTCCGTATCCATACTGAGGTTTGGGGCAACGATTCAGGGGAGGAAGCAGCCGATTGCCATTAGAACAGTTTTAGGTTGGATTATGTTAGGGCCAAAAAACTTGGTGAATCGGCAATTATTGTTTTATTTCATCGTATCTCAGAGAACCAAGAAATACCGAGCAGTCTTGAAAAATGATATAATCATAGGGATTCCGGAACAATGTAGAGGGGCATTTCGCCTGTCGTGATGGAAAGATGGTGATCTGGCACAAAAAGCTTCTCAGCATAAATCGGTTGTTCATGCATTTGGCACCGTGTCATCTCCTTTCTGTTTTCTTCATTCCTCAATAAAAGCTTTTGATACATTCGATAGCAAAAGATCAGGTGTAGTTTCCAGACTTCTCGACATGTGTTCTCAAATGAATGACTACCTAATATCAACATACAATCTTCAGTGAGCTTTTTCCTTAGTTGGTCTATCCTTGTGAAGGGAGATTCAGACAACGAGATGGATCAGCAGTTCCATACAAGTAGTAGAGTCTATATCTTTGGAAGAAATTGCACCATCTGTGAGAGGGATAGGCTTTGAAAACCAGCCTATAGAACTCGCTTAAGTTTTCTCATGGGACACTAAGGAAGATTTTTCGCTTATGAGATCCATATATCTGTCACACCCGTGACCACGCTTGGAATTTTGCCGGTGATAGTCTCATTGTATGACACTTTGGGCCTCTTAGCACCAACAGCCTCACCTGCAAAATAAATACCACAAATATTACGCAAAGTCGGCTGGGATAAGGATAAAAAAATACCTAGTCATGATAATGACGTCTGGGTCAAATTTCTGTATAGTTTTGAAATGTTTGAGGACGCATCATTTCTGCGTTGTCAACGACATTTGTATAAGAATCAGTCGATCAGGGAGTTACACATCTTTTGCGACGCCTCTGAATAAGGTAATGGGGCGTTGGCTTATATCTTTAACGGCAAACTAACTAGCGTTTTACAAGCTATTTTTATACTTTTGTGAGTAGCCCACCATATCGACCGAATGTAACGCAACACTCAGTTGTTACGCTCATTTTCGACAAATTCAAACAATGATGGTGCCTAGGATTATGCCATATAAACTGTTTTAACTTATGCAAAGTGTACTTACGGTCAATATTCCATTATCTTCCCTTGTATATATATTGTGTTAGTGAAAAATTTTAAACATGTTTACTCCATGTGTGCATTATTATCATAGTGATGATGCCTGTCAGCTGTATTCCCTCATGTGCATAAAGTGAGAATATATTATTATAAGACGCATTTTATTGTTTTATGAGGGAATTGACTTCAAGTTTTATTTATTTTCTCAAGTATCTGTAATCTATCCAACGCATACATGGATTTTTTTGTTAATGCAAAGCCAATATCTCTATATTTCTTGACGTGTTCCATTGAATCACTAGTTGTCAGATTTTTCCCACAAACTAAAGACAGCATGACAGCAACCATGTTATTTAACCGTATATCATGTAGTTTAAATATGTAACTTACATGATACTTATCCATGCTTATACAACTTGTGTGTCCTACATTTGTAGCAATAAATATGTACTTTATTATATTATCATTACTAACTTTTTCGTCCAACATAGATATTTTAAGTTCATTAAACGTGTAGTTACAACAAACTGCAATTATAAATTTTTATATTATTGGAAGTACATGATAGACATTTTTACACAGGACAATAATATTAGCTCACACAATATAAAAGTTAGCATCACGGGAATAGTTAGTTAGTGCACCAAAATAACTATAATTACTAAACAGAATATATATGTATATATACACATTAATCACCCCCTGAGTACTCCACTTGCTTTCTTTTGCGTTGTTGTTGTTTGTCTTCTTTTGTCTCTCACCATTTCAGCTTCCATTTAACTTTTTGAATGAGAACGAAGAATGTAGATATTTGCCCATTTACAATGAGAAATGATCTGCAAACATTATTGGTCCCATAACTTACAATTCCCTCGTGAATTGCCCATTGCCTTCACCAACGACGCAACCTGGATTACAGTTGTGAAATATATCTTTATACCAATAAAAAAGTATTGATTTATAATACTTCACGAATGTAACTTATAACATAACTGATCTTGTCTGCAAATTAGCTTGCATTTCTTGAAAACACCCGTTTATAAGAAAATATAAACTACCATTATTATTAGTCTACCTTGAGTACTATTCACTTGTGATGTTACGAAGAAAATGCTGACAAAAGTATACAAGTGGATTACTTATTTTAAATTATTATCAAATTTGGATATAAATCAAGAATAAGACTCGATGCCGTACACACCAAAGTTATATAGAGGAATTACTTCAAGCTTTATTTTTTTCCCAAGTATTTGTAATCCATCCAAAACATACTTGGGTTTTTTTTGTTAATGCGAAGACAATATTTCTATATTTCTTGATGTGCTCCATTGAATGACTAGTTATCATATTGTTCCCATAGACAAAATGACTGCAACCTTATAATTTTACCATGAACCAAATTTATGTAATTTAAATAATACTTATCCATGCCTGTACAATTGGTGTGTCCTACACAGGTAGGAAAAAATGTATTTTATTAAATTACTATTATTAAATATGTTTACTAATCGTATATGTAATTTATCATATTGATGATGCCTGTAAACTGGCGTCCCTCATGTACAAAATGAGAATATACTATTATTTATTTATTTATTTAACTAATCGTGTATGTAATTTATCGAATTGATGATGCCTGTAAACTGGCGTTCCTCATGTACAAAAATGAGGATATATTATTATCGTTATTTTATATAATGAAATCCCCAAAAGTTAGTTTAAGCCACTTAGGAAGGTGTAAACTTCCTGACTGACTTGTTGGGGTCCTCGGGACCACTGGCTAGAGATAATTGGTGATATGGCTCAAAATCGTTGTCAATGGCTGGTGCAGATGCATCCACTCCTTGTGACTTATATTTTCCAATGAAACTATATTGTTCTTCGATATTACTATTCCTTTTGTCTCATATCCCTGTCTACTGTCTCTGTTATGCATTTATTCTCTAGCTTTGTGTGTTACGTGGAGTGTGGCAACACTTGAACTGCTGCACATCGGTGCAAAGTTCTGTGTCGAAAACAGACAGTCAGACAGGGGCATCTTAAAGGCGGTTAGGCAGTAACATTTTACACTTACTGTCCTTATAATTGTATTTGTAGGATATAAAGTCTATTGACATTTATGCAACAATCACCTCATACAAACGCAAGTGTTTTTCCTGTAACTTCTAAAGTTATTGTTCTGTGCGTCGGTGGCACAGTGGTTAGGACTCTCACCGACCATGCACATGGTCGGGGGTTCAATACCCTGCCGACGCACACCCGATATCTATGGTCGGTCTGCAAAATTTGGGCTACCGATATCACATGCTGAAAATTCCATACTTGTACTAAAAATACGGTGTGGCATCAAGCTGTAACCAAAAATAAAAAATAAAATAAATAAGATGTCCTGAAGAGCCCAGAAATGGCTGTTGTCGTCTTATTATGGTAAAAGCTAGGGTGGCGCCCTATAAAGTCCAAACAACACCACGGTTTTAACTGATTGCAGCCGTCTTTGTGCCCTCATGGGATCCTTACTGTTTTCAGAAATAGACAATAGGTTTTTAGGAGTGACAAACTGGACTGACTCGAAAGTAGTCTTGGGCTGCATTAACGGTAGAACTGGCTTTCGACAACTCGTGACGTCGCAAAGGGTCCTCAATGGAGATATTTGCCCTCAAAAGAGAATATTGAGGACGTCGCATCTGGTTTGATGCTATTTAAAGATAAATGTCTTAAAGTAGGACACCAGGGCCCGTCATTCCTAAGTCATCTCAAAGCAGAATAGCCAGTGCCAGACATAACCATGGAACCAGATGACAGTCAAGTAGAGAAAAAAACTAAAGCAGTGGTTGTGCACCAAATACACAAAAAGGTATGAAATAAAAACAACCGGCTTGTGGATAATTGTATTAAAACCAAAAGTGGACATCATGATAGTAAGACCTATAGGATAGCATTAAACATTGCAAATGAACTTTGTCAGCCTAGGGATTATAGTCTCCCATTGTATTTCCTTTATGAATGCATATATTAATGATACATTGCATTTACCTATTTCATAACACTTTAATGATTCACCTTTGCACCTTTACTTTTCTAAAACAGCTTACTATCCCTTGTAAACGTTGTACTTACCCCAATATTGGTTGGCTATCGTATGCCTAAAACTACGGGTTGAAAACGAGACGAAGTCGATTTTCCCGCGCAACCTGGAGGACTACTGTTTAATTCAATAATGATACTACATGGGTCAGACAATTAGTGTATTTATATATATATATCAAATATTAACTGTTCAACATTATTAACTTGTAGACAATCTACTATTTGATATTATATCATGTTTGATCGTGCCTGTAAAAATAGCATGCATTTTCATGTAAATTTATGTTTATATGAAAATATAAATTATTATTATTATTAAATGTCACCTTTGGTAACTCTGAGTTGGATCGCATTGTGTATTACTGCACAGATTGGAGCAGGTTGCAATAGCTTGATTAGCTCTATTCAAATGCAATATGCGTTCTAGCGGAGGTGACAGATCCCTTAATTTGGGCCTATTGAAGGTAGATTAATTGCAACGCGCAATCTTGTACGTCATAAGAATGTTTCAGGTGGCAGGATTTAAGTCATCAGTGATATCTGGTGGTTCAGGAGTAAGAAAATTTGACTCGCCTCTGCGCGAACCTCAAAGTATTAATACTTGCTAACCTGCTGTTAACAAGGAACAACTTGGTAGGCATTAGTGTAACTGCTGTTGGTGGTATGTCCTTCCAAAGGTGGGGACAAGCAAACTGTTTTTTGGAAATGTTGGTCCAAGTAATATGTCTTCTGACTACAACAGTGACACAAATGGATGGATATACGTAGAAATGTACGGGTTGGAGACTTAATTGTGCATGTCAAATATGATCATGCATGTGAAAACGGTATGTCAATCATGTAACTGCTTAATTTATGTGAAGAAAATATTATCATTAATTATCGTATTATTCGACTTTACTGATAGGAACCGGTGGCCACTCGAGCTCGCGAAACGGTTGCTGACTAGCAAAGATGGTTTGGTTAGACAAGAGAGAGTGAAGAGGACTAAGGGAGTACCGGTCTGTGATAGTAGGACAGTCTGTCTTTCGGAAGCTGGCGATATTAGGGCTGACCAGAACACTGGTGTAAGCCCTGGTTTGGTGAGCCAGTTAGGCTTGCGCAGATTAGAGCTCGCTTTCAATTGACTTCAACCAAAAGTATCTTGCATAAGGTTGCCGACTGCCTTTTCAGAGCTGTTTGTGTATTTCCCTGAAACAGTGAGGGAAACTTGGGTTGGGGCTATAGAGTGGGCAGAATCATGGGCATAGGTGTTTTCCAATATTCTCATAATATGGTTTCGACACTCCCATCGCTTCCAAAGAAAGCATTCGAAGGCCGTGTTGGTTTGTCAAAAAACAGGACTGTAGACCCGGTAGTCATCACCTCCAGGAAACGTCTCGACGAACTTGATTTTTTGATGTCTCCATGGTTTCCCCTCGTTCTTGTAAATTGGGTCACGTTGGATTCCCCTGGAGACAGGCACTGGGCTATGCCCTACGCAGTTCAGACAATTTACTTTCAGATCGGTGTGGGAGGATGTACGCAAACGTAACAGGGCACAGAATATGTGTTGAGTATCTCAGAAGAGGTACGAGAGGTGACAGTGATTCCACCGGCTAAATATCTTCGGCGGCTGAGGCTTCCGTAATGGCAGAATACGGTGAAAATCAATTCTCTTGTTACCACTCTCTGGTAAGTATAGTTAAACGATGGTGAAGGCAGTAGAATTCGGATGTTTGCTCAGTGGAATAAGAGCAGAATGACTGACAAGGTGTGAGTTTAAGGTTTTCTACCTTACCTCGAATCTTTATATTATTTGGCTTCACAGTAATCGTGTAGCAGACAGACAAGTTTGGTTTATTTGGTTGAGTTAAGAAGATGCTGCCAAAAAATAGCACTTGAAGCTCTGGTAGTGCTTTGAGACAGCTTGTTAGGTTGGCCAGGCCAAGTCGGCAGGTCGTGCGAGTTAAGCGTGAGTTTAGCAGGGCAGACGTTAGCGGAAGAGTCGTTAGCCCCTTCTCTAGTTGAGACTTACAAGAAAATGAGCTAGAAATCGTTCAAGCAGCTTAAATAACTTGCTTCCCAGAAGTCGTTGTGTACAAGTGGCCATAAGAGTATCGGCAACCGGCTGATAAATGCTGGTATGATATTTCAGTAACTCGATCCGTCATACAGTATTGTAACGTGATGTCGCCCTCAAAATCAATATCTGTTTTGTTTTTATCATGGATTTGTGGATTACAGACAGTTAAGTTATGATTGGACCTATTTGGGCTTGACAAATCTAATGTCTGTTAAATTTTCGGTGGCCCTGTTACACCCGATTTTTCAGTGTTGGCTTCTGATAACGCATATTCAGAAGCAAATATTCGTCCTCAGTATTTAAGTTATACGTACTAGTAAATCGAAATGTTGTTTAAATTAAGGACCATGAATTTGTTATTATATTACTATTGTTTCCTTTAGTTCCTAGAGGAACATACAGCTTCAGCAGCATGTCTCCTTTGTGTAGGTTCTCTGCCAACGTTTTCATTTGGCTCCACATCTGCCCATATTCTTTCATCTGCTCTCTGCATGACCCCCCGCCATGTCATCCTCGCACTGGTGACCAGCTCACCGCCTCCCATTCGGCTTTCACTCGAGCAATGGCCAGGCGTGTGATGTCACCCACTTGATGGTTTGTTTTCTCAGAGTATGGCCACGATCCACCTACATATCTCCCTACATATTTGTTGCACAATCGGCTCCTGCTGGCTTGGTTCGCTCATTGCCAGAGATCCCTGTTGCTGATATTTTCTGGCCAGCCATTTGATCTTGAGTAGTGTTGAGAGAAGTTGTCTGTAGTTTGTTCAAAGTGGCCTTCGTGACGCTCGAAGTCTCCGGTTGGTGTAGTAGCTCTGACTTCACATTAGACTTGAAAATCCGCATCTTGTTTTTCATGCTGAGTGCAGTTGACCTCCATACAGACTTGAGAGAAATGAAAGCTTGCCTTGCTTTTGCTATCATCGCTTTGATATTCTCGTCAGTTCCACCTGTAGTTAAAACGATGCTTCCCGGGTAGGTAGGTAAAAAAGGTTGCTTCATTCAAATTTCTCACATTTATGCTGATTGTTGTTGTTGCTGTTGCTATTGACCAAGAATTACCTGAAGGAACAACTAATTATGCATTCCTCTTGGGTTGCCCATGAAATAAAAATTGAAGTGGAGTTAGACAGGTCATAAGTTAAGTTTGGTTGAATTGAAACGTGGGAGGCGTTTAACTGTTGGTTTGAGTAGTGCACGGGTAGACTAAGTGGAAGGCATTCTCTGGACCTTTACACAGGGGTTCCTAGGCTGCTGAAAAATGATTAGTTGCTCCAAGCCTTCAATAAGGGAGAGAGCCTATACTACTCAAAAGGGAGGGTACAAGTAAGCGACACCCTTATGATAGGACAAAAGTCTGTTATTAATTTTTAGTCTGCTTGAAGGAATGTCTGCAGCTCCCCGATATAGAAAAGTGGGAAGGTGAAATATACAAGTAATAAAAAATTTGATAACATGGGAAAACAGTTTCCTCAAGTTTAAAGAGCATGATAGCATGGGATTTATCTCAATTTATGACTTAAAAATGATATCCCACTTCATTCGGCGGTAGCTCGTTGTTATCAAATACTTTTAGCATTCACAAAGTCTACCTGCTTCAAAAATGATAATTTTTCCTCTCATATGGCATTTGAAACAAAAGCTTTCAAATTAGAGTCACCTCTTGTCTCTAAAGTAAATCTAAGTATTCCAAAATGCGGGTGTTTTCATGAATCACGTGGTGGACAGTATAGCACATTTCAGAACTGCTTCAGCTGTCCTTTTATCTTTATTATACTACAGCCAGCATCAGCTTAAATTGAGATGCGTTGAAATTCAGCGAATGGCCATGAAATTATTCTGTCTTCTTCTTTTCAGAGCAAGAGGTTGAAACAACTTTGTTTCGCAATCAACTAATTCACTTTGATGATGACTGGAAAATGAATTATCACTCTCCTCATTAAAACTATTTAAGTAGGAATAAGGATGTGGCTCCTGGTGACAGGAATTTTTTTGAGCTACGGCCCTTCTGACAATAATAAATATCTTAAGAGTGAAGCTCAGATATTTTTTTCGAAGTACCAAAATTTAAATTAATGAAGTATCTTAGTAGGTTTTTCGCTTCCAGTAAGACTTCAGAAAAACGGCAGCTTTTTCTTTTTGCTATTCTTGCTTACTTTGGAATATTGCCTCATTCAACTTTATATGTAAATGACCACGGATAGGTGAAACTTGATTTGTGTAAATGACCTAAACTTCTTTGAACTCTCAACCCGCACATTTCAAATTGTGGTTTAATATCTCAGAAACTAGTCACATGAATGCGTGAGTTATTGATTTCGAATCTCTTCTTTTACGAAGGATACAGTTTATTTATGTTTTTGAGGGCAAAATCATATGTGTATTTATCGAGACAATCCTTTATGTGGTATCAAGGTGATTATCATAAATTTCTTTTTTGTACAGAGTACATCCTAATACTTCAGTTAGCAGCTAATCCAAATCGGATAGCATTGTGTAATTTTAGAAATGAATGAAAAACACCACAGATACCACAGGACATCGAATTCATTGGAGTTAGCATGGGTAAAAGGAGAAAAAACAAGGAATGCATTCCATTTAGAAAGCAAGAAGAGTCAGTAAGAGTGATGCGTTTCTTGTGCTAATGTGGGTGACGTTGGAAAGAATACGGAAAACGTAGGATAAGTGTAACAAGATAGGAAAATTGGGAATTGATAGGTATTTGACTCGTTCAGAACTTAAAGAAAAAGAAAGAACAAGAGCTGAAGTGTAGAAAAGTGGAATAACGTGAAAGGACATCGGATACATAAGTTTCTAGCTCTGTGCTTTGGTCTGTTTTGGGAGTAATTTTCCACTTCTATTTTTATAAACCCGATTTTGCTGTATGCATTTTCCAGCTGGTGAGATATCCAGATTTTATCAACAAAACTTCTGATGTATTTCCAGCACACTGAAAGTCTAGAGAGTAATAGTTAAGCGAGTTAATGACTTCCGTATTTTTATAACTGCTATATTTACAATTGTAGCATAGTAAGAGAACCTATTTGTTTTCGAATTTTTAGTTAGTCTTTTCACTTTGACTCGATAAATCAGCTTCTAACTGCTACAAATTAAACTGTTTCTGAGTTAACAATACATAATTTATATTTTTGCACTCAAAAAGTATCGATAATGGTATGTTAAGATAGAATGATAAGTTTGAGAATAGTTTTGTATGCTAACGGGAATAATATTAATAAACTGTAAACCCTCCATAGGAAAAGTGAGTAGTGAGATAATTTATGTGCTTCCTCAGAGTGCGCTTCAGGATGATTTTGCCAGTGTTATCATACTGTTTACCTCTTTGTGTGTCCAATCTTAGGCTTTTTATAGCGTAAAAATCAAGCATTTTTGTTGAATACATCATTTGACCGTATATTTGGTTTAAGTCTTTATTTTTTAAAAAGTACGTTAAAACGCGGATTCTTCTTAACTGACTTTTAACATCTATTAAAAAAGACTGGAAGAATAACTACCTTTATGAGTGGTAAACGCTGATATTTATTTTAGTTATCGTTTATATGCTAGTGTCTACCGTTCACATACACAACTGTTTGACTAACTGTCCTACCTTCTCATACCTTCGTTGTTTAATTTAATAACAGTTCTGTTTATTACGTCTGTTTTATGGTGAAAAGTGCCTAAGCTTAAGTTGGCTTTATTTACTGGCACGTTTCACGTTTGTAATAATCTGCTACACACAAAACATGAAGTTTGAATCGTCTTAATGGTTTTAGAACTAATTGTAAAACTTCAAGGACCCTTGCTGTGGTGTGATACAGGTAATGTGTTCCAACAGAGTATTATTCCCACAAATTTCCACAGTTCAGTACCGCATTAGCAACCGAATGCTATATATATTTGAACATTCTATTCCATTTCGTTTAGTGTAAACTAAAATCACACACAGTGATTGGTTATAGAATATAAACCGTATAGATATCAACAGCGGTTTGATCACTTGAAAATATACCTTGACCTTCGTGTCTTGCCTTCTGTTGTTACACTATAGTCCATTTTAGTAATTTAAGCCACAGGGTCACATAATCTGTAGGCATAAGTTCATACGGCGTTCTATGACGGTGAAAAAGCGTTTCATTTAGAGCTTAATGCCCATGTAAGTATGGGAGTTTATGGCGTTTCTGATAGTGTTCTAAGAATATGTGATGTTTCAGTTTTACATACTGTAACTATTTCTTTATATGAAAGACTTCCATTTACTCTGCCTTTCTGATTTTATTTTAAGAAGGCTTATACTTTTTAGTCATTTTTCAGCCTAAAGAATACAAATATCATCATTGACAAAGTTATGTGAAATTTAAAACTCAAATATGTCCGCTGAAGCGGAGTCCCAAACTAGGCTGACAAAACAGCTGTCCAGTACACCCTGGCTGGTTTTCCAATGGTTCTCTAACTGAAGTCAGCTCATGATGACACCCTCCAAACAGAGCAGATTTTACGAATTCCGGAGCATAAGGAATGAATAATATTTCTCTTTCTCCCTAACGGTACCCAACTGTTGAACTTAGTGTACTGCCCAGTGTCGATTTACCGAAAGCTAACATTCACTGGGCAGTACACTAACTTCAACAGTCGGGTACCGTTAGGGAGAAAGAGAAATCTTATTCATTCCTTATGCTCCAGAATTCATAAAATCTGCTCTGCAGAGACAATAGATAGTGAACTAGATAACCTTCGATCAAATCTTAAAAATGGTTATCCTACAAGGTGTGTCGAACGTAACATCAAGAAAGAATCCGCCCCTAGACAAATCACAGTGCCAAAGAAAAAAACTGTTTATGAGTCTGGCATTCAAAGGTGGCACCATTTCGGAATTGATTAAAAATCGTTTATCTAAATTTATTAAACGCACTTTTCTTGCAGCTTACTTGCAACAAGTTTTTACCAGTCGAAATATGATTAGACAATGCGTCAAGGATAGATTACCGCTTTTGACCACATCTATGTGTATTTACCCTTTTACCTGCTCTTGTGAAGTTGTTTATATTGGACGTTGTAAGCGTACTCTCCGAAAACGTGTAGCTTAACACTATCCAGTCTGGTTAATGAAAGGCGAACATAGAACTGCGAAGTCGTCTATTTGTGATCACCTGTTAGAGTTAGGTCATTTAGCCCCACGTGATTCATCTTTCAAAGTTATCTACATGGCAAAATCGAATCGATCCAAAAGTTTACGTTTTCTTCACTTGTGCATAGCCGAAGCTTTTGCTATACATGAACAGAAACCTAAATTATGTGTTCAGAAACGTTTTGTCAAACCCCTTTCTTTACCTTGGTCATAGTAATGTTCTTTCTACTTTTTACTTTATTTTATTTTACCACTTGAATTCTTTCCACTTCACTTCATATCTTTATTCTTATCGTAATCGTACTCCTATTTTTTTAAAATTTTTAGACAACACTTGACACTTTTAAAACATTTTTCAATTCACTTATAAAACAATCTTTAATAATTTTGTAATTTATCCACTTCAACTCTACCCCTTATAACATTTTAATAATCGTTATTCTTATCACATATATGTATATTGACTGAGCAATTATTTAGTGCCACTTAATAACCTTTTCTGTAATATAAATACGACTGTACAGCTTGAAAATGAAGTCGTTGAAAAGAAATTTCTTCTTCGCTGAACAAAAAACTGTGTTTTTTACTTATCTATAAACATTAACTTAAACACAAGGTTTGATTGCATTGTCTTTCATCCAAGCACATACAAGATAAAAGATATGTCTGTCTTATAAAAGAAAAGAAGGCGTTCAGCGAAGAGACTCTCTTTGGCGAATTCATTCACTGAGCTGTACAATCGCATTTGTATACAATTTTGTTTGTGTGTGTGTACATTAGATTTATAAAGTTTAGATAATTATGTAATATAAGTATTATTTGGCTTGGAGACAAACGTTAAGATAGAAAATAAAATAGAAAATATGTCTGTCTGTTTGTTTTCGACATAGAACTTTGCACCCATGTTCAGTAGTTTGAGTCGCCACACTCCATGTAATACACAAAGCAAGGAAAAAAGCATAATAGAGACAGTAGACAGGGATATGAGACAAAAGGGACATTAATAGCGAAGAACAATACAGTTTTATTGGATGTTATAAGTCATCTGCGCCAGTCACTGAGAACTATTTTGAGCCATATCACCGATTGTCTCCAGCTATTGGTGTTTACCGTCCCGAGAACACCAACCAGGAAGTCTACACCTTCCTACTTGGTTGGCTTAAACTAACTGTTGTGGATTTCATTGACTGGTACCATGTTTGACCACCCCTAGCTCTTTTGTAGCCTGATCCTATGTGAGGTAACATTGCCTATTGTCGAGGAAGGCAATGACTAGGCATACATAACACATGTTCTAACCATCTCAGTCGATGTAACTTCACAGCCTTATCGATTGATTTCTCCTCCCACCGACCTAACACTCGACGCCTAAACTCAATATTTCTGACCCTACTATACCACTTCATACGGGAGATAGAACAGAGGCATCTATGATCAAAGATAGCTAGCCGGCCTTTTCATGTCTTCCACTCTCAATGGCCAGGTCTCACAGCCATAAAGGAGGACGGATCGGACAGCTGAGCAGTACACACACCTTTTGGTCGATAGCCGATAGGATATCACATCTACTAAACCAGAGACGGCGTAAACTGGCATATGCGAAACTAGCTCTCTGTATCTGTGCTGAGATTTCGTCAGAAATCAACCCGTCGGCATTGGCTGATGCAACTTCCCAATAAGTGAAGCGGTCAATTGTTGGGGGCCCTCGGGACTCTAAGAATCAATGGCTGGAGACAATAGGTGACATGGCTCAAAATCGTTGTCAGTGGCGCAGATGTATTCAGTCTCTGTAATCTTTCATATTCTTTTCTACCATTACTCATTCTGTTTCACTCTTATACTTATCTAAATTCTATTGATTCTCTTCTCTCATTTTCTTGTCTACCTTTGTGTGTTCTTTGGAACGTGGCAACTCGAACTGCTGCACCTTGGTGCCAAGTTCTGTGTTGAATCCAGCAGCAGCAGCAGGTCAATTGTTATATGTGTCTATAGATCTTCAAACTGCAATAATTACACTTTTGAATGGACACTAGATGGTAACTAATGTCATGCTATGGGACTGTTCCTTTGTATGGCTCACAGTGGGCTTTATCGGTGAAGTTTGCAATGTAGTCACGCATACTGTGTGATTCACCATCACGGTGCGCTATCAATTGTTGTTATTAGACGGTTGAGGGGAATCGGGAGGAAGCCCATTCTGACCTAGGTATAGTGCTTGTTGGCAGTCACCAGTCAGTAAGACATATCTGCAGTTTTGAAGGAACTCATATCCCTTTTGAGATTCAAAGTCGGGTAAGCTAGTGTTGATGTCAAGGCGTTACCACTAGGCTATTCGAGTTCGTGAATGACCCTCTATAGGACTGTAATGCGTATTTCGATTGGACACTACATAGTGCCTGATAGAATTCAGTCTACACCAAATGAAGGACTAAGTGTAGGGGACTTAATAGAGAGCTCGGTAAAGTTACAAATATTGAAAAAATCTAAGTTAGTGAAATGATAATGTAACAGTATATTATAAAAAATACAGTTAATGAGTTATATAACTGAATGGTTCCCTATAGTTGGTTTGTAAGGATTGGTTTTGTTTTTGCGAGTTGATCACGGATTGATTTCAGTTAGAGAAGCATTGAAAACCATCACTGGAGTACTGGACAGCTGTTTCATCAGTCTAGTTTGGGAATCATCGGCAGTACGCACCCACCACAGCGGGGTTCGAACCCAGGGCCTTCTGATTACAAGGCATGCTCGTATACCATTCATCCGCTGAGACCGATTCAATGGCCAGCCCATGAATTCTAACTTCTATCAATTTGTGATTTAGCGCGACCACCAACCAATGTCATCAGTGAGAAATCCATCCTCACACTCGACTGGATGGACCTCAATGGTCACGACTTTTCACTGGAACTCCAGGAAACTCTATCCTGTAGGAAGTCACTAGAGAGCATCAGTGGGTACGTACTGCCGTTGATTCCCAAACTAGGATGAAACAGCTGGTTTTCACTGGTTCTCTAACTGATATCAATCCGTGATCAACTCGTAAAAACTTAATGGTTGCTTGGTGACACAGTTAAAATCTGCTGCTACAAATTATTAGTATAATCCAGAGAAGTGTTCACAGCTGGACTCGTGTCTACTAGTAGAAGTTGTACACCGGTCGTAGAATAGTCTTCGGATAAGGATGAGAGGTTCCTTCAAAATCCAAAGGATACCACACGGTTAGTAGTGAAGCAAGTATACAGTATGGGACAGTGAGAAGACAAAGCGTCGAGCAGCACACTGTATTTTTGATTGTACCCGGAAGTTATGCTTATTTTACAATTATTCGTTTTAAACAAGAGTTATGTACAGTGTTTCGATTTTTAACATCTCTAACAAAAAACAGGAGAATCATATTGTTCCAGACTTCACATAGGTGCATGACATTAATTACTACATATATTGCCCCCTACACTCAACTAGTGTAGTGGTAATGTCTCCGACTGCACTACTGGGTTCTCCGAGTCTGAATTTCAGAAGAGAGATAAGTTCTTTCAAAACTCCAGATATGCCTTGTTGACTGGTGTGTGTCAACAAGAAAGGAACCTAGGTCAGGTGGGGCGTCATGTCGATTGCCTTTTGACCACTTAATAATTTGAATTATTGGTTTCTAAAATTTCATCAAGTTTCAAAGCAAATTTATGCAGTCGAAAGATAATATCTTTAGATGGCACTTTAACCTTTTTTTTCGAGTAGGTTGACCATTAAATTCCAGTAAAGAATTTTACCGACAACAAGCTTGTTGCAACACTTTGTCTGGCATTATGAGAATCTGAGTGGGGCATCTTAATGTACTAATGGACTTAACCCTAACTCACTTCAGAGACTCAGGGATTGACTTGTTACCATCAGGGAATAATCTCGTTGACTTAGAATATGCAGATGATATAGTCCTTCTAGATGAGGACGCAGACAAAATGCAGTCTTCTGAACACCTTGAGTTACAATATTTGACGAGCGATTCGCTCCCGCTGTCAAATGTAAGATGATGTTACAGGACTGGACTACATTGACTCCTAGTTTAGAAATAGGGAGTGAAGTGGTAGAGCACGTTCACCGCTTCACTTATTTGGGAAGTTGCATCAGCCAACGCCAACGGGTTGATCACTGACGAAATCTCACCACGGATACAGAAGGCTAGTTTCACATATGCCAGTTTTCGCCATCTCTGGCGTAGACGTAATATCCTACTGGCTATCGACCAAAGGGTGGGTGTACTGCTCAGTGGTCCGATCCGTCCTCCTTTATGGTTGTGAGACCTGGCCATTGAGAGCGGAAGACATGATGATCAGAGGTGTCTGCGTTCCTTCTCCCGCGTGAAGTGGTATAAAAGGATGAGCAATATTGAGGTTAGGCGTCGGGTGCTAGGGGAAATCAATCGACGAGACTGTGACGTTACATTGACTGAGATGGTTAGGACATGTGTTACGCATGCATTCGTAGTCAACGCCTTCCTCGACGGGCAGTGTTAGCCGACATGGAGTGAGGCTGGAAAAGAGCTATTGGTTGTCAAACCAAGACATGGCTTCATCAGTCACTGAAATCCACAACAGTTAGTTTCAGCCAGCCAGTCATGTAGGAAGGTGTAGACTTCGTGACTAGTTGGGGTCCTCGGAACAGTAAAAACCAATGAAGCCTGCAGACAATTAGTGATATGGCACAAAATACTCGTTATCAATGGCTGGCGGAGATGCATCCACTCCTTGTGATTTATAATTTCCAATGAAACTATATTGTTCTTCGTTATCACTATTCCTTTGTCTCATATCTCTGTCTACTGTCTCTATTATGCATTTCTTCTCTTGCTTTGTATGCTACATGGAGTGCGGTGACTTGAACTGCTGCACATTGGTGCAAATTTCTATGTCGAAAACAGACAGACAGACAGGGGCATCTTAAAGACGGTTAGGCAGCAACATTTAACACCTACTGTCTGTATAGTTGTATTTGTAGGATGTAAAGTCTGTTGACGGTTACTCAACAATCACCTTATACAAACGCAAGTGTTTATTCGGTAACTTCCAAAGGTATTGTTCTATCGAGACCAGTGACAAATAATAACAACGCACTGATCCTCAGAAAATAAGTAATATATTTCGGAGTCAGAAACGTAAAGAGTTTATGATTATTTAGCTATCTAGAGTTCGTGCATGAACAAGTGAACATAACACAACTGCATGGCAAATGTCTGGCCTGGATGTTCCACTGTACACCTGTAGACTAACATGTTGAATTACACAATGAAAAATTCTGTAGGCAGATTTATTATTCGCCTGGGTTCCAACAAGTGGAACATAGGACTTCAGAAGCACATCTCCATTTCATCCACTTCTCTTCAGTCCTCTTTAGTTGTCTCCACGATTCCCCATAGAGTCTCATATTCTCCTCACATAATCTGTTCCATGTCATCTTGGAAATAATGCCCAACTCGCTGTTTCCCATTGAGGGCGATAGCGTGGTATACGATGTTCCTCAGCGGTCTTTTCAGTGTATTTCCAATCCATCTTCATTTTGCTTCGGTGTATTTGTTGAGTAGTAGGTTCTTGGTTGGTCCAGTGCCAGAGTCCCTTGTTACTTGTCCTGTTGGTGTCCGTCTGATCTTTAGTATGAAGCGAAGGTAGTTACTGACTAAATGAGGCTTACAGTGGCTTATTGGGAACGCTTCTCATGGTGTGAACGGCAAGCCTGTAAATCCTACAAAAGCACTAATTTGAAACTAGTGTTGAAAATTCGAACCTTTTTCTTTATTTACTGCTACAAACCTAAAGATAAAATTACAGGTTTTACATAACCTATTTAAATTAATCGTAATGATATTTCGGTAGTTTACGCACAATGATAACTTTTTTGATTGGTTGAAGGATTTCACCATGAACTGACATCAGTTAGAAAGCGATTGGGAAATCACATGGGAACACTGGACAGCTGTTTCGTCAGTCTAGTTTGGGACTCTTCATCAGTATGCACTCACCGTCAGGGTTCGAACCCAGAACCTTCTGCTTACAAGGTTAGTGAGCTCGTAGACCAATGGCCAGTCAGTGCATGAATTCTAACTTCTGCCAATTCATGACATAGCGCGACCACTTCTCAGTGTCTTCTTCTTCGATGAGTTACTGCCTCACCTTCAATCCGTTCTACCCTTTTTTGTTCTAGTAATATTTCGAGCAAAATGACTGCCCGTTTTTTAATTCACACTTTTTGGTTTGTAATCACATGTACAAAATTTTTTATTCCTTTACATTTCCAGTGGAACATAGGGCTTCAAGCAAGAGGCTTGAAGTTTCAGCAGCAGTGATGTTTAATTTTACTGGACTGGGTTGCTAGCCTCTTGCCCAACGTTCCCTCTTTACGTGTCTTATTACTGGCCTAGTGAGGTAAAGGAGTGCGTCTGTGGTCGAGGATTGAGCTCCGGATCACACGCGGGGTCGGCGAGCATTATACCGCTGTGCCACTGACGCACCATATGTACATATAGTTCATTATTTGTTCGTTCATTTTCGTGTCTCCGGAATTATATTTCAGGTCGTTGACAGTTGTGCTGCTGAATCACCCTTATTACATGTATTATCCGGCGTCACAATAATGAATATGGATTCCGTCGTTACCAGTCTTACCTTTCTGAGCGATTCATTAGTTATCACTCAGCTCATCCACCCACTCACATTAAAACGAGGGTTAATACAAGGTTTTGTCGAAGAGAATACGCAGAATTACTTCAACACCATATGACCAACGAAGAGAAATAAATGTCTTATTAAAAGGGCTAATCGAGAACAACTACGCAAAAGAATTTATCAGGGATAATGTAAAGAAGAGGAAAAGAAAGAGGGTAAAAACAGAGAATGACAAGAAGGAGCATGGCAAAATCAACCGGTCACAATACCATTCAAAAGTGGTATATCAGAAGTGAAATTTGAAGAAACCTCAAAAATATTGGGATTCGAACCACGTTCAAACCAATGAATTTAAGTAATTAGAAATAAAATAAGTCAACTGAAAGATCCAATAAAAATGGTGGATAAAAGTATTAATGTCATTTACAAAATATCTTGTTCTAACGAGTTGATCACGGATTGATATCAGTTAGAGAAGCATTGAAAACCAACCAGGGAGTACTGGACAGCTGTTTCATCCCCATAATTTGGGAATCATTGGCAGTACGCACTCACTGGGGTTCGAACCAAGGATCTTCCGGTTAAAAGGCTAGCGAGCTTGTATACCATTCAGCCGACTCCTCAATGGCCAGTGAATGAATTCTAACTTCTACCGATTCGTGATTTAGCGCGATCCCAACCATTGTGGTAGGTGGGACATCCATCCTCACACGTGACATCTGGATGGATTATCCTGGAGTTATGGTGAGAAGTCGTGACCAGTGAGGTCCATCCAGATGTCACGTGTGAGGATGGATGTCCCACCTACCACAATGGTTGGGATCGCGCTAAATCACGAATCGGTAGAAGTTAGAATTCATTCACTGGCCATTGAGGAGTCGGGTCCCAGTTGCTGAATGGTATACGAGTTCGCTAGCCTTGTAATCAGAAGGTCCTTGGTTCGAACCCCAGTGGGTGCGTACTACCGATGATTCCCAAAAATAGGATGATACATCTGTCTGGCAGTACTCCCAGCTGGTTTTCAATGCTTCTCTAACTGATATCAATCCGTGATCAACTCGTAAAAACAAAACTAACCCTTACAAACCAAACTATAGAAAATATCTTGTGCCGAATGTCCGACTAAATATGTGAGTCAAAGGTCTAGACCACTCAAAATAAGAGTGAACAAACATAAATGTCTAACTAAGAGTCATTCCACAGGAACGCAAGCCTTCAGCAATTCAGAAAAACATTTATCCGTAGCAACACATGTATGGGACAAAATTTGTATTCTGAAATCTAATATAAACAAATGAAAAGAAAGACTAATAATGACGGAATCTATATTTATACAAGTTTGACCACAGATTAATATTAGTTAGAGAATCATTGAAAATCAGGAAGTACTGAGCAGCCGTTTCGTCCAAGTTTTGGACTCGTCGGCAGTACGCATGCATCTGGTTTTCAATGGTTCTCTGGCTGATATCAGTCCATGGGCAAACAAAACAAATCCCTACAAATCAACTATTGAAAGGAATATATATTCGTTAAGGTGACGCCGGATACTACATGTAACAAGGGTAACTCAGCAGCACATCTGTCAGCAACCTGGTATATAAACCTGGATATTCAAAAATGAACGAAAAAAAATAATGAACCATATACACATATTATTACAAATCATAAAAGTGTGAATTAAGAAACGAAACAATTCCAGTAATTTAATTTAATTTCAGATTTTCCCGTCGATTGATTGAACCGAATTGCTCAGTCTTAGGTTGATGTGTCAGCTCTTTGTGCAGATGCTTCGATAATGTCTGGTCATGTAACTTAAAGTCAACTTGTGGTTGATGACTAGCAGTGGAATCCAGGATAACGCGCATTTTGTCCTATTTGTGACTAGTCAGCTGGATGTGCCTGCATTCCCCAGTGAGTGATGATGTTCCCACCAAGGTTTGAACCCAGTGCCCATAAGAATGGAGGTACATCCAGATGACGAGTTTTAAATCGGACGAAACGCACGTTATCCTGGATTCGCCTGTTAGTCACCGCCCATCAATTGACTTCAAATTCCAACAATTGGTTGGATTGATGACGAGTGCTATTTTTGCTCGAAATATTACCAAGACAAAAAAATCTTATCATTGTGTGTAAACTATTGAAATATACTTATAATTAATTTGATCTATGGATATAAGTATAAAATTTGGGCACTGTGGAAGAGTATGACTCCATTATGGATAAGATTTTATTTTGATAAAGTGTCACACAGTGTTATACAGTAATATTAACTGATGACGTTTCGAGCACGATTTATTACTGCTCATAATCAAATGAGGTCACTCACACAACTTTTTACTTCATTTATGTATATGAGTGAAATTGCTGATTAGACATTTGAATAACATCAATATAAGATAATGTACATTCAGAAATAATAATATGAGTGTTATCAATCAAATATAATCAGATGGGAAATAAGACGAGTGTTTATATGATCAAAATAAGTAACTTGTTAGAATGTTATAATGTATGTGAATTGCGATAGAATTTTGAGATTATTTATTATCCTCCTCTGATTTGACTGACTTGTGGTAATAATATCTTCCATATTTCTGGTATTTGCATTGAACCATTTCTGTTGCATGTGTTGGGTGTAGACTCGATGAACCAGGCAGGATTCGGTAATCAATCTCTCTCTCCACCAACCTACCTATATTACTTCTTAGAATCGTAACCCTCTCCCACCCTATTGTGTGGTTGTGTGTTAATGCATGTAGTGCAATTGCTGAGCTTTTTCCTAAATTACTTATCTTCTCGGGGTCAACCATTCTTACCTTGGCCACTAAATTCTTATCTTCCGACAATCCCACTACCCGTGACCTACTAGTTTGACCTATGTAGTTGACCTTACTCACAGTCATTGTAAGGTATTTTCAAAATTATATTATTTTGTCTGATTAGGTCAACCTAAAGGGTCCTTTAGCCTACAGAGCTTGTCCAACCTGAGTGAGTTTGTAGGTTTTAATGTCACCGTAATTCCTGCTTTATTAAGAATTCTACGTAAGGTCTCAGATGTCCCGTCCTTATATGGTATAACAGTAAATGTCTTATATTCTCTCTTATTTATGTTATCATTACTAGTTTCACAATTATTTTTAATTTGCTTTCGGCCGTTTTCGATCTTCCTAATGAATTTTATAGGATAGTTAGTTAACAACAACCAGCTATTCTTCTCTCTGTTTTATTTCATCATTTAAGTCTTTTCTTGTGCTACTTAGTGCTATTGCTCGGTTTGTTAAACACTTAACTAAGCCTGCCTTAACAAACAGACAACGGATGAGATGAATTAAAGTTTAAATATCTATTAGAATGCGTTGGTTTTTTATAAACGCTAGTGTGTAGTTTACCTACTTCTATTCGTTTTATTTTACAATCTAACATAGCTAATTCTCCTTGCTCATTTTCTGATTCAAATGTGAATTTTATTCCCGTCACTAGTGAGTTTATATGTGTCAGGAAGCTAGCGATATGTTTTGTTTTTAACACTGTGAAAGTGTCATCCACATATCTACCATATTTTTGGAGTTGGATTAAATGTATTCAGAGCCATATGTTCCCAGCTGTCGATAAATATATCTGCTACTATAGGGGATATTGGTGATCCATTCCATTGCTACACCTTCTGTTTGTCTATATATTTTTCCCTGGAATTTAAAGATAGTAGATGTGAGGCATAACTGAATTCCTAAAATAATTTCTTCAGTGGGCAGCTTCGTCACGTGAGGAAGTTCAGGATGTGCAGTTAGTTCTCCTCTAACTGCTTCTAAGGCTGCCATATTGATTGGTATATTAGTATAAAGACTAGTTATATCAAAACTAACCATTGTTTCATCGTTCTCTAGTTGATCTATTCCACAATACACAAACTTTAATACTGACACTAATAACTTGTTATTGTTATTTTTATCTTTCAGATATCTGGTTTACATTGGATTTATTTTTTCCGCCTCCTCTTGTTATCTTGGATTCACTGAATGTTGTAAACCCAATGCAGATGGACAGTTTACACAACTGGAACTAGGCAGTGCATCGAATGTCACTGCTGTAGTGGGCAGTGATGTCTACTTTATCTGTTGTGGTGGTGTTAAATGGACTTATGAAGCAGAGGATGATTACACAAGCCGAGAGATTGGACCACATCCATATGCACAGATTGGTTCATCAGGTAAACGACCACCAACGGATAAGGGGCTGCTTACAAATTCACTGGGGAGTAATAATATTGTCGTCAGTGCGATAAGTGGAAGTACAACGAAAGATCCAATGAATTCACAGAATACAATACAAACCACAGTGTATACAATGCATGATGATAAGGGTCGACTGATATTACGTATTGATAATGTGGATATGCAAGATATGGGACATTATAAATGTCATGGACAGCTGTCAAGTTTAGATGTTTATTTGGTAGTGACAAATAAGAATTATCCTGAAGAACCGCATAATAAAACTTTGCCGCATAGTGGAAGTATGCTACCGCATTATATGATGTTTTCATCTGACCAATTGAATAATGTAAGTGATTTTTTGTTGTTGTGAGTGTCCTCCACTCCTCAAGGAGTTGTTCTTTCTCCTTTTCTGTTTTCTTTCTGCTTACATGACTTGCCTCATTCTGATGAAGCCAATTCTGTTAAGTATGTCGGTGAGATCTGACTGTTTCTATGCCTGTCACTTCTCAGTCAGACTGTTCCAAAATGAATAACTTTTTATTAGAAATTAGTCAGTCAGTGGTCCTTGTCAAATGGTCTTGAGCTTAATCCCTCCAAAGTGTATTTCCTCTGATCACCTTTCCTGATCTTCCCACATTATGTTAGTTTCCAGAAAGATATTTCGTTTGACGTTCTACGTGTAAGGAATGTTAAGAAAATCTGGTATCATTCTGTCTCTACTTTCATAGTTGTTGGTTAATTCTTGTATTCTACCTATTCCTTTTTGTTGCTCCCTACTCATGTAATCTTTCCAGGCCTACTTAATAAAGACTTTGTTACACTGAGCAAAGGGCACTATGCTATGCCCTATCAAAACCAGTGAGTACTGGTTAGTCATTTCATCCTTGTTTAGGAATCTTCAGTACCTTGTGGCACTAGTTTTCAAGAGTTTGTTTGCAGTCATTTGATTTGCTTTTCAAGTTTGATCATCATGGATTGATATCATTTAGAGAAGCATTGCAAACCAGTGAGGGAGTACTGGACAGCTGCATCATCCCCATAGTTTGGGACTCATCGGTAGTACTCATCCACCACCAGGATTGGAACTCAGTGCTTTCCTGTTCTGACTAGTGTCAGCTCATGATCTGACTTCTGTCTTCCTCTCACAACGCCTCTGCCTTCCAAGTAAGTCCTAATCACCTCCTTCACGTTTCCCTGGAGTGAATGCGAACATCTAGACTGGTTGAAATGCTGGTCTACCATCTAGGGTGACTGGGAAACTCTGATCATTTCAAACCTGTGGCGTACATGGCCTCCGGAACCCGGAAGGATCAAGTGACATATGAACATATATGGGGTTCTAGTGGAAAGCCGTAACAAGTAAGGTACAGTAGGTTGAAGGTGAAGCAGTAACTCATCAAAGAACACATTGCGAAGTGGTTACGCTATTTCATGATTTGGCAGAAGTTGGAATTCATGGGCTGGCCGTTGAATTGGGTCCCAGAGACTCAGTAGTCTACGAGCTCGCTAGCCTTGTAACCAGAAGGTCGTGTGTTCAAACCCAGTGGTGTGGGTGCGTAAGGCTCAAGAGTCCCAAACTAGGCTGAAGAAATAGCTGTCCAGTACTCCCTGACTGGTTTTCCAATGGTTCTCTAACCAATGTCAGCTCACGATGAAATCCTCCAATCAATTAAACTGGATCTCCCATGTGATCGACTTTCTCAAATTCAGTGTTTAGGTCAGTTTCGTTTGGGTTTGGAGCAGTTGTATTCGATGAGAGTGATTTTCAACTACCAACACAAGTTACGCGTAGTTAGCATTTCTCATTTTGTCTGCACATTCTTGTCCTACATTTCAGTGTTTCTTAGAGTGATTGAAGCATTTTAGAAGAGTACTTATGATGAATTTTCCTTACAAACCATCCAATTAATTATTCTATTCCATTTGGTTTTATTATTATTGTATCCTTTAATTCCTATAGGAACATAGGGCTTCAGCCGTGCGTCTCCATTGCGTTCTGTTCTCTGCTAGAGTCTTCACCTGGCTCCAAGTCTGCCCACACGTTTTCATCTCCTGTTCACATGACCTCCTCCAAGTCACCTTTGGACGACCAACTCGCCGCTTCCCTTTCGGGTTCCACTCAAGGGCTTGTCTAGTGATGTCACTTGGTGGTTTCTTCAGAGTATGGCCAATCCACCTCCATTTCTTCCTACCTATTTGTTTCCATTTGGTAACAAAATTTAATTTCCTAATTTTGTTAGACTGAACTTTCTATGATTTATCTGCCTGTTAAAATGCTCAACTGAGAACTAGAAACAAAATTTAGGTAACAGTGGATCACATTGTAAGATCTCTATCATTATTATGGGCATCATTATAGTAAGAGATGACCTAACAAGTGATCTTCAACAATCCATCAGAACAACTGCACAGTGAGGAGGCATGAATTGATTAGGTGAGTAGAATTTAAGAGCGCTAAATTAGACCAGAAGTCTTTTGAATACTGAAACGTATGGGTTTCAGTGTGACAGCGGCAAATCTAATACTAATTCTTGAACATTTACCTAACTCTAACCTCTGATTTCTTCTTGGGATAACCTGAAACCAAAGGAGCATTCGATTTGCATGACGACAGAGCCCAGGGGAGAACTGCTAGAGACTGGTTACATACACAACCGGCTTGTATGCAGAGGATTCGGGAGTTGCTTGCGTATTAAAATCTTGCCGCCGGCTACAGATTGCCTCAAGGCAAGTTGAGATGTGTAATTTTTGGGGCCGACGATTTTTAAGCCTTACTTTCCGAAGTGGAAAGGTCATCTGAGAGAAACACCTTACTGTGGTAATATCCCTACTCACCATCAGTGTGAATTCGCCCATAGACCCACGAGCATTGGGTAAATCACCCCTAACGCCAAGCTGATTATAAAACTGAACCAAACGCTAATCAAGCCCTGATCCTGACTCTTAGTTAATCCTAAAAACTAGCTCTAAGTGGGTATAGATCAGGATGAAACCATCGGTGTAGCTCGTGAATGATGTTAAAAAAGGAACGGTCACATAGACTGCTCAAAGTCGTTCACCTGAGTTGCCAGTCTCTCTAGTCGCCATTAACTAGTAAAGCTATAAGAATTTAATTGGTGGATGGTGACTAGCAGTGGAATCCAGGGTAACGCGCATTTCGTCCTATTTGGGTTCGAGCCTCGATGGAAAAATCATCACTCACTGGGGAATGCAGGTACATCCAGATGACGAGTCACAAATAGGACGAAATGCAGCGTTATCCTGGATTCCACTGCTAGTCACCATCCACCAACTGACTTCAAGTTACATAACCAGACATCATCGAAGCATCTGCCCAAGAAACTGACACGTCAACCTTAGACGGAACACTTCAGTCCAATCAATCGACGGGAAAATCTAAAATTCAATTAAATAGTGACGCTATTTACAAGCAAATTGCTAGTTATAGCTCAACGGTAAGATTATCTACTGGATGAGGCAATCAGGGACAAGTATTTATTGTATTTTTCTTCCCAATGATTAACCAATGAGACAAAACAGCCTTAACATTGTCAACGCCTTTCAATTCCAGTTGAATTACTCCGATGACTAATACGAGATTTATATGTTTCTATTCAAAAAAGTAACAATCATTGTATCTGAAAGGGTTATGTATAAATAATTAGGCAGTCTGACAATCGTTAAAATAAATTTTTTGAGTGAATCATATTTTATTTCATAAGTATTAATCGATTTTGTCACTGGGAATTACCCAATGGGAAATAAGTACTTTAGGGCGAATCATCAATTAAGTTTATTATGACTGCCCTTATTGATTAAATATTATTTCAAAATACTGACTACTGAACAAAGAATACTCTTTTCGATAACGCCTTCTTCATCAGGTTCTACAGTTATATATCCAGACATAATAATAATAACAATTTGCTTTATTCCAGAAACAGTTCTAGTGGTACAGTGTGGAATTTTCAGCACATATCTACAATATTTGCATTTAATTTTATCAAACATTTAAAAGGAGTATTTCAAAAAAAAATATATAAAGACAACAACAACAAAAACAAAAAAACACAAAATAATTTTAAAAAAATGCGAAAAGGAAAATAAATAACATAATAAACAATATCTCAGTATTGGGTAGTGGAAGCTATGATATGATTATGCGTGGTGACAGTAAAACTATAGTCATACAAGAAGTTATGAAATGATATTTAAGAATGTTTATCGCCAAGATGATCAGTTAATTTGGTTGAAACAACAACACTAAACGATCATAAAATTACATTTCAGGGTTTTTATTGTCAGCTCTAATGCGGTGTTTGTAGTGGTAGTGTCAGTAATCCTGCATAATAAAAAATTTTAAGATGGTGATAATGGCGTTCACAGCCAAGATTAGCAGTTAATATTTCTAACAAAAAACAATCACAAAGCTTATATTACATGATGGTAATGACAGGAAAATTTTGTAATACTCATAGTGATAATATAGTCGAAACCAGTAGATACACAAAAGAAGGGATAGAATAATGTACAAAAAAGTAAGCCAATGTTAATAATTTAGGTAGCTGAGTATGTTTAAGAAGGAGTTCACTATAGAATACAAATAAGAGAGAAGTAAAACAGCCTAAAATTATGTTATTAATAACAAAGGAAGTCATAGGTTTCACGTTTAACATTGTCTCTGTCACTTAAAACGCGTGCCAAGTATGGTATCGTTTAGTTCCTGTACTTGGTTGTACGAGCATATATTATTTTGTACTGATTTCTGGTTCTACCTGATGAGATACAAGGAGAGAGTTGGGAATAGAGGGGGTGTTGGGGGTCGGAGAGTATGGTTTTAGACCATTTTTCGCATGTATTCAGATGCCTTTCAACTAATGTAGTGACGAGCTGACTGAGTTTTACACCACTAGTCCTATTAATAATAAAAGAATCAGGGTTATTAACAACACTAAACAACATCGAATCAATAATATCAGTAGATTACTGTTCAGTAGCATCTATAATTGTGATAATATGCGTCAATATAACACTATACTAAATATCAGGCATATTAAGGTCCACAGAAGGTCAACGTAGTAGCAGTGGCTGGCTGGACCTGTTTCTTCTACACACAGAGCACTGGTTATTTAAGGTGAATCGCAATGGCCTCAGCTGTTTGGAGTGTTCGGCATCTGGATGCTTTTGATGGAGAAGGATTCTTCAATGCTGGCTGCTTTGTGGCTCATTTGAACCAGGTGGTCTAATGTCAAGCTGTTGACGGTTTTCACTACACCTTTATTTAGCCACAATGGTAGGTGTTCCCGAGTGAGCACGAAAAATCACGTTCGTAGAGCAATGGCCAATATAACTCGCTCCACAAGCGCAATTGAATTGATAGATATAATCAGAAGTGGCTAGTCTAGGTACTTCATCTTTAATTTGAGGAATCACCACTGGTCGTGTAGAAAATAAGACTTGTAATTTGCCATCATTAAAAGTTCTTTGGACTGATTTGCTTAATTTCTTTGTAATTATTTCACTTGGTATATCGCCCCTGCATTATAGTCGTATATATAAAGGCTTCTTGTTTACGCATAGTGAGTAGTCGTTTTCCGCTTTCCTTGTCATGTGTTTCTTGATAAATTTGTTGGGAAAGCTATTTTCAATCAAGGTATCATATGCAATCCTTAGTTCATCTTCAGTTACCTCTTTTGAGCATATTGCTCTAACCCTGTGTGGCTCACGGTCTTTACTTTATTTCTTTTGTACTGGAGAGGAACGAAGCTATGAAAATGTGTATATTGTTCTGTCCATGCGCTTTTATTATACAAATTTCTGTTTATACTACCATCTAATTTTCTTTTAAGGAGGACATCCCTGAAGGCAATTATGTTTTGGGATTCCTCTTCGCACATGAATTTCATAGCGGAATGCACTTCATTGAATTGAGTTATTATTGTGTTCCTATCCGATTCATTATCATAAAGAGTAAAGGTGTCATCCATGAACCGGCAAGAAAATGAGCATTTTCTGATAAGGTTGTTCAGAGGTCCATTTTCTAGTTTACTTAGAAAGAAATCTGCCAAAATGGGACCCAATGAGGAGCCAATTGCCACCCCGTCCACTTGTCTGTAGAGTGTGTCATCAAATTTAAAATTTACATTCATTGTACACCTTGAAAACAATTCTTTTAGGATTTGTGTTGGGATGCCAATAGTTTATCGACTTGTTATGCACTTGTTCACATATATAGTTATCGAAAAGAATATTCTTTGTTCAGTAATAAGTCTTCTGAAATTTCTATGATAAGCATTTTTGATGAATTAAATATTATTTGCAAGGTCTCAACAGCGTAGACACGTAAATGTCTTCCCTAAAAGATTTTATTTTATTCCTCTACGTTCCCAGTGGAACACAGCGAGGGCTTCAAGCTACAGGGTTGAAGTTTCGGTAGCAGTTGTGTTTATTTTTACGGATAGGAATGCGGTGAAGTCCAACAATAGCGTCTCAGGGGTGCGAACGCTCCAATGACCTTGAACGCATGCTATTCGTTGGCTAACTGCACCTGTCATTATCATACCTGAAACATTAACGCTATTCACCAACTAAGGAGCAAATCTCACCCAGATCACGTTTTTCAGTACTGTTTGGACGATATGTTCATACCTCGTTAGGGTTAGGATCAGGCTCAAGGTAAGTATTGGGGTTAGAGTTAGGATCAGGGTCATAATTAGGATAAGGGTTGTAATTAAGGTTATTGATAGTGTTAAGTTTAGGGTTACGACTAGGGAAAGATTTCGAGTTGATGTCATTTATTTTAATTTGTTTTGTTATCCACATTTTCCTGGTAAGTAGCCGTCGATCCTCTAACTGGAAACCATAGTAATTCAACCGAGGGCTTTTGGGGAAGACTGCACAACAGGAAAAGAGAGATATATGATTCAGTCACCTCAATGATTACATGTACATAAACTAGTCTGACCTAGCAACTGACAATACTCCTCATTACAACTGGGACGTATTTTTAAGTCATATCAGAGAAGCCTTCCTCATTTTTATGATTGGTCGGTTCAAGGTCACTCGTGCATTCGCATCCCTTGGGACGTTTTTGTTGAACTTTGTCTAGGTTGCTAGCGTCATGCCAAACTTTCCCTCTTTACCAGTCTTATTACTGGTTTAGCGAGGTGTAGGAGTGTGTGTGTGGCCGGGGATCGAACCCTAGACCACATGAGGCGTAGCTGGTGAGTATTCTACCGCTGTGCCACTGACGCGCATTCTCTAGAAGATACACCACACAAAATCTCAAAGTTTGTGCAAGAGCTCGATATACTACCCGGAGGTCCAAACTGAAGTAGATGGTTGTCTTAAGGGGCCACCCAACCGGAGATCCTTTCACTCGAAATCTAGTCCACAGGGCAATGGAGCTGCGTCAAGAATTTCATTTCCATGGTTCTTGGTGACAAAACTAGGTCCACACGCCATTTGATCGGTTCGAATTCTGGAGCCTAGGTTGAGAATCAATTCTTTACAGCTCCCCTAAGTAAATGTAGACCTTCATGTCCTCCCGTCTGGTTGTAAGTACCAGAAGTTCACATTTGCCAATTTGTTTTTTTGGTGGGGAACACCCTATCAGCTGCGTGAAGGTGGTGAATTCGAGTTATCTGACAGAGGCTATGAACGTGTGGTCACATGAGAGAATTTGGGGAGGAAGACCAAAGTCTACCTACCCTTCAGCCGTACCAGGTCATTTATGGAAGCTTAGACATTTGACAGCCTTTTCCAAGAATACCTTGCTTCTTCTTAGCATTGCAATTCATTTTCTGGAATACACTCTCAACTATCAGGATTTCTTTACTATCTATTTTGTGACATTACGAAGTTTGCTAATGAATTATGGTATCTGTGACCACATGTATTCACGTCGGTAGTTCAGTGGGAGAAGGCTCGAAAAGCACGCAAATACTTCTGATTCGATTCCCGACTGACTCATTATTAAACTGAGTCTTGCTGGATGACAATAAGTCCGGAAAAAAGCGAAAGTTGTGTTTGACGCTAGAAGCTCCATACGCAGTATAAAACAGTGCCGCCGCTGCCGAAACTTCAAAGCGCAAGCTTTCAGCCCTATGTTGTACTTGAAATAAAAAGAATGAAGAGGGTTATGTGTACTTAGCTCAGTCATATATACCCTCGGCTGATCGAATTTGAGAATACTTTGATAGATTATTACATGCGTGATGATGAGTTGTAATCTGGGAATATCGTGAAGACTTATCGCGCTTCGTCTTTATAGTGGTTCTGGCTAAGTTCAACTTTAAGCACCACTAGCTACCAATGGAGTGCGACTGCATCAGTGACCTTGAAACGCCCACTGACCAAGTTAGTGAAACCTGGCAAATAATGTTGTTATCACCAATAAAATATGCTCATTGAAGCGTTATGCTATTAAATGGGATAACTGGCAAGTTTCAGTTTAGGTTTGGGAAAGATTGAGTTACTCTTTAAGCCAAGGACAAGTTAGGGTTAGGTTAACCTAATAAAGGCGACATTAGGGTTGGTTAGAGTTAGATTACAGTTAATTTAGAGATATTTTCACGTTAGAGTTAGGTTCAGGGAAGATTAGGGTGATTGTTAGGGTTAGAAGACGTAAATAATTACATGCATAGAATGTGGTGAAATTACTCTGTAGATATTTTAATACAACTAGTGCACTGTAGTAGAGTATCATTCCATTGTGGGTAAAATTTATTTTGATTAAGTCGTCTCACAGTGTTGTACAGTAATATTTACTGATGGCGTTTTGAGCACAGTTTATTGCTCCGTAAATATTCCTGCATAACACTATGAGATTTTGTCAAAATAAATTTTACCTACAATGGAATTGTACTCTGTTGATACTCCAACTTGAAACTGAGAGCTGCTTTTATCACATATGAGAGGAAGGTATCCTCTGTAACACTTTTTTAGAACAGTTTTTATTCATTTTTTCGTAAATACATGTATTCCGTACACAAAAGTACCTCCTTCACGTGATTGGTGCGTTCGAGGTCATTCGCTGATTACAGGTAGTTAGTGGTGCTTAAAGTTTAACTTTGCACTGGTTCTTTTGATACAAATGCCTCTTCATTCTTATTTACCGATGAAAAGCTTATTAGGCGTTGCCAAGCTGTAACTTTTCGTGTGACGGTATCAATTCAAGAACCCTTGAATATTAAGCAGTAATGGACAACTGTATCTTTCCACTTACCAAACGATAGAACTATAAAGTTTCGTATTTGTGAGCTCTAACTTGCGATATTTTGCTACATACTATGATTGATGACATATACTGAAACCTGAGGATTCTGGTTTCAACCCGTAGTGGAGTGGTTGTCGAGTACTGCCGGACTTGGTGAGAACAACTGTCAAGTGCCCTTTAGCTTTAGATAGTTTTTTTAACTGGTATCACTTTGCGGTGAAATCTAACCAAAAATCAAGCAAACACCAACAAATTCTCAAATTATATCATTACTGTTATTATTTTCTTGGGTTCCAAATGGAACACAGAGTTTCAGCAGCTTATCACCATTTCATCCTGCTATCTACAGTCACTCCTAACTGGTCCTACAGCTGACCGTACACTTTCATCTCTCCTCCTTACACCATCTTCCTCATGTCGCCATTGGATACCCAACTCTTTGTTTCCCACTCGTCTTCTACGAGAGACTTTGTCTGGATCGTGATTTAGTCACTCGACGGTCTCATCAGTGTGTGTATCTAATCCACCTTCATTTTCTTTTGCATATTTGTTGCAAGGGGGCATAGGTTATTGGTTGGTTCATCGCCAGATTTACTCATCTATTTCACTGGTCGGTCATGAACCCAATGAAAGAGAAAAGGTTGGGCGTGCGACTAGCAGACTCTACCCCAGAAAATCGACCCAACAGTCATAGGAAGTTCAACCAGGTGGTTGGGTGTGAGGACAAATACCCTCTGAAGATATTGGCTAGCGTTCGTGCTGTGTCATGAATTGGCAGAAGTTGGAATTCATGGGCTTGCCATTGGTTCGGTTCCCAGTGGTTTAATGGTCTATGAACTCGCCTTGTAACCAGAAGATCCTGGGTTCGAACCCTGGCGGCTGTTGCGTATTGGTGAAGAATCACAAACTAGGCTGACAAAACAACTGTCCAGTACTCCCTGGCTGGTTTTCCAATGGTTCTCTAACCGATTTAAGCTCATGGTGAAATCCTGTAATGAATAAGAGATAATCCAAGTGTTGGTTTGTAGGGATTTGGTTGGTTACAAGATTTTCATCATGAGCTGACATTAGTTAAAGAACCATTGGAAAACCTGGGAGTACTGGACAGCTGTTTCATCCCAGTTTGGGACTCTTCATCAGTACGCACCCATCGGGATTCGAACCCAGGACCTTCTGGTTACAAGGTGAGCTCATATACCATTAAGGTTCTGGGTTCGAATCCCGGTGGGTGCGTACTGTTGAAGAGTCCCAAACTGAGACGAAACAGCTGTCCATTACTCCCAGGTTTTCCAATGGTTCTCTAACTAATGTCAGCTCATGATGAAAAACCTGTAATAAGAGATAAACTTCTGCTCTCTGAAGTCGCAGTGACAAAATGACGCAGGCTAGCAAAAACCTTCTGGAAGCTATTCAGCTGATATGTCTTCTTTCTTGGTGAAAGTAAAAATAAGCATGAAGACATGGAATGTCCACTTGATGTTCGAAGCTAGCTGAAAAGGCTGCTTAGACTGAGAATGGTATAGAAGTGTGAGGAATCTGCGAGAGCGAATGGGATGAAGTGGACTCCTCAACTTATTAACTGGAGAGTCAATAATTTGCTATAGTCACTCAGACGACAACCACGAAGAGCATTGAAGGCTCTCATGCATTGGGAACCAATTTCCTCCAAATATTCTCAAATATTATACATCAATAATAAATCCCTCATTGTCTGTAAACCCTGTTTTGCGTTTAAATAAGCACCAGAAAAACATTCCCCTTACAGCAGTCGAGTTTTTTCATTCGACTTTATCTTTATCTCGACATTTAAAATGTTTACAGTTCGATACTACTTATAAATTTATTATAAAATCAAAAAAAAATCGGGAGATGTTTCCATGAAAATTTCCCGAAAATATTCATATATTTCGAAGGACGAAAATTCACATTTTTTCGCACATTCGTTTGGATTCCATTTCTCAATAGAAAATTCACTTTCAGCTCTTACCTTGAGATGTATTGGTCCATTTTTTGTATCCTTTTGCGTTCTAGTCACTCCCAAGCATCTCTCTTCACCCCCCCTCGCAGACTTGTTATTGGCTTGTAAACTTGGTGAAGTCTAAGAGTACGTTGACTAGGAGCCACGAACCACGGATCACATTCGTGGTTGGCGAGCATTTTATCACTGAACCACTAAGGCATACACATTTGTCCTTATTAAAGCCAAAAATAGTGAAACTTCTAAATACTTGAGTTTCAGGGTGGAATTACCCGTTCAGTAGACAGATCCTTTTGACATTGTTGAGTTCAGACGATGGATTCTGCGTTGGGCTGTCAGTAGGAACACAATCAATCAATGAGGATGAAGTTACATCCACTAAATAACAAGATGAATGCATATCACTGCTTTGGTGGAGCGTGAAGAATGGGTACATTTGCACTATTGGATGAGGGTCCATCCAATTTACCATTCAATCAAATTTAACTTTATCCTTATACTTTTTAAACATTTATTCATGACATTTGAAAGAAATCTTAAATAACCTGGTTATTGAGTGGAATCAACATTATAGGCTAAATAATTGTTTGGAACTTCTAGTCACGGAAATCAGCAACCATACCACGTTGAAAATGCCGGTTCTCATCCGATCACCGAATTGAAGCAAAGTTGGGCCAGGTTATTGCTTGCATAGGTTACCACCTGGTAACCCCTAAGTGGTGTCGACACTTTTGTTGCTTCGGCGGTTCAGCGGTAGGATGCTTTCCAACTAAGCAAGTGGTTCGGGGTTCGATCTTCGGCCGACGAAATTCTAAACCTCGTTAAGCCGGTAAAGAGAGAAAGTTGGGCGTGAAACTAGTAACACCACCCCCGTAAAAATGGAAGCGCTGCTACTTAAAATTCAAACGCCCACCTTGAAGCTCTATGTTCCACTGAGAAGGTTAAGGAATCAAATTTAAATAATCAGAATTCTGGTCATGGAAAGGGGATAGGATATTCTATGATTATTGATTAACAGGTTAACAATAGGGGTAGAAAATTTAGTTACGGTAGGATTCAATCTCGTGATATCTGGATTGTTAGTAGGGGACCTTAGTAACTAAGCCATGTTATACAGTCATGTTGAGGAGATCTTCATTCCATTGAATGTATAAAGGAATTAACACGGTATTTTGTATATTAATTGGCTTTTTGTCTCAATTCGTTTTTGTTAAACCCTCTTTTATATTCACAATGGAATTATAGGGGAGATGAAGCTTTGAAATTCCACTAGTCTCATGCCTAACCTCCCCTCTTTTCTCAGTCTACTATTGGCAGTAAATTAAGGGAGGCTTAGAAGTGCGTCAGCCTCCAAATTGAACCTGGACCTATCATAAGGTGATTGGCAATTATTCCATCATTGGACTACTCACCCACCTTCTTTAAAATTAATATAAGATAAATGTTTTTCTGCAGATGATCCTTCTTTTATAAAACACAAAATAATTGGGCAAAGAATATCTCCCTTTCGATAATTTCCTCCTCTTCTGGCTCTACAATTATATACGTATATGTTTATATACGTAGAATATCCTAGAATAGTAGTCAATAACAATATTAGTGTTTTTTTAAATAATATCGGTTTGTTAAGTAAGATCACAATGGAACTACAGTTCATTAAAGATGCTTAAATAATAATAATAATAATAAAGATATAGTAGCGAATACACTATCAACTAAAATTAGGAAAACTCCACAAAAATTGAGGACCATTCAAACCTAGATGGCCAGCGGGGTAAGGACAATGTCTGAACCAACCAACTTCTTTTGGACGCATTAATTAGGCTTCTTAATATGGATCCCAACAACCCAGCCTCAGCAATATTTAGTAGTTGAACTCTTAAAGCAAAGTTAAGATTTAATAGATTGAAAACCAGTAGTTCAGTGAAGAGTCTCTTTTCGGCGGTGAATTCATTTTCATAGCTGTACAATCGCAAATATATATATATATATATATGGTTGTTTTGTATGTGTGTGTACATTAAATTTACCAGACGAAAATACACTTAGTAAGTTCAGATGAATCGGATTTGACTTAACTTTTGTTTGTATGCTTATTTTTCTAACTACTTAAAACTCTTGCGCAATTCCGTATGTTATTTTGTTTCCATGTACACCCTGAGTACAACTCTTTCATCAAACTATTCATGTTATTGCGTAACTCTTCTTTAACAATAGTTTGTGACAACTCATCACTTTTGTTACTACTCTCTTATATGTTACGTTGAAATTTCAACGTAACAATTAATAAATTAAAACCAGAGGATGTCATTCCTAACATAGAAGTAGCACCAGGTTCAATAGATAAGACAACAACAGAAGAGGTTCGAGTACAATGTACATTAACCCTAAAAAAATCAAAAGAAGGCAAAATGAAGCTTAACAAAATCGGAAAGAGAAGCTTTAATTAGTCTAAAACGGGATAAAAGTATTGTCATCGCAAAAGCTGACAAAGGAAACGCCACCGTAGTTTTAGATAAATCTGACTATATCAAAAAGGTTACTGAACATATTCAAACGGGTCCATATGAAGAAATTAAGAGGCCTGTAGATACAATAATGAATAAGGTTAAAAAATCTACAACAGAACTAATACGCAGAATAAAGCCGTCACTGGGTGAGTCAAAATGGTTTAATTTAATGCCTAACACTAATAATGCTAGTAGAATGGATGGTACTATTAAAATACATAAGCCAGGTTTCAGAAATACCCCTACATATGAATTATCAAAACATTTAGCTCTATTATTATGCCTCATTAGAAATCGTTCAAACTCTAGACTAAGTAATTCACATGAGATGAAAAATAAACTAAATGATTTCAACTAGGGAATGATGAAACAATGTTTAGTTTTGATATAACTAGTCATTATACTAATGTACCAGTCAATATGGCAGCCTTAGAAGCAGTTAAAAAAGAACTAAATGCAGATCCTGAACTCACTCTTAGGCCGAAACTACCCATTGAAGAAACTATTTTAGGAATTCAGTTACGCCTCACATCTACTATCTTTAAATTCTAAGGCAAAATCTATAGACAAACAGAAGGTAGCAATGGGATCACCAATATCCCCTATCGTAGCAGACATATTTATGGATAGCTGGGAAAATAGTGCTCTAAATACATTTAGTCCTACTCCAAAAATATGGTGGAGATATGTGGATGACACTTTCACAGTGTTAAAAAAACAGTACATATCTCTAGATTCTTCATACACATATAAACTCACTAGTAGAGGGAATAAAATTCACGTTTGTACCCTCTTATATCAACATCCAATTCATCTGAACTTACTAATTGTATTTTCGTTTGGTAAATTTAATATACACACACACGCACATGCGAAACAAACATATATATATATATATTTGCGGTTGTACAGCTATGAAAACGAATTCGCCGTCGAAAAGAGACTCTTCACTGCACTACTGGCCTTCTGTCTATTAATGTTCGAATGGGATGTTTTCATGAATTAAAAAGTTAAGATTTGTTGATATTTTGTGTTTTATAGAAGATGTCTGCATGAATATTTTATCGCTATATTGAAATCTTTCGCTTGTTCATTGACTGTTGTGTAATTTCGAGGTTAACATTTGATGTATAACATCCATTTATATACAGTTTTGACCTACTTCCTTTTGGGGGAAATGATCAAAAACGGAAGGATATGTACACATAAATATATAAGATAATGAAATCTGTTTGAAAAGATGCATTCACTCTCCTCGAATAATGAGTTGTCTTATTTATCAGTGAGTGTGTATGTATGTGTGTTTTATGTCATCTTACAATGAATATATCCGACATGTTAGTTTTCGAGTTTTATGGTGATCCTTGTATATTCTGATTTTTGAAGACAGGAGTATAAATTAAGCATTCTTGACTTGATTGGTGGATGGTGACTTGCAGTGGTGGAATCCAGGATAACGCACATTTCGTCCTATTTAGGACTCGTCAGCTAGTGGATGTACCTGCGTTCCGCAGTGAGTGAGTGATGATGTTCCCATCGAGGCTCGAACCCAATTTGGCCGAAATGCGTGTTATCCTGGATTCCACTGCTAGTCACCATCCACCAATTAACCTATAATTAATTACATGCCCAGACATCGTCGAAGCATCTGCACAAGAAGCCGACATGTCAACCTGAGACTGAGCACTTCGGTCCAATCAGTCCATCGACGGGAACATCCAAAATTCAATTAAATAATTAATGTGACCCGTTGCACAAGAGGTGGCTGTTGTGGCCCAAGTGGTCCAGTGGATAACGCGCTTTGGCGTTTGAAACTATGAGCACTGGGCTTGAGCCCCGGTGGGAACATCATCACTCACTCACTGCGGAATGCAGGTACATCCGACTGACGAGTTCGAAATAGGACGAAATGCGCGTTATCCTGGATTCCACTGCTACTCACCATCCACCAATTAACCTATAATCACATGCTCAGACATCGTCGAAGTAACTGCACAAGAAGCCGATATGTCGACCTGAGGCCGAGCACTTCGGTCCAATCAGTCCATCGACGGGAACATCCAAAATTCAATTAAATAATTAATGTGACCCGTTGAACGAAAGGTGGCTCTCGTGGCCCAAGGGGTCTAGTGGATAACGCGCTTTGGCGTTTGAAACTATGAGCACTCGGGTCGAGCCTCGGTGGGAACATCATCACTCACTGTGGAATGCAGGTGCATCCAGTGGCTAACGTGTCCCAAATAGGACGAAATGTTCTGCTAGTCATCATCCACCAATTAACTTATAATTAATCGACGGGAAAATCTAAAATTCAATTGAAATTCTTGACTTGTCTGAAATGCTAATTACCAGTGTTAATCTCAATATTTTCCAGAGTTAATTTGTCGAGATTTCGTTTGCTTCAAGTGTGACCGTGGATTGATGTCAGTTAGAGAATCATTCGGAAACCAGAAGGGAGTATTGGATGGCAGCAGTTTGATCTTAGTTTGGGACTTAACTTATCAGTAAGGACCCATGACCGTACTAGAGATTGAACTCAGAACCTTCAGGTTACAAGGCCAAGCTGTTTGACCATTCTCCCACTTGGGCTGAAACCAATGGCCATTGAATTCTAACCTCTGTTATTTTTCAACTATCTATGAAATTCTACTGAAATGAGGAATAATTTAGAATCTGAAATTATATTGGCGTTACAGTGCACCAAAGATAAATACATCAGTGTATGTATAAAAATTTATCTATTCATTGGGAGTTATATAGGCCTAAATCAGAGGAATTTATCTCTACGCTCTCGTGAACATGTTCCTGTTTGGTCTGAGAAAAGTGTAACCAAATCAATAAAAATAGTGCCATCTTGTCTAACTTAGTAGATAGATAGATGAGTCATTTACACTTGTATGTTGAGTGTGAAACAATCTGCATGGACGTACACATTTACATCTCCTAGCTATAGAGGAAGCTATATAGATTAATAAGAAAATAAACTGACCTATGTGTGCAAACATTAACGATCATCATTGAACAAAGCTTGGAATGACAGTCACTTCTTTATCTCAACTTTATCGACCTTGAAAAGGCATTCGACAGCGTCGATCGACAGGTGATTTGGAAACTACTTCACTACTACGGGTGCCGCCGACAATTATACATCTCATCCAACAGTTGCACGACAGTGCTGCATGCTAAGTAATCCACAACGGGAAACTCACGGAATCCTTCGAAGTAAAGATGAGAGTAAGACAAGCTGGCTACCTACTAAATCCAATGATTTTACTGATTGCGGTAGACTGGATAATGCAACAGAATGCGGGCAGCGAGGAAACAGGCATAAAATGGACTCACACAAAAAACTTGGAGGATCTGAACTTCGCCGATGATATATGTCTGATTTCCCACAAATTGGAAGATATGCAAGTGAAAAGCAACAAGTTGGCAGAAGAGGCATCAAAAATAGGATTTCAGGTGAACATTGAGAAAACGGAGGTGATGAAGATCCCTGGCCAACACCAACAGCCACAGCAACAACAACAGACAGCAATCAGCATAAATGGAAGGAACCTGAAAGAAACTACCTGCTTTACCTACTTAGGAAGCATTGTTTCAACTACAGGCGGAACTGACGAGGATATCAAAGCAAGGATCGGGAAAGCAAGACAAGCTTTCACTACCTCGTCTGTGTGGAGATCAGCAGCACTCAGCATCAAAAGTAAGATCCGGATTTTCAACTTCAATGTGAAGTTGGCGCGTCACAAAGAGCATCTCAAACAAACTACAGACCTCCATGAACAGCTGTCTTCACTTAATACTACTCAAGAACAGATGGTCGGCCAGAAAAGATCAGCAACAGGGATCTCTGGGAGCGAACCAACCCAATAGGAACCGATTATGCAACAAATATGCAGGACGAAATGGAGGTGGATTGGCCATACTATGAAGAAACCAACAAGTGACTTCGCTAGACAAGCCCACGAGTGGAACCCGAATGGGAAGCAGTGAGTTGGCCGTCCAAGAGTGACTTGGAGGAGGTCATGTGAGGAGGAGATGAAAACGTGTGGGCAGGTGTGGAGCCAGGTGAAAGATTTAGCAGAGAACCGAACGCAATGGGGAAGTGCGGCTGAAGCCCTATGTTCCTGTAGGAATTAAAGGAAACAATAATAATAATAATGTGTGCAAACGACGCACGTTCATCCTCTTTGTTTACTCTGGCCTACTGTAAGGTCATCAGGGATATAACCATGTGCGTCGGTGGCACAGTGGTTACGACTCTCGCCGACCATGCATATGGTTTGAGGTTCGATCCCCTGCCGACACACTCCCGATATCAATGGTCGGCCTGCAAAATTTGGGCTACCGATATCGCATGCTGAAAATTCCATACTTGTAGTGAAAATACGGTGTGGCATCAAGCTGTAATCAAAATGATAAAAAAATTATTTTCATATCATATTAGACCTTTCTTATCCCTTTTCACCTAGTAGTTTACTTCGCTCCATTATCATTATCCGTATTGTGTGTGTGTGTCAACCTTTGATAATTTACACTAACCTTATTATTTCTGGAGTATTTGATTACAGCTCACAATTTAACCTCTTGATTTTATCAGTACACTTGATACCATCTGTCAGTCCTTGCTTGAATTCATATTGAGTGTTCCCCATTCTTTGGTATTTGTTTGTATGTATTTTGTGGTAATCATTTTCCTCGCACACGATTGAATGTAACTCACTACCCCACACCCTAATGAAACTTATATTCCGTTGACTATAGATACTTTCAGAACAAAATAGTTAGAGCGAAGAATTGTGGTTTCAATAAATCCGTCTTCTTCAGGCTGCTCTACAATTATAAATCCATTCATATAAGCATACCATAGCCAGCCAGTCAGTAAAGGCAAATTAGAATTATATCAGAAAGTGTATTGTGGAACAAGTATAAGTAAGGTGGATGGGATGGAACAATAGTCAGTTAGTTTCCATTATGAATAAAATTTTATTTTGATAAAATCACACAGTGTGTTTGTTATACAGTAAGATTTACTGATGACCACGTTTCGAGCACAATTTATCACTGCTCATAATATCATATCACTAATACTGGTTCCGTATGTACTTTATCTTCTTTTCTGTTTCACTCAAGTCTTATATTGATTTTATTCAAATGTCTAATCATCAATTTTTATTCATGTATATATAAACGAAGCTAGAAAGTTATGTGAGTAATGCCTTGATATGATTATGAGAAGTAATCACTTGTGCTCGAAATGTGGTCATCAGTAAATATTACTGTATAACACTGTGTCACTTTATCAAAATAAAGTTTTATCCATAGTGGAAATATACTCTACCACAGTGCCCAAGTTTTATCCTTATATCTCTGGTCAGTTATGCGCATTTATTAATTCAACTGCACCTGCGGTGATAGTTATGTTGGGCGTACTATTAGACATCTTAGCCAACATGTTACTACTGCACATCTCCCATCGTGGTTTGGCAAAGGACAGACAAAAACAATCCGTAGCTCGATTTTGTCACATTTAGTTGGCAGTCGTCATGTAGTTGAGAAAACGAGAGCCTTCAAAATAATTTATCGCATCTCACCGAATCTTTCCAATAGACTTCGTATTCGTCTACTACACACAGCTGAGGCAATATGCATTCGAACTATTAAACCTAAATTATGTATTCAAAAAAAGTTCGTACAGCCAGTATCCCTCCCTTGCTGGCCTATCAAGACATCACCAACTCATGACTTCTACACCACCCCTTACTTATATTTTCAATCCCTCTCTTATCATCCCTTAGTCTTATCACATCTTTATTAAAAAGGCGTTTATTTACTTCCCTTACAATCTAGCATTACTTTACCGGTTCATTTGTTTTTACTAGCCTGTATCGACTACTACGTCTACCTGAACAGTTGTTTGTTTAATCATACTGTTTTTCATTATTCGTGTTATCACAGATTGCCTCACTTTGTCATCCTTATTATTGATAGAACCATTACTATTGTTATCATTACTATTAATATTAATATTATATGCACAATCTTATTATCCTATATACAAAACACCACGATTGTTTTATATTTGAATTTTTATTTGTCAGGTTATGTGGGTATATTAGAGTTAAGTCTGATGAGATCTAATTGAAAACAATATTGTTCACTTAAATGTGTTCTAAATTTTGCTATGGGAATATTTAATATATAGTCAGTTAGTTCTTAAAATGCATGGTCAATGAAAACATGAGATAAAATGAGATGAAATAATTTAATGATATATATATATATATCATCAACAAAATACAGGTTTCGAGGGTGAGTGTAATCAGTGGTGTGTGAGACAATATGAATACTATAGAAAACAAACCAACGAATGAGGTTGAAAATAACGACAGTAATAATGATTGTGAAATAATAACGATGATGTGGTGTAAACTTAAAAGTACTATTGGTGAATGATTAACAAGTAATAATAATAATAATTGAAAACCAGGAAGTACTGGACAACTGTTTCATCCTAGTTTGTGAATTATTGGCAGTAGGCATCCACTCCACAGGGTGTTCGAACCCAGGACTTTCCGGTTACAAGGCATGCTCGTATACCATACAGCCAATGAGACCCGCTTCAATGGCGATGACATCGGTTGGCGGTCGCGAATTGGTAGAAGTTAGAATTCATGGACTGAACATTGAATCGGGCCTCAGTTGCTGAATGTTATACGAGCTTGCTAGCCTTGTAACCGGAATGTCCTGGGTTCGAATCCCATTGGATGCGTACTGCCGTAGATTCTCAAACTAGGATGAAACAGCTGGTTTTCCAGTACTCCAGTGTTGGTTTTCAATGGTTCTCTAACCGATATCAATCCTTGATCAACTCGTAAAAACAAAAATAATCCTTACAAACCAACTATACAAAATAATAATAATATTAATAATAATGAATTTAGTGAAGTGAAATGAACAGGATTTTATAAATATGATATGAAGTTAGAAAAGCATTACTTAAACCCTAAGGTAATAGAAATCATTAGAAAGGTCATGGAATCGTAAAAGATCAGAAATGAACGTTTTTCATAGAAACTTTATTATGTTACACTTATTTGTCTATCCACATTTTACCTTCTGTTTTGAATGACTGTGCATTTTATATACATTCATTTGACAATGTTAACTAACGAACTATCACCACACATTATACATGTATCCCAATACAGACGACAGTTTCTGATAGGAAATTTTCACTTGCCTTTACTGAACTGTGGAGTCTGAAGAAGAAGTTATTGAAACCATAATTGTTCGTTTACAAAATCATCTCTTCTTTTTACGCAATATCGAGAGATTTTGAATTTACTGAGTAGCATTAAACTGTATCACAGTGTAATTTTTAAAAATCGTACACCAACATCAAGATTGAATTAATTCACTTAGAGAAATTCGATAAAACCGAATTTAAACTTCAATTGGTGGATGGTGACTAGTGGTGGAATCTACGATGCGCATCTCGTCCTATTTGGGACTCGTCATCTGGATGTACCTCCATTCCCCACTGAGAGATGATGTCTATTGCATTTATTTATCTTCAATTTTTTCTCTTTATATATACAGGTGAAACTAATCTGTCCATTGGTTGGATCACAAACAGTTAAATCATGGTTATGGCGTGAACCTGTGTTGCCTAGTTCAACGGAATACGCTCAATTGCCACAAGGTCGACCACCGAGTCGTACAGTTACAGCTACACGACCTGGTCTTCATGAGGGTAAACATGTTGAAATTGGTCCTGATTTATCCTGGGCACGTATTGTTGATCCTTTATCACCTGAAGCACCAGTGAAATTATGGTGTCAATTTGTAATGCCATCACCATGGGCTGGGAAAGTGAGTTTATTTATTTTTTTGATTTATTAAAAACTGGTTCTTATTGTCCTGCCTGCTTGAAATATTTTCTGTGTACTTCCCTTGGTTGATGGTAGATAGTGTCTGCATTTAAGATCTGCAGTTCCTTCCAATTACCATTCACCAGAAACAGAGGTCGACAACTCTACATTAGACAACCAGCAAATTATTCATTATTATAACAGTTTTTGTATTTCCCAATGAATGAAAAACAAGACAATAGCGTTGTTGTTTTCACTGACGTTTCGCCATTTAATGCTACTCCTAATAGCCTTATTAAAGTAGTAATATTAAAGCAGAATTTACACAATCTCAGCTTATATGTACGGAAACTTAGCCAGCAGCATTTGTGGCGATTTTTTCATTTCATGGGGGAGCGTGGTGTGTGCTGTAACCAGGTCAAATTCTGTTTTAGTCCATCATTTGTATTCAGACAATTAGGATTCCATTTGATGATATAAAGTGCTTCTGATATTAGACGTTCTTTAAGGTTTCTGAAGTTTTTCCGAATTATTTCAATATTATCGAAATAAACTTTGCGACCTGATTCTATAGTGTGTAGACGACCTATGGCTGATGATTTTTCAAGCTTTTCTACTTCACAGCTGGATTTCTCAGTGGTCGAACAGAGGCGGCTCTACGGTGTTCATTTCTTCTGATTTTGATTTCTCTCTGGCGATGTTTGTCCGATGTATATCGCATCAAATTCCAATCATCAATGAACCAATACTTGAATTCCAGTCATTTTATTTTGTAGACACAATTAGAGTGAGAATCCTCAGGGATTTGATGTATTGCATGGAAAGGGTTGCTTTGTAGTATGCGTGTCTGATGTTTTCAAGAAAACTCTGATATTGCATTTATTGAATACTCTTCTGATATCATCTGACGTCTCTGATCAATATGAAATGACAACTGTTGTGGTCCACGTCTTCAGAATGCGTTTTAAACCGTATTTAATGTCGATGTTGATTTTTCAATTATAGATAAGATTTTATTTTGACAAATCACACAGTGTTATACAGTAATATTAACTGATGACGTTTCGATCACAAACTATTGCAATAAAAATGTGGTGTAACATTTCTAACATATCAACAGACCTGATTAAAGTTTAATGTGGGACTTTAGAAGTTCACAGTTAGAATCATGTAGGCTTCTTTGCTGAATTATTCAGTTATAGAATCTGAATGAGAAACGATTTACAACGAATTTGTGCATCATCTAGGAAACTACAAACTGAAAAGAAATGCTCACTTGAGTCAGGGATTTTAATCCAGGGGTTTATAAATTCGTGTTTAATTATTTATAAGGGAAATTCTGTTTCCGGAAAGTTTCTCTTTCCGAATCTGCAATACAGTGGAGACTCATCGGTAAAAGTTATAAGAAAACACCAGTCCTGTTCATCATTGAGGAAAACAGTCTTTGAAGTTGAAATTTGACTCACTTTCTATACAAAACCAGTGGTTTGTATGAACGTGAAGGATACTACTGTTGGCCTCATCAGTGTGTATTTGAGAATTCACTCGCTGTTGTGGAGCTAGTTGTGTCGGCCGTACTCAGTATTTACTATCCAAAAGTATCATCGAACATTTATCTTCCTGGTAGTATGGACGGGAATAAAGATCCTTTAGCATCCTTATTCTGGAATGTTCGATCGATTCTCGGCACCCAACGAACTCGCAAAATGGCTTCACAGTTTTCCACAGGGAATACGGAAATCTTGTCAAAAGAAAACGAATCAAACTTCTTCAAACCGTGAGAACCCTGGTAGTCCACTTGTTAGATCCTGAAGTTCACATAAAGAAAACGTTTATTCACTTGCTGAACCTGTAATGAACTCAATTTGATTTAGCACTTGATGCGTAATTATTGTTAATCTTCTCCCCCACCCCCCACTGTTATAATTTTACTCCTTATGACACTGAACTCAGCCTTACTCTTTTTCAATTTTAGCTGAGTTCTACTCAATTATTTAATTCTTTTTCAGTTTACACCTGATTAATGCTTTCTGTATTACGTAATTTTTATGTGAAACTTACAGTTTTTATGACACATCTTTGAAAAAATGCAAATTATATTGTCAAGTTCGATAGGGTAAAATGTCAGTTACATTCTTGTCTTTTGAATGCCTGATGGTTTTTACGCTTTGAACTCTCTTGAAGTAGTAACCTTCATTTTCAACACATTCAAAAAATCTTGTAATACAAAGGTAGTTAGCCTGGCCGCTTTTTTATTTTGTCCAGATTAGCAATTAGTTATGTTCTCTGAGCTGGTTGGTTTAATTGCTGAGCTTTCGTCGTCCTTCTGGACAACATCCCCTTTCAGCGCAATTTTTAGCATAAAGCGAACTGATTTAAATTTTCCATGAGTGATAGAACTGAGTCTCCCGGTAACCATCTTTATAGCTGTATTGATCAATTTTTATTGACTTGGATTTTGAACATTCTCACCACGTTATTTACTTTTTATCAGCTCGTAAATTCGGTCACGAAGATGGTTGCCAGGAGACACAATTCTATCATTCATGGAGAATTTAAATCAGTTCATTTTATGCTAAAACTTGCACTGAAGATGTTGTCTATACAGGGGACGACGAAAGCTCCGCAATTAAATCTTCAACCAGCTCAGAGAACACACGTAATTGCAAATCATCCACCTGAGCTACAAACATTCTCTATTGTTTGTCGAGATTAGGTAGGATAGAAAAGACTGTCCAGTACTCTCCAATTTTAAGTGATTCTGTTACTGGTATGGGTTTGTGATGAAATTCTCCTTGAAACCAGTTTGGTCTGTAAAATTGAGACATGAATGACAACTTGCAGGTCGAATTTTCAGACTATTTCTGCATGAATGTCTTCCTGAATTTTTAGAATGAGAATAAAAACGGACCTACTAGGAACCAGTCGTGCCACAAATATTCAGGAAAACTGGCTATACTCTGAGAAAACCATCAAATGATACCTTACACTGGGCTGTCTAGTGGAATCCGAATGGAAAGCGGCGAGTTGGTAGTCATTATGAGGATGACATAGAGGAAGTCATGGGAATAGGAGATTAAAGCATGTGGGTAGACGTGGAGCCAGGCGAAAACGTTGGCGGAGAACCGAACTCATTGGAGACGTGCTACTGAAGCTCTTTATTTCTCTAGGAACTAAAGAAGACAAAAATAACCGTTTCATGGTGGGAATTCATTGGATTTTCTCATCACTCCCAATCAGGAATTGATTGGACGTGACAGATATTGATCTTTGACATCTTTGATTTCTGAGTGGGTTTTTCAAGTCTTTGTTGATATTTACTATAACTGATGATCTGCGTTTCGACAATCAATAAGAAAGCTGGTGAAATGTATGTACTTGGAATCTTCAGTGAACGTAATATGTAATGGAATAATAACAGCCTAATTCTAAACAATATGTCGACACGTAGTACAGAATTTTTAGCTTATTGGACTACAGAATATTGACTTCATCCGTAAGCATCTATGACCCTAAGGGGAATTGGATCTGGGATCTACAGTTTACGAGATCAGCCCGTTGACTGAAGTCATTTCGTTATCTCGCACTATTATTTAATTATTTTTCCCTTGGGTTCCAAGTGGAACATCGTCATTTTCTCCTATTCTCTGCAGTCATCTTTAGATGACACCACGATTGCCCATAACTTCTCATCTCCTCTTCACATTATCTCTTCCATGTCACCCTTGAGTTGATGCCCAAATTGTCGTTTCCTATTCGGGTTCCAAACGAGCAGTGATCCGGTGCGTGATGTCACCCTACGGTCTCTTGAGCATGTGTCCTACCCATCTCCATTTCCTTTGGGATATTTACTGAGCAGTAGCTTCTTGGTTGATTCGTTCCCAGATTTTCCTTTTGTTAATTCTTTCTTGTCATCTGATCTTCAGTGTAGAGCAAACGGGGAAGCTGTTAATAAAAGGTTACGGTAGGCTGTCAGAAATGTTTTTCATGACGCCCCAAGTTTCTAACTCATATAGAAGCAGTGACTGGATTAGCGGTGGTGCTGGAAGTTCGAAATTTGTTGCTTATTCTGAGCTCAGCAGATCTCCTAACTGATTTTAGAGTAATGAAACTTTGCGTTGCCTTTCCGATCTGACATCCTCATCCGTTCTGCATTCTGGAGTTGGAAAGATGCTTTGCAGATTAGTGAGGGGATTAACCTCTTTCAACTTTCTTCTGTTGATGACAGTGATTGGTGCTTGTTGTTGTGATAGTTTGGTTAGTTATCTTTGTCACCTATGTCTTCCCTATGTTCGCTTGAAGTCCTGTCTTTGCTGCCTGCTTCTTCTGACAACTTGTTGGTTTTTGCCTGTAAATCTTCCAGTTTAAATGACGTTAGAAGTAAATCATCCTCGAAATCCAGACCTTCTAGAGTCTTATTATCGGTTCAGCGAATTCCTTTCGCCTCCCTCCCATTTTTTCCCTTTACGTTCCCAAAGGAACATAGGGCTTCAAGCTAGAGGCTTGTAGTTTCGGTAGCAGTGATGTTTAATTTTACAGGATGAAGTTTCTAGTCTGATGCCCAACCTCCCCTCTTTGCCACTTCTATTGCGTCGGTGGCCGGGGATCAAACCCCGGACCATATGCGTGTTTGGCGAGCATTCTACCACTGTGCCACCGTCGCTCACCCCACTCCATAGTGTTTCAAATTACTCCGCGGTGAATGCGGTAGAAGGCCTTTTCAAAGTCGGTGAAATTTAGCTAAAGGTTTGACTGTCATTCTATGCTTTGTTCGACGATGATGTGAAGCGCTGCAATTCGCTCCTCACCTTGACATGTTTTTCCTGAATCCAGCTTATTCTTGCCGAAGTCCTGCATCCAGTGCTTCTTTTAGCCTCTCCAGGTTGACGCGACGTAATATTTTGCTTATCGTGGACAGGAGCATGACTCCGCCCAGTTTTTTCAGAGGCCCTCATTGATAGCTTGACAAAGCAGCCTTTTTTCAAATCAGTAGGTACCTTTCTTTCCTTGTAAACCTTTGGCAATAGTAGCACCAAGATATTCGCTGAGGTCTCTGGGTCCGTTCTCCAGGAGGAATTCCGTCGGGTCCTGCCGCCTTACCAACTTTCAACAGTTTGATTTCATTCAAGAGTTCTACTGTTTCTAGAGGATTATTGTCCACTGCCTTACATGAAACTAACTAAATCCCCAGGAGGCAACACTCGGGAAATAATTTTCAGTTAAAACAAGTGTTTTTCAAAACTAACTAAGACATGAAGTGAAATAATAAAACGGACCAATCTCAGCTTCCATTGTATCCCTATACCTTCTAATTCCTTGATTTCCTCCCCCATTTAGGATCCTATAGTCGCCTATTATGAAATCGACTGGGAACTGTATGAACCAATCTCTCCACAGATTTATATTCTCCCTGAAGAAAAAGACACTTCTACTACTACTACTTCCACGAACTTAGAAGATGGCAGTAATCAAAATTTCCCAAAACATCCTGTAAGTCAAGATCATACCTATGCATCCATTGCGCATACAATCAATGCACAAATTGAAGAAACAATTCAAAAAATGAAATCAAATAACAATCATAGAAATAACAATTACAACAACAATAATAATAATAAGCCAATTCTATTGGAGAATAAACCAGCACGTATTGCTTGCCGATTTCGACCAATCACAACAACTGGGAAACCCGCGACACCACAATCACATCCTATCCCAATACAACAAGTTTACTGGTATCATAATAGAAATCAACCAGTTCATGTACCGCCGTTTTATGTCGATAATTCGCTAGTGAATCCTTATGGATTGTCTATCCTGTCAGTTCGTGCTTATCCAATCACGTTTAATATGAATTATACAAATGAAGATAAGTCAACCGCGTCATCAGCAGCAGTGGCATCTTCATATAGATCCTCTGATAAATATAAATTGCCTGTTGAACATCTTACTTGTTCTGTAATTAGTAGAGTGAAAGAAACACCAGAATATAAAGTGATATCAAATGCAAGGTTAGTTTTGATTAATAATCAAAATATAATATAATATATCTTAATATTATATATTATTATTGTTATTGTTCTCTTGGGTTCCTAGTGGAACATAGGGCTGGCTTCAACAACACATCTCCACTTTTCCTATTTTCTACTGCCCCCTAAGCTGGGTTCACGATTGTCCACCATCTCTCATCTCCTTCATGTCATCCTCGAAGTGACCACCTACTCGTCGCTTCCCATTTAGATTCATTCCACTCGGACGATGGCATGCAGTGCGCGCGATATAATTCGACAGTTTCCTCAGTGGCGTATGCCCGGTCCACCTCAGTTTTCTCTTACATATTTGTTGAGCTATCGACGCTTGGTTGTTCCTTTGTCAGAGTTTCTTGTTGCTAATTTTTTCTGGCCAGCCGGTCATTTGATCTTCAGTATGGAGCGAAGGCAGCTGTTGCTGAAGGTCTGAAACCTGTTGGAAATCCTTTTCGTGACGCACACGCAGTGCAAGTTTCTGACCCGTATAGAAGGACTGACTTGGCATTTGTGTTGAAGAATCCGAATCTTGTTCCTTATGCTGGCTGAGTGAGTGCAAAAGATTTCCAAACTGGTTTCAGGTTGATGAACGCGTACCTTGCCTTTCCGATCCTGGCTGGTGTTGACATATTCATCCTTTCTGACTGCCTGTGCTTGAAACCGTGCCTCCTGGTTGGATAAGTGAAGGAAGTAACCTCTGTTAAATCTCTCCCGTTGATGGTGATTGATTGGTGCTGGTTGTTGTTACTGTTCGTTGGCTGGTGATCTTCATTACCTCCATCTATTCTATGTTCACCTGGAGTCCTTTCTTCGCTGCCTTCTTCCTGAGCCATTTTGTTGGTTTTCGCTGCCTGCAAATCTTCGAGTTTGTGTGATATTGGATATATATCATCTGCGAAATCCAGATCTTCTAGGGTCTTCTTATTGGTGGTCCAGCGTATTTGTGTCTCCTGGCTTCCCACAGTCTGACGCATAATCCAGTCGACCACAATTAGGAATATCATCGGTGATAATAGACAGGCCTGTCTTACTCCTGTCTTCATTTCGAACGCTTCGCTGAGTTTTCCATAACTATAACATAAATAAAAAAAAATTTAAGGTACTTAGAGTTTTACCTTATAAGGTTTAGATTCAGAAATAAAAGATAGTAGGCTTTGGTCACCCGCATTAATCCCTGCAATATATTTATCTCTGCAGAGATCTAATTTCATGGATATAGCTGATACTAATTGATCGAGTGAGGAGTTCTAGTTCTTCAACACACTGTGTGAGAATCTAAATTTCACATGTATTTTATGTGTCGCCGGTTTGAGCATATTTTTTTGGTGACCTCATAAAGGTATTCCAGGGAGGTGGAGAGACTGTTAGAAAGGTCAGTTGCTGTTAAATCGTCCTTTAATATATGATATGCCAAAATTAAATCACCTCTACTATTTCAGTATGATAATAGAGAGAGATTTGATTATCCCATCCTCTTCTCATAAGGAAGGTTTGAGATACCACTGGATAATTTGGTTCCTACCCTCTGTACTCTTTCCAAGACATGTTCTTCCTTCTTCAGGCATGGACTAGATGCTTGTATACAGTGTTCTAGGTGGGGTCTGACATATTCTGCCTTGAGTAGTTTGACCATAGACTCATCTAATCGTCTGAAAGTCATTCGAAATGCCCATAGCTGCATTAAAATATGCAGTAGTTCTTTTGTCCCTTAACATTCGGCGGTTCTGTGTCTCCCAAGGAGCACGGCGTGCATTACCTCTAATCTAAGTGCATCACGGCCCTCTTTCTGGGATTAATTTCCAAACTCCAGAGGTTAAACCATTCAGTTAATTAATCTAAATCACTTTGTAAGACTGAATTATCATTATTATTATTTACAATTTTCCAGACCTTGAAATTATCCTCAAACCACTCACATAGACATTGGTCTAACAGTCTAGAGTGCAGTCTGTCAGGTACTATGGCGATGCTTGCCTGTAAAGGGAATGCCGAGAAAATACATTGCAATGATCAAGGCACTCTACTCGAACTCATGCAGTCAGCTAGGTGACAGCTTACAGCGAGTTGTTATATGAAGTGGTGACAACTAGTGGTGTCCAACAGGGATGCCCACTATCCCCATTTCTATCTACTTTCATCATAGATGTACTAATGGAACTAACCCTAACTGATGTGACTTCAGCGACTCAAGGATTGACTTGTTACCAGGGTATAATCTCGTTGACTTAGAATATGCATGTGGATGATATAGTCCTTCTAGGTGAAGATGCTGACAAAATGCAGAGTCTTCTGAACACCTTGAGCTGCCATCTGCGAATGTTTGGCAGGCGATTCGCTCCCTCTGTTAAATGTAAGATGATGCTACAGGACCAGACTGGACTACATTGACTCCTAGCTTAGGAATAAGGAGTGAAGTTGTGGCTGAGCGTGTTGACCGCTTCACCTACTTGAGAAGTTGCATCAGCCAACACCAGCGGGTTGGTCGCTGACGAAATCTCCGCACGGATGCAGAAGGCTCGTCTCGCATATGTCAGTTTACGCCGTCTCTGGGGTAGACATGATATCTGGCTGTCGACTGAAGGCCGTATGTCCTGTTCAGCAGTCCTCTTCGTCCTCCTTTACGGCTGTTAGACCTGGCCACTGAAAGTGGAAGACATGAAAATATTAGCTATCTGTCTTTGATCATAGGTGCCTGTGTTCTATCTCCCGTGTTAGGCAGTATAATAAGGTAAGAAGTCTTGAGGTTAGGCGTCGAGTGCTAGGTAAAGAGGGGAAGTAAAACGATGAGGTTGTGAAGCCAAACCGATTGAAATTGTTAGGATATTTGTTACGCATACCACCGAGCCATCGCCTTCCTGTACCTATGGAAAATGTCGGTTGACTGACATTGGATCAGGTAAGAAAAGGGCCAGTGGTGGTCAAACCAAAACGTGGATTCATCAGTCAATGAAATCCACAACAGTTCGTTTAGGCCACGTAGGAAGGTGTAAACTCCATGGTTGGAGTCCTCGGGACGGTAAAAACCAATGAGTGTTGAAGATGATTGGTGATATGGCTCAAACTAGTCGTTCTCAATGGCTGGCGTAGATTCATCCACTCCTCGTGACTTATAATTTCCAATGAAACTATATGGTTCCTCGATACAGCTATTCCTTTTTTCTCAAATCTCTGTTTACTGTCACTATTTTGCATTTCTTCTAATTTCTTCTCTTGATTTGTGTATTACATGGAGTGTGGCGGCTCAAACTGCCGCACATCGGTGCAAAGTTCTATGTTGAAACCAGTCTGCCAGTCAGTAATTTGGAAGAAGTTTTGTTAGTTGAACTGATAACAAAAACACTAGTAGGCTAGCAAGATACAGAGGGAAAGGATTACGTAATACTCTCTTCGAGTAAGCCTTTGGAAGTGATTAGAATTCCGTTATGTGAGTTAAGATAAGTGCGTCACAAAAACCATAATGAGACTAGTAGTGGAAATGGTAAAAGAGATCAAGAAAGAGAACACTTAGTTATGTAATACACGAGAAAAGTTGTCACCTGGGTAAATTAAGATTCATCACTGTTTCTTTCTGTGTACACAAGCTTAGAGGTTGAGTTGTATGATGGCAATAGATTTAGTAAATCTAAGTAAAATTGGATTTCTTTGTTTATTGATAAGGGTAAATGTAGTTTGAATATCCTTACTTAGTCCCCGATTCGACTCGATGTCAGCTAATGGCGCTGTTAAGGGAATTAAGATCTTTGAGTCAGAGGCGTTTTGGAATGATTTAGCAGAAGCAAGTGGTTACTTCGATTGGACACTAGCTAGTAACTAGTGCAATGTGTCTAGTCCTGTGTTTGGTGCAGAGTGAATTGCATCACAGGCAAGTCTGCAATGTGGTCACCCTGCTAGGCAGCCTCAGGATGGTCGGAGGTGGGTGCATTGCGCTGCGGGTTGGCCACCCCTCCGCACACCTCTTGAAATGCTCCCATATGACCGGGCGTCTTACATAGCCTCTCTTGAGGAAGTCCTACTCACTGCCTTCACGTGGCGGAGGTGTTTTTCACCAAAGTGAGAGGGCGAAAGCGGATGCCCGGCGCTCTTCACCGGGTTGACTGTCCAGTGGATGACAGTCTAGGGGAGATGGTTAAACCCTGATTCCAAACCTCCAACGACTGGCGTATGAAGCTCACTGGAGCTCACCGGCAGAGACGTATGGACAAAGGGCTTTTTGGATGTCCTGGATGTCTGGCCTCATTCAAAAAGGGGTATGAACCGAACTCCGGTCACCGGCTGCCAATGGATAGTGGACTCCCTACTCCACTCCTGATGCCTTGTAGGTCACACTTGGTTGTGTAAAGGCTAGAGCTGCACTCTGAAACAAAAGGGGAGCGATTCTGGGGACATCACTCGTACCAAATTCCCATGAAACTTCATGAACTCTCTTACAATCTCCAAAGCCTGGAATGCGTTTCTATAGGTGAGGAGCGTTCTGTGGAGCAAGAGGGAAATCAGTCTCAGGACTAAAATTCGGATCTACCAAGCCTCCATACGATCCGTTCTCCTGTATGGCTGTGAAACCTGGCCTCTTCGTGCGGAAGATGTACGCAGACTCGAGGTAATAGACCACTGGTGCCTCAGGTACATTCTGCATGTTCGTTGGCAGGACAAACTCTCCAACGAAGAAGTGCATCGTCGTTGCTACAACATCAACCAAATTCCAGTACTGGTCCAACAACGTCGCCTTCGGTGGTTTACCCATCTGCGCCGACCAGATGACGATCTGGTCAAATCAGTTCTAAATCCCTCGCCATTACTATCTTCGCAATTTCGCAGGGGTGGACAGCTGGAAACATGGCTTGGTACAGTCAAGGCTGATATGGAGTGCCTGGGGCTACAAACCGTCTACGGACTCCATCTGTGGAACAAGAATTGGATAACCCTGTCGCAAAACCTTGCATCAGATCGCCGCGCCTGAGCAGCAATGATTCGAGATGTACATGAAGCCGGCTCATCCTCCCGTAGGAGATAGCCGAAGTAAAGTAAAGTAAGTAAGCTAGGCAGCTCGCTGTCGTAGCGCTCTGCAACCTTGAAGGAACTCATGTCCTTCCCTCTGAGATTCGAACCCGAGTCACCACCCAGTGGTGGGCTTGCGATTGACCTCCTCTGTAGGGCTGTATTGAATACTTTTGATTGAACACTAATTAGTAACTAGTGTCCAATCAAATACTCCTCTCGATTAGACTTCTCCAACTGCTCAGATTTTCATCATCCCACTACATTTGTTCCATTAATTCTGTCTTCTATGCATTCTATTCATTTCTGACTTAATACATCTATCAAACGTGTTATCTATAATTTTTTTTATTGAGTTCACGAAATCTACTTTAATTAACCCTATGTACTAGAATAAAAATTTCATCAGATTAATTCACTCGTTCTCTCTCTCATGCACACACTCTCTCTGCCTTCCTCTCTAGACTTCTTTCACTAATCTTTCATTTATTCCACCGTAAATTCTCAAAAATGTTCTTTTATCTCTCTTCTAATCTCTTTAGGAACATTTTTGTTCCCTAAGGATAAAAAATAAAGTAAAATAAGCAATGACCTTAATGTGAATTCATTGATAACAGTTCATTTATTTTGATTGAAATACTACTTCGAGATCCCATATATCGATCATTTCCTATTTTTTGTAAGCTATTATTGATTAACTTTCCTTATTTCTAGAAATATTCTGTATTAGTTTGTTTATTAGATATATCACACAATGAGTGAAGCAGTATTATTTAGTGGATGACACAGTTTCGAACACAATTTATTGCTATTCATAATCATACCAATTGTAATCACACAACTTCAAAACTTGAGTTTTATAGTTTTCTTTGTTCTCTCCTATTTGTCGTCGTTGAGGTATTAGAATTTTCCAGATGTTCGGATGGACAGGTGTTGAATCATTCCTCTTACGCGTATTCTCTTCAGTTAATTCGATAAACAAAGCTTCTGTTATCAATCTCTCCCTCCAAGGGTTGTTACATTAGATTTTAAAACTGTCATCTTATCCCATCCCATCCTATTGTATGGTTTTGTGTAATTGCATGTAGTGAGCGCTATAGCTGAACTATTCTCCAGATTTTTAATACTATTAGGGTCAACTAATCTAGATTTTGCTGCTAGGTTTTCATGCTCAGGTAGTCTGACTGACTGACCCTATTCTACTACTTTGACCTATGTATTTGACCTGACAATCATCGCAGGTAGGGTATTATTCTGCGTAAGGTTTCCGAGGTTCCTTTGTTCTTATGGAATTACTACTGATGATATAGATTCCTTATTAATGAATTGGAGAGGCGTAATGACACAGCGGGCTGGTGAAAACCTTCGGAAAGCCAGTCTGCCAGTCAATGTGTCTTCTCTCGATGAAATCAAGAATAAGAATGGGGACCTGGAATGTTTGTACAATGTATGAGGCTGAGAAGGCTGCCCAGGTAGCCAACGAAATGCAAACATAAGGCCTAGAAGTGCTGGCTATCTGCGAGAGCAGATGGAATGGATGTGGATTGACAACATTGTCAACGGGAGAGTCAATAATCTAATCCGGTCGCCCAGATGGCAACCATGAGCACAATGGGGCAGTGAGTGGCTATAGTGTTAACGGAGTGAGAACCAATTTCATCCAGGATCATAACAGCAAGATTCAACTCAGCAGGAAGGAAGGAAGGTCGCAATTATCCAATGCTACACACAGTGCTACAAACAACGAGGAACAAGAGAAGAGGGAAGATTTTTACAGACAACTACAAACAGTAATGGACAACATCCCGAATGTTGACATCAAAATCCCTATGGGCGATAAATTTCGGACCAGAAACTCTGGCAACAAATCAACCAAGAGTTGATCATTCAATAATTATGTAGAAGAAAATGGAGATGTATTGGTCGAGTATACGTTGAGGAGGCAGTCGAATGAAATCGCGAGCAATACAGTTCATCGCTCGAGTGGGACCCCAACAGGAAGCGACGTGTATGGTTCGTCGGTGCGAGGGTGACATGGAGGAGATGAGAGATTATGGGCAGTCGTGGACCCAGATGAAGAGGACAGCGCCGAATAGAACAAAGTGCAGATGTGTTGTTGAAACGAGCCCTATGTTCCACTTGGAACCCAAGGAAATAATAATAATAGGTATGATCAATGTCCACTAATCTTTTCTAGGTCACTTCTTTTGTTTATATACTTTCAGTTTGTTTAAATTTTTCTAACTTATTCATTTTTGTTTTATTTAACTAATTATAGTTTAGAAGCCGAGATTATCTTAGTTCCACGTATAATCAATACAGAACTGTTATCCGCTGAAAGAAGTCTAGAGGATGCCATTAAACTCACATGTACAGCAATAGCTAATGGACCACCAAACATGCTAATTGATTTCAGTGCATCAGATCAGCCATCGACAAATGGTAATAATAATAATAATCACAATGGTGGTCCTGGTGGTGGTGGTGGCGGTGGTCTTACAAAATGGGAACCTTTGAAACCAAGATATGGACTGAATATTCGACCAAGACAAGTAGATCCAAATAATCCAACGATACATCGTCTTGTGATCGATATTTCTGGTAAGTTTGTAATTTTATACATATCTATGCACAGTGCCATCACAAAATGAAAACTAGAGCGTACTACACAACTGTTTCGTCCTTGACTGTGACCCTTCATCAGCAGGCACTCATAGCATGACCAAGAATAGTGATGTATCATGACCGGACAGTATTTGTCCTCATACCAAGCTCCGTGGAATCCCCTTGGTGGCGTTTGGAATCGACAGACCATTGGATTCTCTCTCATCGGCTAAAAGGTCAACGAGCTTGCCTTATAACGCAAAAGTTCTGGGTTCGATTCTTAGTGAGATCTTGAGTACGTAACACGGAAAAGTCCCAGACGATTGCGAAACAGTTGTCGCGTACCTCCTGTTTATTTTCAGTGGTACTCTAGCTTATGTTTGGGTTCGTGCGTCGGTGGTATAGTGGTTAGGACTCTGGCTGACCTTGCACATGGTCTGGAGTTCGATCACCTTCCGGCGCACACCTGATATCAATGGTCAGCCCGCGAATTTTGGCTACCGATATCCATGCTGAAAATTCTATACCTGTACCAAATATACTGTATAGAAACAATCTGTAATCACAAATTAAAAAAATTAAAGATATTCAAGAGTTGGTTTGTAAGGATTAGATTTACTTCTACGAGTTTGACCACGGATTGATATCAGTTTGAGAACCATTAAAAACCAGGACACGAGTACTGGACAGTCAGCTATTTCATCGTAGTTTGAGAATAATTGACAGTACGCATCCACTGCCGGGGTTCGAACCCAGGACGTTCTGGTTACAGGGTAAGCTCGTATACCTTTCAGCCACTGGGACCCGACTCAACGGCCCATGAATTCTAACTTCTACTATTTCGAACCCCAATGGTTGTGTACTGCCTATGATTCCAAAACTAGGATGAAACAGCTGACTCTCCAGTACTCCAGTGCTGGTTCTCAGTGCTTCTCTAACTAATATCAATCCGTGGTCAAATTCGTGAAAACAAATCTAGTTCTTATAAATCAACTCTTGAAAAAGTTTTTCAATTTTTAAATGAAATTATGATCGCCTTTCTGATAACAGCGATTATGAAGAGAATGATAGGAGAACGTTTGGAGATAGTCAAGATCTTCACAAAAGGTGATTACTGTGACCGGTCACCGTAGAATAACCGGTAGTATTATTTATTTTATTTTTTTATTTTGATTACAGCTTGATGCCACACCGTATTTTCAGTACAAGTATGGAATTTTCAGCATGGATATCGGTAGCCCAAATTTACAGACCAACCATAGATATCAGGTGTGCGTCGGCAGGGGATAGAACCCCGGACCATGTTCATGTTCGACGAGAGTCCTAACCACTGTGCCACCGACGCACAGTATCATGAAGTTTGTGAGACGTTGACTGTCCTTGAAATCCAGATCTTCTAGGACCTTATTATCGATTTGACGTAATCCTTTCCTCTCCCTCCCCTCGACGGACAGTCTAACGCATAATCCAGTCCACCACAGCTAGAAATATCATCACTGATAGTGGACAGCTTTGCCTTACTTCTGTTCTTAAACGAAAGGGTTCACTGAGTTTTCCGTTGTGACGCATTTGACGCATCGCATTGTCATATAGATGTTGAATAAGATCGATAAAGGTTTAGGGACACTGGACAGTGGCTACATCAGACGTTTCATTCACTTCTGAATAGCACAGATTTCTATGTCAATGGAGACAAGTGTAAACAGTAATAACAGTGATAAAATGAAACGTCCAATTTTTGAAGAAACATTATTACTGTATATTTGCTTCTGGGAGGTTTGAATTAACTGAATTTCTCTCATCTATTCTACTAGTTGCCTTTTACCATAACCGCTTATTACTGGGAGACTTCCTTTCTAGTGGTTGATACCTACATAGCTGTCACTGAGATAACTTTCAGTCCTTTGATGTATTTAACTACTTTTGACCAACAGGAGAGGGCAATATAAGTGCATCCACCCACCCACACACATAAATACTGTAAAATGTGCTTCCGCATTTCATATCAAGTGGTATATGAATGCCGGTGAAAAGGTGTGGCTGTGTAGGTGAGTGCGGTTCTCTATATATACTTACAAAAAGTGCATTGTAAAAGTAAAGAGTAAAGCTCTTAAAAGGAAATTATTCAATTATTTAATAAGTCGGCTACTAGGTTTGTGAAGGGTAATTTGATTGGTTCATTGATTGCTTTCAAGGTTGATTTCTTCTACGTTGAAATTGACGTCTGCTTTGTAAGCTGGTAAACATTAAGAAGTATTGATAAAAACTGTAATGCCTAATTGATTGATCTCTCCGTTGATGACTGGTTATAAGGATTTGAGGAATTCCATTATTATTATCATTATTGTTTGCTTTAGTTTCTAGAGGAACATAGGGCTTCAGTGGCAGGTCTCCATTGCATTCGGTTCTCTTCCAACGTTTTCAACTGGCTCCACATCTTCCCACAAACTTTCATCTCCTCTTCGCATGACCTCCTTTATGACACCCTCACACTGACGACCAACTCGCCGCTTCCCGTTCCATTGGGGTCCCACTCGAGTGATGGCCTGTCTGGTGATGTCACTCAATTGATGGTTTGTTTTCTCAGAGTATGGCCAGTCCACCTTCATTTCTTCCTGCTTATTTGTCGCACAGTCGGTTCCTGGTTGGCTCGCTTCCGGGGATCCCTGTTGCTGATCTTTTCTGGCTGGCCATCTGATCTTGGGTAGTATTGAGCGAAGGCAGACGTTGATCAAGGTTTGTTGTTTCTTCGAAGTGCCTTTCTTGACGCTCAAAGTTTCTCATCCTTATAGTAGCACTAACTGACTTCACATTGAATTTGAAAATCCGGATCTCATTTTTCATGCAAAGTGGTGAGTGTTGATCTCTACGCAGACTTGAGGGAAATGAAAGCTTGCCTTGCTTTCCCAATCCTTGCTTTTATATCCTCGTCAGTTCCGTCCACATGTAGTTGAAACGATGCTTCCCAGGTAGGTGGGTAGGTGAAGGAGGTTGCTACTTTCAGATTTCTCCCATTTATGCTGATTGTTGTCTGTTGTTGTTGCTGTTGCTTTTGGCCAATAATCTTCATCACCTCCGTCTCCATCTTCTTTATGTTCACCTGAAGTCCTATCTTTGATGCTTCTTCTGCCAACTTGTTGCTTTTCATCACTTGCATATCTTCCAGTTTGTGGGAAATCAGACATATATCATCGGTGAGGTCCATATCCTCCAAGTTTTTTGTATGGGTCCATTTTACGCCTGTCTTCTCCCTGCTCGCTGTGTGTCTGTCGCATTATCCAGTCTACCGCCCACTCCCGTCTTTACTTCTTCAAATGATTCCGTGAGTTTCTCGTTTTGGATTACTGGACATGCAGCATTGTCGTACAACTGTTAGATGAGATGTATAATTGTCGGCGGCACCCCTTGGTAGTAGCGAAGTAGTTTCCAAATCACCTCTCTGCCAACTCTGTCTAAAGCCCTTTCAAAGCCGATGAAGTTGAGATAGAGAGCTGACTGCTATTCCAGGCTATGTTCAGTGATAATCCATAGTGTTGTGATTTGATCGATGCATGGTTCGATTCCATATAGAAGTTGATTAATGACGACAGAGTTGACCGTGGAGTAATTTGAAGACTACCTCAACACTGTGGCGTGCAATACCCGAAAATTTTTTCAACATCATTCAACAGCTGCCTATATGACTATGCCGCTTGTTAAGTAATCTACAACAGAAATCTAAGTGACGCCGTTGAAGTGAAGATGGGATTAAGGCAAGACCGGTGCCTACTGTGACCGATGATATTCTCAATTGTGGTGAACTGGATTATTCAAAAGACAGTTTTCGGGGAAGGAAAATATTGGAATATTTTGAATTGCCAACAATTTGCCTCTAACACCAAATAAATTCGATGATATACAGGTGGGAAACAACAAGCTGACAGAGGAAGCAGGCAGCAAAGAGAGAAATTCAAGTGAACATAAAGAAGAAGACAGAAGTGATGAAGACAACTAAGGAATAATGACAAGAACAAGCGCCGATCGCTGTGTTTGGAATTAATTTGAAAGAGGTCACTTCCTTTAATTGTCTATACCACAGCGCTTCAATTTCAAAGGGGAACGGAATAGGGTATCAAAGTTAGAATTAGAAAGACAAGGCGGATCTTCATCATTCTGTAACCAGTGTGGAAATCTTCTACACTCTGCATTGGCAACAAAATTTGAACACTAATGCGAAATGAGTCAGTGCTTCTGTATAGGTGAAAAACTTGGCGAACGTGTCACGAAGAGCACTTCGAACAGGCTACTGCAGACATTTATCAACAGTTGTCTTCAATGGCTGCATAATAAAGATCTGACAGCGAAGTCTTACTCCTGGCAAAAAGAGATGGAAAAACAATCAGTTGTTCCCTTCAAACTGTGATTAGAGCTGTCTGCCAGTCAAAATTGTGTACAACAATTTACGTCAATGTTTACGTCCCGAATCGGCGTCACGAGAAAAAGCAATAACAAAGCCTTATCTTGAGGAACTAAACAACCAATCACAGCAGATTTAGCCTGTGCACATACGATTTGCAGATATATGGATAACTTTGTAAGTAACGGTCACAAGGGCAGTAGAGAATAACCTTGAGCAGGAAAACAACCAATCAGAAGACGATGCTTCTCTGCTAACAATCGCGCTAACAATAATGTACATAAAAGTCTATAAGTATCTGTTGATTTTCTCAATAGATGATCTGTTGCGTGGCCCTTGTCTTCTGTCGTTACAATACTCTGGAGAGGGTGGAAATTAGAAAAGATCAACGCCGTAAATCCAACATCGTGACTTACCTTATGGCGTTTTGTAGCCATCGGTAAGGCCTTAATACGGAGCGAATCCAAGACACTCCACTTATAAAAGACCGTGTGTGTAGCTTGCCTCAAGAAGGGAACAACTCTCGCGTTGTAAGCAGCGGTGAAGGAATACCCCACCCCCACCGGTGCAGTAAACTCTTCCATAACCATACAAAGCTTTCCTTACTACTTTGAAGCTTTGATCATTCGTAATCTTTTTTACCTAGTCCTTCGAATAGAATAAACGCTTGAAAGAAAACAGCATCATGTATTCAGTGTTTTTGCTTATGTGTAGGCTAATATATGTAAATTATTTGACCTAGAAGCTTCCTTACTATAAACTTATATATATACATATAAAGCTTTACATTAAGAAAAATAAAATCAACTGACATTTTGGGCTATTTTTCCTTTAGGTCATCGATCAATATCGTGTCTGTTGGAGAGAGAGAGAGAAGCAGCCTATACCTAGTCGAACTGTTTTCGCTGATACGCTTTTCAAATTTCCATAAGTTAGCCAAAAAATACACATTTAAATATCAACCTATAACGAGGTGAAAAATAAGACCACTACATATAAATGAATCCATAGAAAAGAATTTTTAGCCCATAGTAGATGAATGATTTTGGTGTTGTCACGTTTTGCAATTAGTTGTGTTCTCTGTCTGAGCTGGTTGATTTAATTGCGAAGCTTTTGTCGTCCCCCCACTGCTGGACAACATCTTCAGCGCAAGTTTTAGCATAAAGTGAACTGATTTAAATTTTCCATGAATGATGGGAATTGCGTCTCCTGGTAACCATCTTCGTGACTGGTAGTCAATTTACATCTGTATTGATTCGATATTGTGCAAACTGAAAGATCCAACAGGAAAAGAAGAGGTGGCTCTCTTGGCCCAAGTGGTCTAGTGGATAACGCTTTAGCGTTTGAAACTATGGGCACTGGGTTCGAGCCTCAGTGGGAACATCATCACTCACTGAGAAATTCAGGTACGTCCAGCTGCAGGACGAGTTCCAAATAGGACGAAATGCGCGTTATCCTGGATTCCACTGCTAGTCACTATCCACCAACTAAAGAAGATTAAATCAGTTCTGTTTATAAAATAAGCTGTATGAAGTGCAATGAACACTACATTGGTCAAAGTGGGCGTCCGTTTCGGATCAGAATTCAGGAACACAAGTTGGCTGTGAAAAAGCACTATATATATATATATATATTCTTTCATATCAATGCATACAGATAATTATGGACATCAGTTTGATTGGGTTAATGTCGAAATTTTAAACAGACGAAACACCTAGAGCAATGCCAGTGAATTCCTATAAGCCTTGTACTCAAACGAATATGCGATTAACAAACATGTTAATATAGATCAAATATACCAACTAATAAAAAGTAAATCACATGTGACTAGAAAGTTTAAAATCCAAGTCAATAAACAATGACCAATACATTTGTAAAGATGGTTACCAGGAGACGCAATTCTATCATTCATGGAAAATTTAAATCACTTCATTTTATGCTAAAACTTGCACTGAAGGTGTTGTCTATACATGGGATGACGAAAGCTTCGCAATTAAACCAATAAGATCAGAGAACACAACTAGTTGCAAATCATCCACCTGAGCTACAAATCTTCTCTATAATGTAGTCACGATCTCTGAAATAGGTGGCAGTTGATTTAGTTGTGGAGCTTTCGTTGTCCTCCATCTAGACAACATCTTCAGTGCAAGCTTCGGGAGGAAATGTAAGCTTATCTGAATTCTGAGAATTCATATTAGTTTGTAGGGATTTGATTGATTGATTACAGGATTTCATCATGAGCTTACATTGGTTTGAGAACCATTGGTGAACCAGCCACAGGGAGTACTGGACAGCTGTTTCGTCCTAGTTTGGGAATCCTCATCAGTATGCACCTACCGTCAGGATTGGAACCAAGGACCTTGGGGTTACAAGGCTAGCGAGCTCGTAGACCATTGAGCCGCTGGCACCTGATCCAATGGCCAGGCCATGAATTCCAAATTCTGCTGATTCACGATATAGTGTGACCGCTAGCCAATGTCTTTGGCACCCTGCTGGTCACGACTTCCCACTAGAACCCAGGTAATTACCTACCTGCATAGGGCCAGACACCTGCGACTGAATTCCTTCTCCATGAATGATACCATTGTATCTTCTGACAATTTTGTTTCATGATTGGTTGTTAATTTCCATCGGTTTCGGTCGTTTTTATCGACTTGGGATTTGAATTTTTCTTTATCTCTGATATCTCTTTCAACTGACTCAACAATTGCCAACTAGCCTTTATTTTGAATTCACATGGTCTCTTCCATGCCTGGCTGACTGATGACTGGTTTCAACATAGAAGTTTGCACAAAAGTGCAGCAGTTCAAGTTGTCACACTCCCTCCTTGTAACACACAAAGAAAGAGAATAGAGTACAGAGGGGTTCAAAAGAGACAGAGGTAATAAACAGAAGTATGAGTGAGGGAAAATGAATAGTAAAATCGAAGAACGATAACGTTCTACTGTATATGACAAATTGCGAAGAGTGAATGCATCCGTGCCATCATTGAGAACGACGATTATGAGTCATATCAACAATTGCCTTTAGTCGTCATTGGTTCCTAACATCTCGAGGACCCCAACGAGGTGGGTAGGTGATCTACAACTCCCTACGTGGCTGGCTGGTTGGCTCAAACTAACTGTTGTGGATTCGACTAACTGATGCCATGTTTTGGTTTCACCATTACTATCTCTTTTCCAACCTGATCCTATGTCAATCAGCTAACATTGGTTGTTGAGGAAGACGCTGGATGGCTAGGTTTTCGCAACACATATCTTAACAATTTCAATCGATGTGACTTCACAACCTCATCGATTGATTCTCCCTCTCCCACTCCCAATGGCGACGTTTCACTCACAGCCATAGAGGAGGATACAGCGAACTGCTCAGCAGTACACATGTCCTTTGGTCGACAGCCGGCCGGATATTATGTCTACTAAGCCAGAAATGGCGTAAGCTGGTGGGCGTATGCCAAACAAGCCTTGTGTATTCGTGCCTTCCATGCCATTGATGGACAAACAACTTCTCACTTCTCACTCGGTGGATTGGCTTGAAGGTCAATCTTAACGCATGTTCAATTCATCTCCATTTCCTTTTGCACTATTTTGCTGGTTCGGCGATAAGTTCTTGGCTAGCTCTCTGTCTACCACGGTTACTTATCGCTTTTCTTTTCTTCCCTGTCACCTGATCATCCGTACTGAGTAAAGGCACATTTGCACACTGTCGTATCTAAATACGAATTAATATTAACTAGTGGATGAGAAACTGTATTGCAACACTTAACACTTCATAAATGTGCCAGTCGTTGAGACTATTGAGTTTATATGTAGAGAAGCTGAAGACATACCTATTCTAACATCCGAAATGAGGGAATTGTTACTTTTATGTACTAAAAATGTCCAATTCCAATTCAATGGTTGTCTATTCCGTCAAGTTGGTGGTGTCTCAATGGGAGGCCCCTTGGGGTCATTTTTTGCAGATTTATTCTTGTCAAGCCTAGAAGCCAGCAACAAAATTTTCAACAAAAGGACTTATACCTAAGATATGTTGATGGTGGTTCGCATATGCCAGTTTACGCCGTCTCTGAGGTAGACGTGATATCCGACTATTGACCAAAGGGCGTGTGTACTGCTCAACAGTTCGCTCCGTCCTCCTTTATGGCTGTGATACCTGGCCATTGAGAGCGGAAGACATGAAAAGATTAGCTGTCTTAGAAATTTGACAAGGTTCAAATGGTTATTGAGTGAAAATAAAGGCGGTAGTTGAGTGTCAATTTAACAAGTGTGAAGAGGGTGTGAAAAGTGGTGTGCAAAAGGAACATAAGAAAGTGATAATAGTGAATTAATTTATTGTTGAAATATCAAACTAACAACAACAATAATAATTTGCTTTATTCCAGAAACACTACAAGTGGTACAGCGTGGAATTTTCAGCACATATCTACAATATTTGCATCTAATTTTATCAAACATTTAAAAGTATTTAAAAAAATAAGTATGAAGACAACAACAAAAAGCACAAAAAAAATTAAAAAAATGCGAAAAAATACCAGGAAGTAGAAAGGAGAATAAATAACATTAAATAATATTTCAGTATTGGGTAGTGGAGGCAATGATATGATTATGCATGGTGACAATAAAGCTATAGTCATACAAGAAGTTATGAAATGATATTTAAGAATGTTTATCGCCAAGTTAATTTGGTTGAAACAACACTAAACAATCATAAAATAACATTTCAGAGTCGTTGTTTTTATTGTTAGGTCTAATGTGGAGTTTGTGGTGGTAGTGTGAGTAATCCTGCATAATACAAAATTTTAAGATGGTGATAATGGCGTTCACAACCAAGATTGTCAGTTAATATTGCCGATTAAAAAAAACCAACAACCACAAAACTAATAATTACATGATGGTTAATGACAGGACAATTTTGTAATACTCATTGTGCTAATATAGTCGGAAACAGTAGATACACAGAAGCAGGAATAGAATAAAGTACAAAAAAGTAAGCCAATGTTAGGTAGCTAAGTATGTTTAAGAAGGCGTTCACAATAGAATACAAAATAAGAGAGAAATAAAAAAGAGCCTAAAATTATGTTATTAACAACAAAGCAAGTCATAGGTTTCGCGCTTAACATTGTCTCTGTCGCTTAGAACACGAGCCAAGTATGGCATCGTTGAGTTCCTGTACTTGGTTGTACGAGCATATATATTATTTTATACTGATTTTTGGTTCTACTTGATGAGATACAAGGCGAGAGTTGGGAATAGAGGGGGTGTTGGGGGTCGGAGAGTATGGTTTTTGACCATTTTTCGCATGTATTCAGATGCCTATCAACTAATGTAGTGACAAGCTGACTGAGTTTTACACCACTAGTCCTACTAACTACCTTCAACATCCTTCTCAGGATGGTATAGTCTTTTTTCAGTAGCCCAGGAAAGACTAACGGGGAGCATTAAAGTAGAATAGGTAAGATAGAAGAGTTGACAAATTGTGAAAGTAGAGGTTGGGTGATTCCAGATTGTCTTAGTTTCTTAATGTAGTAGGTTAGACAGAACACTTTCTTAGAAATCGTTAGGATATGAGATGTCCAAGTAGGGTCGGAAGATAGAACTAGACCGAGGTATTTTGCATTAGACTTAGTTTCAATTTTAGTCCCCTCAATGCAACAGACTTCATGAGTACTTACTAGTGTTTGCAGATCTGGTTTATGCCTAAAGGAGAAGTCAATATTCTGGCATTTTGAGTGGAAGAGAAACGGTCCATTGTTTTGAAAAGTATCTGTTATGGACAGGATACATCAAGGCAGAATTTAAGATAGTCAGTCAAATTGGAAATAGTATCATCCAGTGTGTGTTCAGTGAAAAGTTCCCAGTTTGTGTCATTTAACATACGTCTTAGATTGAGCACATTTTCTTGTGAGTAGCATCTTTGTTATGTTTTTCTGGACAGATTTGAGAGAATATTAAAATGAGATCTACTATATATCTTAGGTAATATCCGAATAGTACAATGATCAGAGTTGAGTAAAATTTAAATTTTTCTAAAATTTAAATTTTTTACAGGAACGACTAGTGAAGAAGTTAAGACCAAGGTAGAATAAGAGACTGGACAAACATTTTCTGTAAACAGAGTTCAGGGTTGTATTGATGAATTGCCAGCGCCTCTGCCATAGACAAAAGAGCCGAAATCTGACGCCCATTGTACCATTTGGCCTCACCTTGTAGATGATCTTGAAAGACCACTATGGCGAATCTAAGTGGCTTGAGTTCACCACTTGCTCGAGAATTGAACTAGTAACTGTCTTGCATTGTCCTTTTGCTAAATATGCCGGATAATGTTCAGAGATGCGTTTGGAAAGTGTGAGCTTTTTGCAGCCAATACAACTGGCCCCACACGAAACGTGGTCATCAGTAAATACTACTATGTATATATATATATATATATCACTGTGAGACTTTATCAAAGTAAGAATGTTATCCATGATGGAATTATACTCTGTCACAGTGGCGAAGTATTATCCTTAAATGTCTTCACTATTCAGTTATATTGTTTGTGTCGCTAACAATGAACTCATACACATTTTAACTAATTTTACCCTACTGTTGAGCAATTAATGCATGCTTAAGACGAGATAGCATTGCGTCGTCACATGATATGCTATTTATACGGACTGTTATTTTACTTGAAAGTCCTTAGTGAAGAGGAAACATCTATGGAATCAATTTCGCTGAGAATTCAGTTCATTGTGTGTATCAGTGTCCAGAATAAAGCTATTGTTATCATTACTATTATTAGTTATTATTATTCCCTTGAGATCCGAATGGAACGTAGGGCTTCAACAACACATCTCTACTTTATTCTATCCGGTACTGTCCTCTTCAACTGGATCCACGATTGCCCATAATCTCTTCTCTCCTCCTCCCCCTCAACAAGATCTCCTCCATGTCACCCTCACACCGACGACCCACTCGTCGCTTCCTATGGGGATTTCACTCGAGCTATGGCCTGGCGCGTGATTTCATTCGACGGCCTCCTTCCTCAATGTATGCTCGATTCATCTCAATTTCCTCCTACACATTTGTTGAGCTATCGACGCTTCGTTATTTCTTTCCAACACTTTTTTGTTGCTTATTCTTTCTGGCCTGCTGGCCATTTGATGAAAGGTGATGAGATTTTGCAACCTGTTGGAAATCCCTTTCGTGGCGCACACACAGTGCAAATTTCCGACCCGTATAGAAGGACGGACTTGACGTTTATGTTGAAAATCTGAATCTTGTTCTCTGTGCTGGCTGAGTGTAGAAGATTTCCAAACTGGTTTCAAGTTGATGAAGGCGTACCTAACCTTTCCAGTTCTGACTATGACATCTTCATCCTTCCCACCTGTGGTTGAAACGATCCTTCCTGGTTGGATAAGTGAAGGCGGTAACCTCTGTCAAATCTCTCCCGATGATGGTGATTGCTTATGGCTTTTGTTGTCGCCCTTTGTTTGTCTGGTTAACTGCATCACCTCCGTCTTCTCTATGTTCGCCTGGAGTCCTGTCTTCACCGCCTACCTCTTCTACAAGTTTTCTTTTGGTTTTCGCCTATACGTCTTCGAGTTTGTATGACGTTAAACATAAATCATCCCCGCATGAAATCTAGATCTTTTAGAGTCTTCTTATTGGTAGTCCAGCGTATTCCTGTCTCCTCGCTCCAAGCGCAAAGTCTTCCCCATAATCCAAACCATCACACTTAAGAATATCATCGGTGATAATATCAGTAGTAATAGTAGCAGTAATACTTGATTAATTCATCTCTCTGTCACTTCCGCAAAGGATAACAATTTAGTGCGAGCTGTTACTTCTTCTATTTTGTTTTATATTCCATTAAAATCCCTAGAGAATATTTACAGTTATTCTTTTGTAGAAATAAAAAAATAGCCTTTTAACTTATTTCTCTTACTTTCTCACTTTCTTCTCCCCTACCCCGGTTTTCCTCCTCCTCCTTCTCCATTCAATAAGAAACTTGATAAGCATGAGATATTCGAAGAACACAAGTCCTATTTATTGATTATATATAGAATTGATTAACAGTCAAATGAGTCGAAAATGTTTAGGAGAAGAGAAGAAACACAACAAACTAACTAAATAACTATTTAAAAACTAGCCAGCTAGTGGAGTTGTTTGTTAAACAATTTTACCTTTGATAAAAGATAATATACCAATTGATTGAAGAGACTAGAGGGGTAAATATGTGAACTTCTAACAATATGTGGGTTAGTTATTCGAGCGAATTTATTCAGTGGGCTAATAGGACGAGAAATATATTATCTGTGAGCTCTTATTATTAGTATTATTGTTTCCTTTAATTCCTAGAGGAATATAGGGCTTCAGCCGCACGTCTTCACTGCGTTCGGTTCTCTGCTAGAGTTTTCACCTAACTCCAAGTCTGCCCACATGCTTTCATCTCATCTTCACATGACATTCTCCAAGTCACCCTTGGAAGGCCAACTCCCCACTTTCCTTTCGATTCCACTCGAGCAATGGCCTGGTGTGTGATGTCACTTGATAGTTTTCTGCGAGTATGGCCAATTCACCTCCATTTCTTCCTGCATATTTGTTGCACAATCGGTTCCTGGTTGGTTCGCTCCCAGAGACCCCTGTTGCTGGTCTTTTTTGGCCGGCCATCTGATCTTGAGTAGTATTGAGCGAAGACAGTTAGCTGTTGATGAAGGTCTGTAGTTTGTTCGAAGTGCCATTCGTGACGCAGCGCCAAGTCTCTGATCTGTATAGTAGCACCAAATTCACAGTGGAGTTGAAAATACGGGTCTTGTTTTTCATGCTTAGGAGTGCTGTTGACATCCACAAAGACTTGAGAGTAATGAAAGCTTGCTTGCTTTCCCGATCCTCGCCTTGATATCCTCATCAGTTACATCCGCCCGTAGTTGAAACGAGGCTTCCTAGGTAGGTGTGTAGGTGAAGGATTTCGCCTATTTATGCTGATTGTTGTCTGCTGTTTTTGCTGTCGCTGTTGCTGTTGGCCAGGAATCTTTATCATCTCTGTTTTCCCTATATTCACTTGAACTCCGTCCTATCTTTGATGTTTCTTCTGCCAACTTGTTGCTTTTCATCACTTGCATATCTTCCAGTTTGTGAGAAATCAGACATATATCACCGGCGAAGTTCAGATCATCCAAGTTTTTTGTGTGGGTCCATTTTATGCCTGTTTCCTCACTGCTCGCTGTGTGTCTGTCGCATTATCCATTCTACCGCCCACTCCCGTCTTTACTTCTCCGAAGGATTCCGCGAGTTCCCCGTTGTGGGTTACTTGTCATGCAGCATTGTCATACAACTGTTGAATGAGATGCATAATTGTTGGCGGCACCCCTTGGTAGTAGCGAAGTACTTTCCAAATCACCTCTCGATCAACGCTATCGAAGGCCTTTTCAAAGTCAATGAAGTTGAGATAGAGAGCTGACTGCTGTTCCAGGTTATGTTCAATGATAATCCATAGTGTTGTGATTTGATCGATGCATGATTCAATTCCATATAGAAGTTGATTAATGACGACAGTGTTGACCGTGGAATATTTTGCATTTTAACATCTTGTCCATTTATCGGGGCAATATCATCCACATACTTTACCTTGATGAGACCGTAGACCGACAACAAGTCAATCTCCACTCACTCAAATGGATTAGGCTCAAATGTACTCGTATGTCGATGATGAAACTGAACAAAAATGGAGACATTGGAAATCCTTGATGGATGCCACTAGTTGCCACTACTTCAGATGACGAATAATTTAGACAATAAGAAATGGAGAATAATTGACCCGTTAAAAGGGGCGGAAATTTGGATAACCTTGTAACTAAACCACGCTGACACTAAAAATGTTTTGTATAATCTGAACTGAAGAAGACTTTTTAGTGTTTAATAGGTGACTCACCTTGATAAAGAAATGTTCTCGGTCGAATTTTAAAGTTCACAGAGCACCAAGGAATTTCCATTATGACATTTATTTAAGAACCCAAACACTAAAAGATCCCTAGACTGGGACAAACAGTCGCTTTCAGTCACCTCAATGTGTGCTTATAAATTTATTTGTTCCTGTAGAGCCATTTTTATTGGCTGCACAAAGTGAACACTTTCTTTCTAAATGTATCTCTGAACATTATCTGGCATGGTTAACGAGGGGATAATGCGAGACAATTACTAACGCGATTCTCAAGCGCTTAGTGAAGTTAGGCCACGGAGTGATACATGAGGTGTTAGGTTCCAGCATTTGTGTATGGCAAGAGTGTTGGCTGGCAGCACAACCGTGAAGTGTCTGTGCAGAAAAGATGGCGATCTTAAGCTTATCAGATTTTAAACCTTTTCTTTCCAGGATGTCATTATAAACTGACATTGGCTAGGGGACCATTGGAAAACTAGCTGAGGGTACTGGATAACTGTTCCTTCCTAGTTTGGGACTCTTCAGAATTACGCACCCACTGAGGTTGGGACCTAGGACCTTCTGGCTACAGGGCCAGAGAGCTCGTAGACCATTTAACTACTGAGACCTGATCCAATCGCCAGCCCATGAATTACAACTCCTGCCAATTCATTATATTGCACAACCACTAGGGAATGTCATCTGCTGCGAATAGTTGTCCTCATACCCGATCTGCTGTACCCTGCTGGTCACGACTTCATTTTGTTTTCGAAACAACTTCTGAGTAATTGTGTCAATTATGTCACCTCTGTTACTCACTCATTAGGTAGGGTAAATATAACTACTAGTGTACAGTCTCTGAAGATGATTTCGTCGACAAAGAACATTTTTCTTCACTGAATTGTCTTTTGTTTTACAACTTCTTATACATGTCTCATCCTTTGTTTTTTGTCAATTTTTCTATTTCATACTCAGATCTCAAACGTAGTGATCATGGTGTCTATCGATGTCGTGTATGGAATCAAGCTGGGGAAGCAGAAGCCATTGGAAATGTTCTAGTCCATTCTGAACCACAATTAGACTTAGTCCCATTCAATGGACATAATTATTTCTTCGGGCATAAATCATGGAAAGCATCTTGTCTAGTGAAAGGTTATCCGTTAGCAGTGAGAGCTGCTGACACTAACGGCAATCGTATGAATCGTGATGATTCAAGTGGAGGGATTAATCATAGTAGTACAATGGTTCCAGGAATTCAAGATGGAACAGGTGGAGTTGGAGCAGGAGGAGGAGGAGGAGGAGGAGGAGCGGGACGTACACCATCGGATTTCATCAGTCAACCAGTCAGTGAAGAGATATCATCAATTAAAATGAAAATTTTCAATGTTGAAGGTGAACCGTTGGATCGTGTTGAAGTCAAGCAAATTGATTATAAGTCAGGGAAATTTATTGGGTAAGTTGCTTTGAATATTAATTAATTTTGCATATCTATCAAACAAATTTAATTGGCAGGCGTCGGTGGCATAGCGGTTAGGACGCTCGCCAACCATGCACATGGTCCAGGGTTCGATCCCCGGTCGACGCACTCCTCTACCTCGCTAAGCCAGAAACAATGCTGGTGAAGAGGAAAGGTTGGGCATGAGGCTAGCAACCCCATCCTGTAAAATAAACACTGCTACAGAAACTTCAAGCCGATAGCTTGGAGCCCTATGTTCCACTGGGGGACGTGAAGGAAAAAAAGGAGAAAGAAGAAGATAATATTCCGAAGAAAATGAAAATGTATCGGTCAGACTCTGAGATGATCGTCGAGTGACACTGCTCACCAGCCGATCAAGTGAGAGCCTAATGGGGAACAGAGAGTTGCGAGTCAGATTATGGCATGTTGTAGATCGTACAACAAGGAGGTGAAAGCTTATGTGCAATCATGGAGCCCGCTAAGGTGCAATGTAGTAGACAGGTCAAAATAGAGATGTATTGTTGAAGCCTTACGTTCCACTAGGAACTCATCAGCTGATGAGATATTATCAATTTCAAAACAACCTACTTTGAAATTAGTTTCAGCAATTCAAACCAACCCTTATTCGATAAAGATTTCTAGAATATCATAAAGACTATTTAATCCATCCAGTCAAGTGTGAGGATGGATGTCCCAGCGATGACATTGGTTGGTGCGTCGCGCTAAATGCATCACGAATTGGTGGAAGTTAGAATTCATGGGCTAGCCATTGAATCGGGTCCCAGTGGCTGAATAGTATACGAGCTAGCTTGCCTTGTAACCGGAAGGTCATGGGTTCGAACCCCCTGTGGGCTGGGTGTTTACTGCCGATGATTTCCACACTAGGCAGAAATGGGTAACTGTCCAGTACTCCTTGGTTTTCAATGGTTCTCTAACTCATATCAATCCGTGGCCAAACTCATAAACCAAACTCTTGAAAATCCAATGTTAGATTTTCTCGTCGATTCATTGGACTGAAGTGCTCGGTCTCAGGTTGACATGTCGGCTTCTTGTGCAGATGCTTCGACGACGTTCGGGTATGTAATTACAAGTTAATTGGTGGATGGTGACTATCAGTGGAGTCCAGGATATTGCCCACTTCTTCCTATTTAGGAACCGTCATCTGGATGTACCTACAATTCCCAGTGAGTGATGATGTCCCTGCCACGGAGGCTCCAACCCAGTGCTCATAGTTTCGAATGCCAGAGTGTTATCCACTAGACCACTTGGTCCACGAGAGCCACCACCACTTGTGCAATGGGTCATATTAATTATTTAATTCAATTTTAGATTTTCCCGTCGATTGATTGATTGTACCGAAGTGCTCGGTTTCACTTATTGGAGAATGCAGGTACATCCAGCCACCGAGCCCTTAATACGGCGAAATACGCATCCTGGATTCCACTGCTAGTCACCATCGACCAAATGACTTCAAGTTACATGACCAGGCATCGTCGAAGTATCTGCACTATGAGCCAACATGCCAACCTAAGACCAATCGTACAGCCGTATATATATATTTGAATTACAATAAATAATAACAATCAGTTTTTGTGTGTATGTTAAAGTTTGACAGTGAGTGGAAATACTAAAGTGCTATAATAATATTGGGGTATAAGATTATGAGTCACAATTGATTAGGTGTACGATTCATTGAGGCCAATAGCAAATTACGTGGAAGAAACATAGAGATTGACAAGGTGGCTAAGGAAGTGTTGCACCCAAACTTAGAATTTAGGGGAGACACTGCGAGGGGGGAGGTACTTAAAAATCGTCTGACGAGATCGTTGAGGAAAAAAGTTCTTTGCTGCCACTGAAGCCATCTACAGGTGCGCCTTAATGTCAAGGAAATGTTACCTCGATTGTCTAATTCCAAGTGTATTTATATGTTCGCCTGCTCTTGTTGAGCTGGGTACATATCCCATCGCGTTTTAGAGCACGTTCCAGTTTACCTGAGCAAAGGAGAACGTAGAGGTATTAATTCAGCGATATTGCAACATATTGTAGATACTGACCACGATGCAGCATCTGACACATCGTTTAATATAATCTACAGATTCCCAGAACTAGGATGAAACAGCTTGCTGTCAAGTACTCTTGTCCTGGTTTTCAATGGTTCTCTAACTGATATCAATCCATGATCAACTCGTAAAAACAAAACTAATCCTTACAAACCAACTATAGGAACATAATCTACAAATTTTGACAAAGTTTGCTGAAAGGGACACGAGTGCATTTGCTTTGTATTTAGCAGAGGCTTTAGCAATACATAACACATAAAGCCAGAACTTTGTGCACAAAAGCAATTAGTACGATCTCTTTCGTTACCCCATGGTCTTGATCTTACTATGTAACTCCATATCTCACCTTTGTTTTATTTCATTTCACTTTATGTTATCATATTCTAACATTTTATCTAGTCTACTACTTTGACAACAATTCACTCATAATCATATCAAGGTAATCACACGACTTCCTAAATTCATTTATATAGTTTAGGAATTCAGTTATGCCTCACATCTACTGTCTTTAAATTCCAAGACAATATATATAGACAAACTGCAGGTGTAGCAATGTGATGGATCACCAATATCCCCTATCGTAGCAGATATATTTATGGACAGCTGGGAAAATATGCCTCTTAATACATTTAATCCTACTCCAATGATATGGTGGAGATATGTGGATGACACCTCCACTCGCAGTGTTAAAAACAGAACATATCTCTCTCTAGCTTCTTGACACACATAAACTCACTAGTAGAGGGAATACAATTCACATTTGAAACGGAAAATGAACAAGGAGAATTAGCTATGTTAGATTGTAAAATAAAACGAATAGAAGAAGGTAAACTACACACTAGCGTTTATAAAAAGCCAACGCATTCTAATAGATATTTAGACTTTAATTCATCTCATCCGTTATCTGTCTGTGAAGGCATGCTTAGTTAAGTGTTTAACAAACCGAGCAATAGCACTAAGTAGCACAAGAAAAGACTTAAATGATGAAATAAAACAGAGAGAAGAGGCGTTGGTGTTAAATAACTATCCTATAAAATTCATTAGGAAGATCAGTAAAGGCAAAAGCAAATTAAAAATAATTGTGAAACTAGTGATGATAACATAAATAAGAGAGAATATAATACATCTACTGTTACACCATATAAGGACGGGACATCTGAGACCTTACGTAGAATTCTTAATAAAGCAGAAATTACGGTGACATTCAAACCTACAAACACACTCAGGGTGGACAAGCTCTGTAGGTTAGAGGACTCTGTTGACTCAATTAAACAAAATAATATAATTTAAAATATACTTTGCAATGACTGTGAGTGAGTTGAACTACATAGGTCAGGGTAGAAGGTCGGGGGTAGTCAGATTGTCGGAACATAAGAATTTAGATAAGGTAAGAATGGTTGACCCAGAGAAGATAAGCAATTTAGAAAAAAGTTCAGCAGTTGCACTGAATGCATTAACACACAACCACGCAATAAGGTTGGCAGAGGGTTAAAATTCTAAAAAGTAATCTAGGTAGGTGGAGAGAGAGGTTGATTACTGAATCCTTGTTCATCGAGTGATCTACACCCAACACATGTAATAGGAATGAATCATCACTCATACCCGAAATATGGAAAATATTACTACCAATCAAATCAAGTGAAAAACAATGGAACTATATAAATGAATTTAGGAAGTCGTGTGATTACCTTGATATGATTATGAGCAATACATTGTACTCGAAACGTCATCAGTAAGCATTACTGCATAACACTGTGAAACTTTATCAAAACAAAGCTTACCCATGATGACCTCTGTTTATTTCAATAAGGCATTTAGAAGATAAATTTCGCGAGATGATATCGTCATTTCGTAGTTTCTCTACAACCGCTTTACAACTAACATAGTTCACAATAATAATAAAATAAAATGCATGACAATTACTCAGTTATATAAAACAAAAGTACATACTAATGACCAATCATCACATTTAAATAGGTCAAGTAGTCAGTTCATGGTAGGTGAGGGTTGAAGACTATTGTGTTGTTTGTGTACACATAGTTTAAGATGTATGTAATTAATCCCCAAAAGTGCTTCCATCCCCTTCAATAACCAACCTTGAATTAGAGTTATGTGATGAAATAATTGAAATAATATTGATTTTGTGACCTGACATTAATAAGTGCTTTGCAATGGATGATGGTGATAGATTTCTATTCAGATTAATTGGATTTTAGGATTTTCGATATGTTTTAGTAACCATTTTGGAACGTGTTCTTTTCGACGACATTGAAACATTATGCAATTCAATTTTAGATTTTCTCGGTCAAGTAACTGGACCGAAGTGCTCGGTCTTAGATTGACATGTCGACTACTAGTGCAGATGCTTCAACGATGTGGAATCGAGGGTGTGCATTACGTCCTATTCGGGACTTACTAGAGGTGGCTGTCGTGACTCAAGTGGTCTACTGGATAACGCTTTGGCGATTTGAAACTATGGGTACTGGGTTCGGGCTTCTTTGGGAACACCATTACTCATTAGGAAATGCAAGTACATCCAGAGGAAGAGTCCCAGATGGGACGAAATTCGCGTTATCCTGGATTCCAAGCACTGCTAGTCACCATCCACCAATTAACTCCAAAACTCGTTTTTCTATAGTTCTCGTTCTTCTGTCTTCCATTTATCGTAGGGATAGTAGAATTTTGTAGTTGCTTGAGACAAATCTTAAATCCTTCTTATGGCGTGTATTCTCACTTGATTAGATCAGTATAGCTTGGGTTATCGATATCTCTTCGCCCTATTACCTAAGATTTTAAGATGGTGCCATTTTATGGTGTGATTGTATGTAGTGCTATATCTGTGAAGACCGTGAAGGGCTTTGAAAGGAATGCCGAGAAAATACATTGCACTGATCAAGACACTCTATTCGAATTCATGCAGCCAGATGAGAGATTATGGCGAGTTGTCATCCAAAGTGTTGACTATTAAATCTTAATAAAATGGCTAGCCAAAATTTAGGAATCGAACCGAAATACGTGGGCGGTTGCCGGCACGGATCCAAAAAGCTCGGTCTGCTTTCGCTAACTTACACCATCTCTGGCGCAGGCGTGACATCCGACTATCAACCAAGGGAAGTGTGTACTGCTCAGCAGTTCGCTCCGTCCTTCTCTATGGATCTGAAACACGGCTAATACGAGTTGAAGACATGGAACGGTTGACTGTTTTTGATCATAGATGTCTACGATCTCTTTCTCACGTTAGGTAGCATAATAAGGTAAGTAATGTTGACGTTAGGCGTAGAGTGTTGGGCAAAGAGGGAAATTCAATCGCAGAAGCTATAAAGTTACATAGATTGAGATGGCTAGGCCACGTGCTGCGCATGCCTAGCCATCGCCTCCCCCGACGGGCATTACTAGCTGATATAGGTGCAGGTTGGAAAAGAGTAAGTGGTGGCCAAACAAAAACATGGCACCAATCAATCCATGAAATCCCTGACAGTTAAACTGAGTCAGGTAGGGAGATGCAGACTTGCGGGTTGGGGCCCTCAGGACTCTAAGAATCAATGGCTGGAGACAATAGGTGACATGGCTCAAAATCGTTGTCAATGGCTTACGCAGATGTATCCAGTCTCTGTAATCTTTCATATTCCTTTCTACCATAACTCAGTCTGTTTCACTCTTGTGCTTGTCAAAACTCTATTGATTCTCTTCACTCATTTTTTGTCTACCTTTCTGTGCTATTTGGAACGTGGCAACTCGAAGTGCTGCACTTCAGTGCGAAATTCTATGTTGAATCCAGCCAGCGAGCCAGGGCGGTTGCCGAACATTCTCTTCCTTATTCGAATCTATTCCTAATATAACCTCCAGTCACAAAAACAAGTAATTTCATCAATAAAAATAACGTCTTTGTGATCACGGTATACATCTATTTTCGGGTGTAAAGTTACTAAACCCGTTTACATTTTATGTTGAGTCTAATCTCACTGAAAAGCAGGATCAAGCTTCTTTTCTCCATCTTAGCATACAAAAGAAATATTATGGATTAGGTAATATATATATATATATATACATATATAAATATAAGAATTAGGATTAAATCTCAACCTTCTCTCCACATATGTGTTCAGTGAAAAACACCTAGAGGGGAAGAAAGAAAAATCGAAACAACTCAGTCTGTACTGTATATATTTGTAATTTCTGCAGATAATTTCATTGTTATTCTATGCTATTCTATTCTATTCCTCTATTGAATCACTCTGGATTTTACGTAAAACTGATAATTCCATTCTAGGTGTGTGTATAAATCACCACTGTCCCTTAAAGCCTCTTTGTTGATGATGAACAATTTGAGTTCCTTAAGTGTCCCATTGTGTGTATGTGTATAAGTACGTATGTCTGTGTTGCTGTCCACGTCTATATTGACGTCTACATTGAACGCGTATACACCGTGGAGAAAGAAAAAGACTCCAGGATTTCATTTCTAGACGTCCTTATGACGAGAAAAGAGGATGGCATAATAAGAAGAAGTGTATATAGATAACCTACATCAACTGACTGTCAGTATACTCATTTTTTCCTCCTTGTGTCCTTGAAATACAAACGTAATCTGATGAGGTGCTTGGTCTGCCACAGAGCAGGAGCAATCTGCTCGGATGAATGTCTTGACGAGGAACTTAATAACATTAAACGGCTGCTGAGTGAAAATGGTTATCCAGAGAAGTTCATTGATAAGAATATGAATCTAAAATCAAGGCGGTCCAAGGTAACAACAGTTCTTAAAAAGGCCTTATTCTTACAAATGCAGTTCCTCGGGGATAACATCAGCGAGATACTAAAACAACGCCTTAGAAATGCGGTAGAAAGAGCATTCCCTGCTGCTGAATTACGCTGTGTCTCCGAAACCACCCCTATTTTGCGATCAGGAGTAAAAGATAACCCCCGTAATTTCGCCTCATCCATGTGTATCTACGAATTTAGCTGCTCCTGTGGAGCCAGTTAGTTACATAGGCCGTACAATTAGGCGTGTTTCTCTTCGAATTTCCGAACAACACCCTGCGTAGTTGGTTAAGTAAAGGACAAACAAAATCTATTCGCAGCGCTATTCCATCTCACTCATCTTGTGGATACAGAACACAAGATTGATGTTAACCATACTTTCCGAGTCATTTACCGCATACCAACAAATCTTAACTCCGCATTAAGAGTTCGATTACCAAATATTCCTGAGTCTGGCTGTTGTGATCCACATTAAGAAGCCTAATTTATGTGTCCATAAGAAGCTTGTTCAGACATTGTCCCAATTTTTTTAATACAAATTTGCTCAATTTTATTTGATATTCTATTTGCTATTATATCTTTGTTATTATTATTATTATATATGCATCTTTAGTGAACTGTAATTCCATCGTGATCTTGCTTAACAAATCAATATTATTTAAAAAACCCACTAATATTGTTATTGACTACTATTCTAGAATATTCTATGTATATAAACATATGTATATATATATTTGCAGAGCGAGAAGAGGAAATAATCGAAAGGGGGATATTCTTCGCTCCATTATTTTGTTTTTTTTTCTACATGTCTGAATGAATACCAATCAAGTTTTCGTCATCACGGTATACATCTATTCTTGGGTGAAGTTATTTACCTCGTGTACATTTTATGCTGAGACTAATCTCACTGAAAAGCAGGATCAAGCTTCTTATCTCCATCTTAGGATACAAACGAAATATTATGGATTAGGTATTATATATATATATATATATATAAGAATTATGGCCAACTCCCAGCCTTCTTTCCGCATAATTGTGAATGGTTAAATCAAAAACACCCAGAGGGAAGGAAAATAAATCGAAACAACTCAGTCTGTACTGTATATTTTTGTAATTTCTGTAGATAATTTCATTGTTATTCTATTCTTTGCTATTCCATTCCTCTATTGAATCACTCTGGGTTTTACGTAAAACTCATAATTCCATTCTACGTGTGTGTATAAATCACCACTGTCTCATAAAGCCTCCTTGTTGACGATGAATAATTTGAGTTTTAAGTGTCCCAGTGTGTGTATGTGCATAAGTATGTAAGTCTGTGTTGCTTTCCACGTCTATATTCACGTCTATATTGAACGTGTATACACCATTGAGAAAGAAAAAGACTCCAGTATTTCATTTCTAGATGTCCTTATGACCAGAAAAGAGGATGGCGCAATAGGAAGAAGTGTATATAGATAACCTACATCAACTGACTGTCAGTATACTCATTTTTCCGCTTCTTGCACTTGAAATTCAAACGTAATCTGATAAGGTGCTTGGTCCGCCACAGAGCAAGAGTAATCTGCTCGGATGAATGTCTTGATGAGGAACTTAATAATATTAAACGGTTGCTGAATGAAAATGGTTATCCAGAGAAGTTCATTGATAAGAATATGAATCTAAAATCAAAGCAACCCAAGGTAACAACAGTTCCTAAATAGGCCTTATTCTTATAAATTCAGTTCCTCGGGGATAACATCAGCAAGATACTAACACAACGCCTTAGAAATGCGGTAAAAAGAGCATTCCCTGCTGCCGAGTTATGCTGTGTCTTCAAAAACACCTCCTACTTTGCGTTCGGGAGTAAAAGATAAACTGCCTAATTTTGCCTCTTCCATGTGTATCTACCAATTTAACTGCTCCTGTGGAGCCAGTTAGTTGCATAGGCTGTACAATTAGGCGTGTTTCTCGTCAGATTTCCGAACATCTTCCTGTTTGGTTGGTTAGGCTAACGACAAACGAAATCTATTCGCATAGCGCTATTCTATCTCATCTTTTGGATACAGAACACAAGATTGATGTTAACGAGGTGGCTTTCAAATTCATTTACCGCATACCAACAAGTCTTCATTTCGTTTGTTTACTAAATATTGCTGAGGCTGGCTGTTGGGATCCACATTAAGAAGCCTAATTTATGTGTCCAAAAGAAGCTAGTTCAGACACTTTGGCCATCTAGGTTTGAATGATTCTCAATTTTTTTTATACAAATTTGCTCAATTTTATTTGATATTCTATTTGCTATTATATCTTTATTATTATTATTATAATAATTTAAGCATCTTTACTGAACTGTAATTCCATCGTGATCTTACTTAACAAATCAATATTATTTAAAAAACCCACTAATATTGTTATCGACTACTATTCTAGAATATTCTATGTATACAAACATATATATTTAGAGGCAGAAGAGGAAATTATCGAAAGGGGGTTATTCGTTGTCCAATTTTGTTGTGTTTTTTCTAAATGTCTGAGTGAATACTAATCAAGATTTCATCATCACGGTATACATCTATTTTCGGCTGTGAAGTTATTAAACTCGCTTACATTTTATACTTAGTCTCATCCCACTGAAAAGCAGGACCAAGCTTCTTTTCTCCATCTTATCATACAGAAGAAATAGTATAGATCAGGTATTATATATATGTATGTATATATAAGAATTAGGATTAAATCCCAACCTTCTCTCCGCATATTTGCATATGGTTCAATGGAAAACACCTAGAGGGGAAGAAACAAAAAGCGAAACAACTCAGTCTGTACTGTATATTTGTAATTTCTGTAGATAATTTCATTGTTATTCTATTCTTTGCTATTCCATTCCTCTATTGAATCACTCTGGATTTGACGTAAAACTCATAATTCCGTTTTACGTGTGTGTATAAATCATCACTGTCCTCCATAAGCCGATGCTTCAATTAAGCCTCTTTGTTGACGATAAATAAATTGAGTTCCTTAAGTGTCTCGGTATGTGAATGTGTGTGCATGTGTATAAGTATGTATGTCTGTGTTGCTTTCCACGTCTATATTGAAGGTGGAAACACATTATTGGGTGTGGATATGCAAAAGAGATAAGCAGATGAAATCTGCATTAATATATGCTTTGACTCAGGAAACATTGTCAGTTTATAAAGGGGATAAGAATAAGTGTCTAGAAATAGAACTTAGTGTTAACAGACCACTTGTATGATAAAATCTTTTGTTTTTAGAGGACTTTTCTTTTTGATCGTGGAAAACACCCATAAGAGAACACAAAGTTCCGCAAAGATGTCTGTCTTTTCGGCGATTTCATACTGAAAAGCAGCTGTACGATCACATTTAAATACATAATTTTATTATATATTATTATTGTTCCCTTGGGTTCCTAGTGGAACATAGGGCTTCAACTACGCGCCTCCACTTCCTTCTGTCTTCTGCTGTACTTTTCACCTGCATTCATCCATGTTAATCCATACTGCTTCAGTTCTTCTTCACACGATCTCCTCCATGTCACCCTTGGACGTCCCATTCGCCGCTTCCCTTCGGGTTCCACTCGATGGCCTGACGCGCGATGTCACCCAGCGGCCTCCTCAGCGAGTGTCCAATCCATCTCCACTTTCTCCTGCATATTTGTTGGGCGATTGGTTCTTGTTTTGTTTCTTCCAATAGTTTCTTCTCGGTTCTTGTTATTTCCGGCCATCTGATCTTCAGTATAGAACCAGCAAAGACAGTTGCTGTTGATAAAGGTCTGCAACAGGCTGTTGGAAATATTCTTTGTGACACACTGGCCAAGTTTCTGATCCTTATAGAAGAACTGACTGACTGACTTGACGTTTGTATTGAGAATCCGAATCATTTTGTTCTTGATGCTGAGTTGAGTCACAGCGGAAGATTTCCAGATTGGTTTCAGGTTGATGAATGTGTTTCTCGCCTTCCCGATTCTCGATTCGTCATCCTCGTCCGTTCCTCCTGTAGTTGAGACAATGCTCCCTCCCTAGATAAGTGAATGAAGTAACCTCTTTCAAATCCCTCCCGTTGATGGTGATTGGCGCTGGATGTTGCTGCTGTTGTTGTTGTTGGTTGGTTATTTTCATAACCTCCGTCTTGTCTATGTTCACCTGGAGTCCTGTCTTTGCTGCTTCTTCGACCAGTTTGTAGGTTTTCGCTTGTAAGTCTTCAATTTCGTGTGACATCAAACATTAATCATCCACGAAATCCAGGTCTTCTAGATTCTTCACGTCGTCGATCCAGGATATCCTTGTCTCTTCGTTTCCCACTGTCTGACGCATAATCCAGTCCACCACAATTAGGAATATCATTGGTGATAATAAGCACCCTTGTCTGACTCCTGTGTTTACTCTAAACGCCTCGCTGAGTTTTCCGTTGTGGATCACTTAACATGTCGTTCAGGTGTTGAATAAGGTTGATGAATATTTGGGGTACGCCGTAGTACTTGAGTAGTTTCCAAATTACTTCGCGGTCAACGCTCTTGAAGGCCTTCTCAAAGTCTATGAAGTTGAGGTAGATGTTTGATTGCCATTCCATGCTTTGTTCGATGATGTTGCGTAGAGTTGCAATTTGGTCAGAACATGATTTGCCTTTCTTGAATCCAGCTTGTTCAAATGCATAATTTTACATGGATACAATTCTTGTTTGATTCCACATAATTACGATAGTGAATAAATGGTGACAAATATTTTCAACTAGATATGGTTTTCGAGGAAAGGCTTAAAAACAAAAATACACGCAGGGAAAGCATGGGAACAAACTTTAAATAACTGTTTTTATAACTGAAAAAATTGGGAGGGGGGGAATCGAATGAAGACAGAGGGAGTAAGAATCACACACACAGCGAACGAAAAAAGATCCGAAAAAAAATCGGAAGCTTAGGGAACAATAGGTCCATGGTAGTTGTAGAGGTTGGACTAATTTCTTTTGAACACACAGCTCCGGCTTTTCGATACATATTGTCAGGGCTTCTGCAGTACAGAGAAGTCAGAAACATACTGATTTTGGTAGGTTTCTGTTGACTTTGTAAATGACTTTGAAAGAATCAGTTGAGATGTTGTGGGAGGTGTTGATCAGATGTTCAATAATGGCATTTCTGATTGAACCGGTGCCTTCTCTAACACGTTTTGAAAGGACGCGCATATGATGACCTATGTACCTAGCTCCGCACGAGCAGGGGAACTCGTCTATGCCCATTGAATCGGTCATATGCGAGAGTTTGTTCTTCGCGTTGTTTCGAAGTATTGGACGGTTAGAGAATGTCACTCTTATTGTTGCTGCAGGGAAAGTCTTCTTTAAAGAGCTGGATATTCTCCTCTTCAGGATATTGGCTGCCAAATCTCCCCTGAAATTCAGATTCAGATACAGAGTTTTCTTTGGCGCTGAATAGCATTCTTCTCTTTTTGGTTTAGGTTTCATGTTCTTTTCGACAAAACGTTTCGGGTAACCATTTTGAGCCAGGATATTTTTGAAGAATTGTAGCTCCTCTTCTATGCAATCGCTGCTGCAGATTTTTCTAATACGATGACTTAGTGCGATGATGAGAGCTCGTTTGCAACTCAAATGTATCCAACTATAGAAATGCGTTAGTTGGCCGTTCCATGTCGGTTTTCTGTGGATGGACCTCTTCACAGTTCCATCATCTCTTCTTGTTAATTCCACGTCCGGAAATGAAATCTTTGAGTCGTTTTCTAATTCCATTTTGAATTTAATCGAAGGATGAGAATTATTTTTTACTATCATAAGATGACATCAGTTAGAGAACCATCGGAAAACCTGTCGGGGAGTACTGGACAGCTGTTTCATCAGCCTAGTTTGGAACTCTTCAGTGGTACGCTGAAAAATCCTCCAACCAATCAAAAAAACCAATACTTGAAAAAATCTTTTGTAATAATGATAAAAATAATAATATTCTCCTAATATTAATGCGGATATAGTTTTACTGAAGATATGGAATAAGGTTAGTACTGGTTATTTGATTATGGATTGGTGGTTCCGCGATAGGATGGCTGTCAACAAATTCGCAACTGATCCGCTGTTCGATTCCCGACCAAAGTATTTGGGAACTGCTCTTTGTAAAGAGAGAAATCTCAACGTAAAGTTAGCAAAACCACCGTTTATGAAAGCTTAATCTTAAACTTGCAGTCTTATGTTTCACTTGGAATTTGACACAATGAAATAAAATTACTCGATGAGTATTGATTAGCAGTGGGTTCTAATTTATTTAGGACTTGTCATCTGGATGAACATGTACTCCAGTAAGTGATTACAAGCACCGTATACTTAGAATGTCGAGAGAGTAGCGATTGTAGCCACTGAGCCACCAGTATCATATCTACTTCATAGTTTGTATGAGGACCTAGACACTCCCCTGACATCCAGACCGAAGCAAGTGGTTGGCTTAAGGGATCATCTGTCTGACATGCAGTTTGGTCCATAAGGCAGTGAAGTGCTCCTATGTTTTCCAGTAACCGCAACAGGTTCATATGCTATTCGCTGCTATTGGATTCTGGAGTTCATGTACACCATAGTTAGGATTTTTTAACTCTCCTGGGTAGACACAGCTGGATATCCACCAGTCCGATTGTTAGCGCTAGACTTTTGCATTCACCCTTTTCACTTTTACGAGGAGCACATGCGTTGGATTATTATATTATTATTGTTTCCTTTCATTCCCAGAGGAACATGGGGCTTCAGCCGTGCGTCTCCATTGCGTTCGGTTCTCTGCTAGAGTCGTCACCTGGCTCCAAGTCTGCCCACACGTTTTCATCTCCTCTTTACATGAACTCCCCCAAGTCACCCTTGCACTGACGACCAACTCGCCGCTTTCCTTCTGGGTTCCACTCGAGCAATGGCTTGTCTAGTGATGTCACTCACTTGATGGTTTCCTCAGAGTATGACCAATCCATCTCCATTTCTTCCTGCCTATTTGTTTCACAATCGGTTCCTGGTTGGTTCGCTTCCAGAGATCCCTGTTGCTGATGTTTTCTGGCCGGCCGGCCATCTGATCTTGAGTAGTATTGAGCGAAGACAGCTAGCTGTTGATGAAGGTCTGTAGTTTGTTTGAGATGCTCTTTATGACGCGCCAAGTCTCTGATCCGTGTAGTAGCACTGACTGACTTCACATTGGAGTTGAAAATCCGGATCTTATTTTTGATGCTGAGTGCTGTTGACCTCCACACAGACTTGAGAGTAATGAAAGCTTGTCTTGCTTTTCCGATTCTTGCTTTGATATCCTCGTCAGTTCCGCCTGTAATTGAAACGATGCTTCCCAGGTAGGTAAAAGAGGTTGTTTCTTTCAGGTTCCTCCCATTTATGCTGATCGTCGTCTGTTGTTTTTGCTGTTGGTGGTGTTTCCCAGGAATCTTCGTCACCTCTATTTTCTCTATGTTCACCTGAAGGCCTATCTTTGATACTTTTTCTGCCAACTTGTTGCTTTTCGCTTGCATATCTTCGAGTTTGTGGGAAATCAGACATATTTCATCGGCGAAGTCCAGATCCTGCAAGTATTTTATGTGAGTCCATTTTATGCCTGTTTCCTCATTGCCCACTGTTTGTCGCATTATCCAGTCTACCGCAATCAGGAAAATCACTGGTGATAGTAGGCAGCCTTGTCTTACTCCTGTTCTCACTTCGAAGGATTCCGTAAGTTTCCCGTTGTGGATTACTTGGCATGCGTTGGATGAAGCCAGTGAATAGAAGTTATCTGATAGTTGTTTGTGAACGTGTGGCCATATCACAGGATTTTGAGAGGAAGACCTAAATCTACGCGCTCTCGTCTGTAACGGGCCGTTTATGGGAAAAAAGCATTATTCACAAGTCTATGAACACACCCACCGCCAGCGTTCGAACCCAGGACCTTCAGGTTAAATGGCTAACGAGCTTGTATACCATTAAACCACTGGGACGCGACTCCTCAATGGCCATTGTGTGAATTCTAACTTCTCCCAATTCGTGAGGCATTTAGCGCGACCACCAACCAATGTCGTTGGTGGAACATCATACTTGACTGGATGGATCTCAGTGGCGACAACTTCTCGCTAGAACTCCAGGAAACTCCGTCCTGTAGCTAGTGATTTGCTAGCAAGAAGGTTTTGGGTTCGAACCCTCTGTGGTGTGGGTGCGTACTACCGATGATTCCCAAACTAGGTGGATGAAACAGCAGCTGTCCAGTACTCCAGTGGTGGTTTTAAATAGTTCTCTAACTGATATCAGTCCGTGATCAACTCGTAAAACATAACTAATCCTTACAAACCAAGACTATAGAAGATTTATCTGATGCTCACTAGTGACTTGCTACAGGTTGGAGCTTCCTAGAGTTCTAGTGAGAAGTCGTGACCAGTGAGGTCCAATTAGATGTCATGTGTGTGGATGGATGTCCCACCAACGACAATGGTTGGGGTCGCGCTAAAATCACGAATTGGTAGAAGTTAGAATTCATGAGCCATTGAATCGGGTCCCAGTGGCTGAGTGGTATACGAGCTTGCCTTGTAATCGAAAGGTCCTGGGTTCGAATCTCAGTGGGTGCGTACTGCCGATGATCCCCAAAGTAGGATGAAACAGCTGTCCAGTACACCTTGGTTTTCAATGGTTCTTTAACTAATATCAATCCATGATCAACTCGTCAGAATAAATCTAATCCTTACAAACCAACTATAGAAAAATAATATATAGATTTGTTAAATTATACTGAACCCCATAGTCAACCAATTCCACCTATTATTTTCGCCATAAATGGGCTTTTCAATGATGAATGGAGATATAAATAAAAGAATATACTATCATATTTCACCGTTTTTTTGTTTGTTCGTATACAAATTGCACAAAGCCAACGTTTGTGAGCATATATATGACTGAATACGTCTCATTCAGGCAGATACACGCACACACACACATACAGAGACGTCCACACGCTGGAACACACACTCTCTAGCGCTCAAACTTTATTTTCATCCTATTTCGTCTTTTATTTTCTAGTCGCCTTTATTCCATTATACAATAGTAGTATGTTCTGCTTACAACTTTCAAAATAGAAAAAACAATAATAACGGTTATGAATACTAAGCATATTTACCTGAGATGGGAATAAATACGTCCAATAGTTATTTCACATAATAATAATAGTAATAATAATAATAATAATATCCTGTGGTGAATGTAAAGGACAATTAGTGAGATTTCTGTTTTTTTGTTTTCATTTGTTCGTTTGTTTCCTCCCTCCTGTTATTTTTCTCTCCCCCGTTATTTTAAGATTTATCTATGTTTGTTTTCGAATTTAGCCAGAACGAAAAATACTACTAAAATGCCTTTTATTAGTATTATTATTATTGTTGTTGTTCCATTGGGTTCCGAGTGGAACTGAACAGGGCTTCAACAGAAGGTATTTTGTCTCCACTTTGTCTTATTCTCCGGGGTCCTCTTCAGCTGCCCTCAAGATTTCCCATTGGCTTTCATCTCCTCCTCGCCACGCGATCGCCTCTATGTCGAACTCACAGCGACGCTGAAATCGTAATTTCCTATTTGGGTTCCACTCGAGAAATAGTCTAGCATGCAATATCACCCGACAGTTTCCTCAAAGTGTGTCCGATCCGCCTGCATTTTCTTTGGAATATTTCTTGAGCAATAGTTTATTGTCACTAAGTTTTTCTGGCCTTCCATTTGATCTCCGATATGGAGCCAGCGAAGGGAATTGTTGATAAAAGTTTGTAACCTATTGGAAATGCTTTTCGTGATGTGCTAACTGACTTAAGACTGGTGTTAAAGATCCTAATCTCTTTCTTTATTTTATGAAGTGCAGAAGATTTCCAAACTGATTTCACTGTGATGAAAGTGTACCTTCGCTTTCCGGTTCTGGTTTTGACGTCCTCATGAGTTCTTCTTCTTGTTCGAAATGACAGTGATTATTGAAAGAAGTGGCGTCTTTCAAATTTATTGGGTTGATACTGATTGTTGAGTGTCATCATCACATCCGTCTTCCCTTTGTTCACTTGATGTCCAGTCTTTATTGCCTGCTTCCCCTGCCAACTCTTTGATATCCGCGTATAAGTCTTCGACGTTTTGTGACATTAGACATAAATCATCGGTGAGGTCAAGATCTTTCAGAGTCGTCTTATCGGTCCAGCGTATTCCTGTCTCCTAGCTCCCCAAACACTGTCTGACGCATAATCTAGTCCACCACAATTAGGAATATCGTTGGTGATAGTAGGTAGACTGCCTTTTTTCACTGCTATCTTCACTTTAAAGGTTTATTTGAGTTTTCCGTTGTGAATCATCTGACACGCGGTATTGTCATATAGCCAGCTGTTGAATGAGGTTGATAAAGATTTAAGCAATGTACTCCCTGCTATTGAAATCGTTTTCAAATTACTTTGTGGTCACTGGTGTCGAAGGTCCTTCCAAAGTCGCTGAAATTGAGTTGGAGACAGATCTGACTACCATTCTATGCTTTGTTCGATGATGATGATGCGTAAAGTTGCTATTTCATTAGCACATGAATTACTTTCAATTAAAACAGCTTGTTTTGGGGGGATGAGTTCCGCATCCAGTGCATATTTTTTCTAACCAGTCATAAAGAAGGCTTTCTTCAGTGATCTGCATAAGCGATTCTTCAGGATCTCAGCCGTGGTATCACCTTTAAATTCAACACTCATAAACAGTAGTTTCTTCGGCACCGTCTGTATTGTTTCAGGTTTTTCCCTTGGCTTCATGTTTTTCTCGATAAATCTTGGAGGATATCCATTCTCTTTGAGGACTTGTCTGAGTCGCTGAGCTACGTATCAATTTCTACAGCCGACAAATGATCAACGGATGTGTGAAGGATAAACTGCCGCTTTGGGCCACCTCAATGTGTGTTTATAAATTCACTTGCTCGTGTGGAGCTAGTTATATTGGCCGCACAAAGTGCACGCTTTCCAAACACATCTCCGAACATTATCCGGCATGGTTAGCAAAGGGACAATGTAAGACAATTACTAGCTCAATTCTTGAGCATTTGGTGAACTCAGGCCACGTAGCTCCACCAGAATCGTCTTTCAAGATCATCTACAAAGTGAAGCCAAATGGTACAAAGGGCGTCAGGTTTCGGCTTTTGTGTATGGCGGAGGCTCTGGCAATTCATCAATACAACCCTGAACTCTGTATACAGAAAAAGTTTGTCCAGTCTCTTATTCTACCTTGGTCTTAACCTCTTCACTAATCGTTCCTTGTAAATAAAATATATTTCTATTTTTCTTTTCATTCTAATTTCACTTTTAGTTAGCTTTTGCTTTAATAATTAATTCACTATTATCACTCTCATATGCTCCTTTTGTATATTTTCACACCCTCTTCACACTTGTTAAATTGACACTCAAATACCTTTATTCTCACTTAATAGCAATTTTAACCTTATCAAATTTCTATCTTTGTGCCGTTGAGTACCACATAATTCACAACTTTTAATTTTCACTTCTAAAACCACTTCTGAGTAATTATATCAATTATGTCACCCCGTATTACTCAATAATAGACCACTATATAATTTTGTAAGTATAAATACGATTGTACATCCTCTGAAGATGATTTCGTCGATAAAGAAAATTTTCTTCGCTGAATCTGTCTTTTATTTTAGCTTAATGGGGTTTGCAGCCTCACGACTGACCTTCCCTTAATTTACCAGCCAGAAATCGAATCTGGACGGATTCCTTGAGTTGTGGTTCGGGAGCATTCTATCACTTAGTCATCAACGCTCAGTACATGAAAAACACTCACTGATTTATGCCTAATATCACAGAAACTAGAAGGCTTACAGGCTAGAAATAACAAACTTGCCGAAGAAGTTGACAGCGAAGACAGAAGTTCAAGTGAACATAGAGAAATCAGAGTAGACATCAAGTTACATAACTGACAACAGCAGCAATAAGCACTAGTCACTACTAAAAGAGAAAAAATCTGAAGACTTCAGTCCTTCTAATTACTCTGCCATCGTTTCAGCTACTAGCAGCGGCACAGATAATAATAATAATTATAATAATATATTCTCACTTTATGCACATGAGAGACTCCAGATAACAGGCATCATCAATATGATTATAATGTATACATGGAGTAAGCATGTTTACAATTTATCACTGACACAGGATATATGTATATACAGGGGAAGGTAATGGAATAATGACAGTAAGCACACTTTGCATAAGTTAAAACAATTTATAGGATATAATCCTAGGCACCATTATTGTTTGAATTTGTTGAAAATGTGCGTAACAACTGAGTGTTGCGTTACATTTGGTCGATATGGTGGGCTACTCACAAAAGTATAAAAATGTCTTATAAACCGTTAGTTAGTTTGTATACTTATGATATAAGCTTAAGTGGGGAATAAAGACAGACCAGGTTTTGCTCTGAAATCAGCGTGGAAACTTAATGCACTCAGCATTAAAACAAGATCGAAATCTACAACAACAATGTGAAATTACTGCTTGAATATGATCCAGAGACCTTGAGAGTCATTAGGAGCATTTGCAGCAAGCTGTAGATTTTTGTCAACACCTACCTTCAAATTGAAGTATGCTCTGAAGATGTCGCCTAGTAGGGCGATGAAAGCTTCGCAAATTAACTATCCAGCTCAGAGAACACAACCACATTGAAATCATCCACCTGAGCTACAAATCTTCTCTATCATATCTACACCTACCTTCGCTCCATACTCCTGAAGATCAAATAACCGACTGAACAAGAAAGATGACTAAGAATGTAATGCATCTACAGTAGCTTTATCTTAGAAGGAGGAGACATCTGTGATGCCACGCGGGATTCTTAATGAATCAGGAATTAGAGTGGTGGAATTCAAAGCTACATGCTTACTCAGGCAGGACAAGCTTTGTAGGTTAAAGGACTCTGTAGGTTGACCCAATTAAACAAAATAATATAATTTACAAAATATTTTGCAATGATTGTAAGAACTTAAGAATTTAGCTACAGTTAGAATGATTGATCCCACGAAGATAAGTAATTTAGAAAGGGGAACTCAAAGATGCGTCGGTGGCATAGCGGTTAGGACGTTCGCCGACCATGCACACGGTCCGAGGTTCGATCCCCGGCCGACGCACTCCTTTACCTCTCTAAGCCAGAAATAATGCTGGTGAAGAGGAAAGGTTGGACATGAGGCTAGCAACCCCATCCTGTAAAATAAACACTGCTACAGAAACTTCAAGTCACTAGCTTGAAGCCCTATGTTCCACTGGGGAACGTGAAGGATAAAAAAAATCAAGCGTGCTGCATGCATTAAAATAAAACCACACAATTGAGTGGTTCAGAATGACAATTGTGAAAAGTGATATAGGTATATGTAGAGAGAGATTGATTACTGAATTCTGCCGAGTTCATCGAGTCTACACACCCAACACATGCAACAGAAATGACTCAAGGCAAATACCAGAGATATGGAAGATATTATTACCACCAGTCAGTCAAATCAGAGGAGGATAATAAATTATCTCAAAATTCTATCTCAATTCACATACATTATAACATTCTAACAAGTTACTTATTTTGACTATGAAAACAGTCGTCTTATTTCCCATCTGTTTGTATTTGGTTGATAACACTCATATTATTATCTCTGAATGTACATTATCCCATATTGATTTTAATTCAAATGTCTAATCAACAATTTTTACTCACGTATGTAAATGAAGGGAAATAGTTGTGTGAGTGCCTTGATATGATTATGAGCAGTAATAATTTGTCCTCGAAACGTGGTCATCCGTAAATATTACTGTATAACAACACTGTATGATTTATTAAAATAAAATCTTATCCATAATGGAGGTATACTCTACGAGAGTGTCCAAGTTTTATACTTATATCAATCCTGGCAGCTAGCTAACCAAACAAGAACTTATTGCCTGAAAAATATACCGAAAGAAATGGATATGAATGGGACAGCTATGTGAGTAGAACTCGAGTGGGAACTGACTAGTTGGGCATCAATTAGAGGGTAATATGGAAAAGCTCGTGTGGGGAGAAAATAAAAGCTTATAATCAGTTGTCGTGCAGTTTAGAAAGGACTGCAGAAAACGTAGTAGAATGGAGATGTGCTGTTAAAGCTCTTTGTTTCCCTCGGAACCCAAGATAATAATAACAATAATACCGACTTATTTACCTGAGAACTGAATAAATTTGTCCAAAAATTATATCAAAATAATCTACTAAATATAGAGAACGATTAGTGTGATTTGTTTTCGTTTTCTTCCTTTTTATTTTCTCTTCCCTTTTTGTGTTCCTTTTGTTGTATTTGTTTTTAAAAATTGAGCGAAAACAAACATCATTACTACTAATAAGCATATGTATCTTTTTTCCCCTCTCATATTGTTGCGTTTCGAATGGTACATTTCGTCCTCAAGCTTTGAAGATACATTACAGGCAGTGATGTTGGTTTTCACGCCGCCAACCTTGGTTTTTACGTGATTCCCTACCGAATGATGAGTGAGATTTTTTATGAGTTGGCCGTGAATCCAACGCGAAACCCTTGTAGCAGTGAGGTTCGCGAGTATCCTACCGTTAGACCACCGACTCGTATTATGAGCATAGAAGTTTGCGCAGATGTTCAGTAGTGCGAGTTAACGCTATCCACGTAACACATAAAATAAGGGAGGAGAGTAATGAGAGGTTCAAAAGAGAGATGACAAACAGAAGCGTGAGTAAGGAAAAAATAATAGTAGTATGGAAAAACAATCAATTTTTTTGCTGGATGGGATAAATCAAAAGGGGAGAGAATGCATCTGCCACATTGAGCCATATCACCAACTGTCTCTAGCCGTCGTTGGTTCTTACCACACCGAGGACCCTAACCCAGAAGAAGGCTAAGTTAAACTTTAAGCACCACTAACTATCAAGGGGGTGCGACCGCGCCAATGACCCTGAAACGCTCACCAAGCAAGCCAGTGAAACCTGGAAATCAATGTTGTCATAATCAACAAAATATGCTCATTGAAGAGTTAGGTTGTTAAGTGGGATATCTGGCAAGTTTCAACTTAGGCTTGGGTAAGATTAAGTTACGGTTTAAGCCAAGGACAAGTTAGGGTTAGGTTAACCTAATGAAGGCGACATTAGGGTTGGTTCAAGTTAGATTACAATTAGTTGAGGGATATTTTCACATTTGGGTTAGGTTCAGGCAAGATTAGGGTTATTGTTGAAGACCTAAATAATAACATCTTTAGAATGTGGTTAAATTACTCTGTTGATATAAGTATAGAACTTGTGTATTTTTTTTCCTTCACGTTCCCCAGTGAAACATAGGGCTTCAAGCTAGTGGCTTGAAGGTTCTGTAGCAGTGTTTATTTTACAGGGTGGGGTTGCTAGCCTCATGCCCAACCTTTCCTCTTCACCAGTATTATTTCTGGCTTAGAGAGGTAAAGGAGTGCGTTGGTCGGGGATCGAACCCCGGACCATGTGCATGGTCGGCGAGTGTCCTAACCGTTATGCCACCGACGCACTTGTGTATTGTGGTAGAGTATAATTCCATTGCAGGGTAAAATTTATTTTAATAAAGTCTCACAGTGTTGTTATACAGTAATATTTACTGACGAAGTTTCCAGCAAAGTCTATTGCCCAGTAAATGTTACTGCATAACACTGTAAAACTTTATCAAAATAAATTTTATCCACAATGGAATTTATGCTCTACTGATACTCCAACCTATTGCTGAGAGCTATTTTTATCACTTATGAGAGGAAAGTATCCTATGTAACACTTTTCTACAGTTTTTATGCATTTTTTTCATAAATAAATGTATTCCATAGACAAAAATGCCTCCTTCACGTGATTGGTGCGTTCGAGGTCATTCGCTGATTGGTGGTAGTTAGTGGTGCTTAAAGTTTAACTTTGCCCAGAATACTTTACCCGCCTACTTGGCAGCTGGCTATAACTTACCATTATGGATTTCATTGACGGATGAAGCCGTGTTTTGGTTTTATCAAGCATCATTAGGTCTTTTCCAGCTTGATCGTATGTCAGTCAGCTAACATTGTCCATCGAGGAAGCGATGACTAGGCATGCGTAACGCATTTTCTAGTGAACTCTTCATCAGTGCGTACCCTTGAACCCCTCTCCACACACCAGGGATGGAATCAGTGACTTTCAGGTTATGAGGTAAATCTCGTTTTGCACCATTAAGTCACTGGAACAACATGCAAGAAACGATCCATAAATTCTGACTTTTGTGCGTCGGTGGCACAGTGGTTAGGATTTCCGCCGACCATGCACGTGGTCCGTGGTTCGATGCCCTCCTGACGCACACCCGATATCAATGGTTGGCCTGCAAAATTGGGCTACCGATATCACATGCTGAAAATTCCATACTTTTACCAAAAATACGGTGTGGAATAAAGCTATGATCAAATCAAATCAAATTTAATATTATTAAATGGAATAGGAAAGCATGTGATCCATTTTTCTAAAATTTCACATTTTATCGCGTGTTTGCGAATTCCAAATGTCAATCTTTTGTTTCGCTTTTTAGTTTTACTTTTTAATACATTATGTTCATGCTCTTACATATATTTCCATTTGGATTTTGAGATTAAATTTACAACGAGAGTGTGGGAAATCATTCAGAATCTCAAAGTGGTTAATACTTTATCAGATATCAGTTTTAATTTTTCCAGGCAGATGTATTCTCTGCCTTTATCAGGCATTTTTAATGCAATTTCCTCTAACTTTCAAAACGCGAAACCAATAATCATGATAGCAGTCAGGCAACCAAGGAAAAACCGAAGACCATAGGCGGCATAACACGCGCGGATATTTTATTTCCTGCGTAAACGAGTGCATTTTCGAAAACTTGTATACTTGAGATAAACAAAGATTTTTCAGCAATATGTATCCGTGATCGCTCTGGGGATTGACTTCGTCACCTTAAAATTATTGGCCGAGTGGTCAACGCACTTGCCTCATGACCTGACTGACTGACTGGTTTCAACGTAGAACTTTGCACCGATGTACAGCAGTTCAAGCCGCCACACCCCACTCCATGTAGCACACAAAGCAATAGAAGAAAGTAAAAAGAAATACAAAATAGAGACAGTAAACAGGGATATGAGACATAGAAATAGTAATAACGAAGAACAATATAGTTTTATTGAATATTATAAGTCACAAAGAGTGGATGCATCTGCACCAGCCATGCAGAACGACGAGTTTGAGCCATATCACCAACTGTCTCCAGCCTTCATTGGTTTTTATCGTCCCGAGAACCCCAACCAGGAAGTCTACATCTCCCTACATGGCTTAAACTAACTGTTGTGGATTTCACTGAATGATGAGGCCATGTTTTGGTTTGACCACAACTGGTATTTTTCTACCTGACCCTATGTCAGACACCTAACATTGCCTGTCGAAGAAGGCGATGGCTAGGCATACGTCTCACATGTCCTAACCTTCTCAGTCAATGTAACTTCACAATTTCATCGATTGATTTCCCCTCTTCACCTAGCACTCACTGGACGCCTAACCTCAATATTGCTCACCTTATTATACCACTTCACACGGGCGATAGAACGTAGGCGCCTATGATCAAAGACAGGTAGCCTTTTCGTATATCCCACTTTCAATGACCATGTCTCACGCACAGCCATGAAGGAGGATGTAGCGAAATGCTGCTGATCCGTACGCACATTGTTTGAACGACAGACAGCCGGATATCATGTCTACGCCAGAGATGATGTAGGTTAGGAAATGTTACATAAGCCAGTGGGACACTAATGAGTACTACAATAGTTGTGAAAAGTAAGCTTGCAGGGATTTGAGTGATTTCAAGCTCGCTCTCAAACTGGTTTCAGTTACACAAGAAACCATGGGATACTCTAAAACGCTTTTGTACTTTTTCTGGACCCTTCATAACATATTTGTTTGTTTTAAGCGTAGATTTATATCTGATAAAAGTTATAACTATTAATAACTTCTTATGTTCTTTCAATGATATTTCCTTCCAAAAATTTAGAATTAATGCCACTTATGAGGTTCAAATGAATCAACGTTCTGGACGTGAAGCAATTGTACGCTGTGAATACACGCATACTGATAATCGTACAATATATCGTGAAATATTTTTACATGAAGCAACTAAACCAACTGCACCAAATGTAAGTGTGAAAGATGCTGTTTTTTCCCCAATTAATTAAACGTTTTATCTGATTTCTCATTAAAATGCATCATCAGTTGAATGTGTGTGAGTGCGTGAGTGTGTGTGTGCAAGAGCACTCGAGTAACCACTGATGTTTCATAACGTAGAATAAAGTATGAAATTAGATGTTCAGTTATGTCTAACCTCCACTGTATTCAAATTTTAAAATAAACTATTTAAACAAACAAATGTTCTGGCGTTGGGATCACCAATATCGCCAGTAATTATTGTCATTATTATTGTTTCCTTTAATTCCTAAAGGAACATAGGGCTTCAGCCGCACGTCTCCATTGCGTTCGGTTCTCTGCCAACATTTCCACTTGGCTCCAAATCTGCTCACATGTTTTCATCTACTCTTCGCATCACCTCCTCCTCCATGTTATCCTCTCACTGACGACCAACTCGACACTTCTCATTCGGGTTACACTGGAGCAATGGCCTGACGTGTGATGTCACTCACTCACTTGATGGTTTGTTTTCTCAGAGTATGGCCAGCCAATCCACCTGCAGGTCTTCCTACATATTGGTTTCACAATTGGTTCCTGCTGATGTTGCTGATGTTTTCTGGCCGGCCATCTGATCTTGAGTAGTACTGAGCGAAGACAGTTAGCTGTTGATGAAGTCTTGTTGTTTGTTTGAAGTGGCCTTCGTGACGCGGCGCCAAGTCTCTGATTCGTATATAGTTGCACTGACTGACTTCACACTGGAGTTGAAGATCCGGATCTTATTTTTCCTGCTGAGTGCTGTTGACCTATTAAAACTATTAAAATATTTATTCCAGTATCTAAGTTATCCTGGAGATGTGTGGATGACACATTCCATTACTGTGTTGAAATCTGAACATATCCCTCAGTTCCTTACACATATATAAACTCAATAGTAGATGGAATCCAATCCAATTCACTTCTGAGTTAGAAAATGAACAGGGTGAGTTGGCCATGCTAGATTGCAAAATAAAGTGAAAACAAGATGGTGGGTTAGATACTAGCTGGCATTTGTAGGAAATCGAAACACTACAATAACTACTTAGACTTTAATTCATCCCTTCCAGAATCAGGACAGGAAGATGGATTTAGTTAAATGTCTTTATAATCGGGCCAAGGGCCTAACTAGTAGACCAGGACATTTAAATAATGAAATCAAACGAATAAAGGAGATTTAGAAACACAAGTAAATAGAAAATCAACGCGCACAGATCAAATACTCAACTATACTAGCAATAATCCAGTTACTCACAACCGAAACTGTGTGCAGACATTGTTTAAAAGAGTTCAAACACACTGTAGCATTCCAGAGTTGAAAAGAATGGAAGAAAAATACCTTCCAACTAACCGTCTTCAAAAAGAATGGTTATCCACAAAATTTCATCAAAAAGTGTTAAAAGTCGAATCAAAACACCAACAAAGAACCATCATCAAAGACCACAAGAAAATTCATTCTACCATACATGAGAATTATCTCTGAAATAATAGCTAGAATACTGAAATTGTTTGATATAGATATAGCACACAAACCAGTAAAAATGCTTAATTCAATATTATGCAAACCAAAACATTCAACAGAAAAAGGAGATAAAATTAATACCATTTACAAAATAAATTGTTTGAAATGCAACAAGCATTACATCGGCCAAAGTGGGCGTCCCCTTCGAATCAGAATCCAAGAACACAAATCAGCCATGAAAAGACGCGATATGCATTCTTTAGTATCAATGCATATAGACAATTATGGACATCAGTTTGATGATTGGGATAATGCCCAAATCTTAGACAGAGAAAGTACCAAAATGCATTCAGGGAATTCCTAGAAGCCTGGCACTCAAACGAAAATGCAATTAACGAACACGTTAATATAGACAAAATATACCAACTAATAAAAAGTAAATCAGGTGACCAGAAAGTTTAAAATCCAAGTCAATAGAAAGTGGTCAATACATATGTAAAGATGGTTGCCGGGAGACGCAATTATATCACTCATGAAGAAATTTAAATCATTTCACTTCGTACTAAATATTGCGCTGAAAATGTTGTCCAGAAAGACGACGAAAGCTTCGCAACTAAACCAACCAGCTCAGAGAACACTATTAATTGCGAATAAAGTAAATATTACTAGTGAATAACTGCCCAGAAATGAATGAAGAACCATAGAAAACTAAGACTAGCAATAAAAGTGACGAAAACAATAGAGAATTCAAAGCCTCTGTCGTACTGATGTATACGGAAGGAGCATCAGAAGCTTTAGATGACATTCTCAATGATGCTTGAATTATGGTGGCATTTAAGCCAACCAATAAACTCTCTGAGAGATAAAGTTTGTCGGCTTAAGAACCCAATAAATTCAATCATGAGAAATAATATAATTTACCAAAAACCATGAAATGACTGCTTGTGAGGTGAGTTACATAGGTCAAACTATTAAATAGATCAGAGTCAATTAGACTATTAACTAGACCCAGAATGACTGATCCTGGTGAGTTAAATAACCTAGAAAAAAACATCAACCATCGCAGTGCATTCATCGGCATGTAGTCACACAAAATATGGTTGGAAGAACTGAGTGAGAGCATTAAAAAGTAATATAGTTAGGCGGAGAAAGGGAGGTTAATCACTGAATCTCTATTTATCGATTCAACACCCCACACGTGCAATCCGAATGACGCAACGCCTACCTACCGGAGATATGGAAAGTGGCAACAAACAACAAGGTGAAGAGGGGGAGAGAGAAAATATATATAAGACTGATTGTGAAACCGGGAGACTAAATTGATATGATTATGAGCAGCAATAATTTATGCTCGAAACCTTGTCACATCCAGTTGTCAGTACTGCATCACTCACTGTGTGATTATTAAAGTAAACCGACGAATTTAGCGGAGAGCAACAGTTCCTGGCCGGTATCTGTGGGGTTTCTTAACGCCATCAGTAGATTGGTGCGCTTTTACGGGAAGCATTGGTGATCAGCTCCTCTCTCTCGGGGTAACAGTCTGCTTTGTGCGACGAGCCATAGCGAAACACCGAAAGACGATACCAGTATCAAGATTTATCAGTAGTACGTAAACAGACATTCATAGTCACGAAAATATCAAATAGCAGAGAGATAGATTTTATTTACATATTTTTTGGTGTCAGTGAATATCCCTTAACATACTACTGATAAATCTTTTCAGTAGCACACGCCACAAGTATACTAAAGTTGCCTGCTTAGTATTCCGATTGCCAACATAATCGTATATCGGTAATATTTTGACATTTAAAGATATTAATATTATGAATAAGAATATATGAACTCTTCTGATGTTAACTCGTTATTCACTAATATGCCTTTGCTCGAAACAGTTGACATTTTGTGTGATTACATTTCCACACACAGTTTTTTCATCACATTCCCTATATCTATCTTATTTAAGGGATTTATTACTTCTATGTACTAACAATGTTAGGTTTACATTTGAAGGCGATTGTTTCCGCCAAGTTGACAATGTTGCTATGGGAAATCCGTTAGGGTCCCTTTTAGCGGAAATCTATATGTCGTACATTGAGCATTTATTGGGGGGTTTAATCGAAAATGTGCCACTTTATAGAAGGTATGTAGATGATATTGTAATCATCAGTGATAAGTCTTGTTCTACCACCTCAATTTTAAATCTATTGAATGAAGTTCACAAAAGCATACCACTTACATCTGTAGAAGAGGAAGATAATTGTTTATCCTTCCTAGATATAGTGCTCAGTCGACAGCTTGATGGGTCAATAAAGAGATCTATGTATAGAAAACCTACCTGAACAGGACATTATCCTAATTACCACAGTTTCTGCCCTTTTCGGTACAAAAGAGTCTTAGTTAGGTGCCTCTTTAGTAGACTCCAACGAATATGCACTGAAGACACACTTGATGAAGAAGAAAGAAAGTTGACACAAACTCTGGTTGATAATAATTATTCGAACAAATTCATCAGGAGATATAAAGTAGTCAGAGCACCAAGACCCACTCTCTAACTTGCCCCTAAGAAAGACGTGTACATCAAACTAGCCTATATGGGGCATCAAAGCAGCTTGATAACTAAACAAAGATTGAACCCTGCTGTTAAAAAGACTTTTTATACGTTTAATATCATAATAATTGAGAGTGTGAAGCCAATATGTCCATACGAAAAATGATGTCACATCCCACTGTATTTACCAGTTTGAATGTACGTGTGGACATACATACATAGGGAGTACTTACTCATCGATCTCTGCAAGTAAGGGCTGGCTTCAGAGCATATTCTTAAATGGCTCCAGAAACAAATAGAATCTTCAGAACCCATTAGTGATGAGAACAGCAGGCCTGGCTCCTCTATCGCGAAACATATTATAGAGACAGGACATAAAATTGATGTTAACAGATCTTTTAAACCCATCTATGAAACGTGTTTGGGGCTTATCCTAAAGTTTGTGAAAGCCCTAGCTGGTAATTAGGAAGTTTAAATCACCTTTATGTGTTCAAAGCAGCACAATTCGTCATCACACTAAACCACCTTTCTTGGTAAACTTTGTTTTGATACCAGCCAGCCTAGATGTACTATTACCTCTGTTATTTGGTTTAGTGGTCTTCATTGTTATTTTGACCTACAATGTGTGATCTTACATCTTCTTATTTCTTTGTCTAAATTCATAAAGGGAACTAACTTTTTTTTTAATTTTAGGAATACATCAAAATGAATTACTCCATTGCAGGCTTTCTTGTGCTTCATTCAGCTATATGATTAAAATTTTGACAGCGTCAATAAAAGTCACATTAACAGAAGAAATGTTGCCATGTTACATGCAAGTATGCAAACATATATATATATATGCATACACGCATCCAGAGATTTGGCAAACATCAGCGGAAAACCTTGATTTTGGTTGGGTTTTTCTTGGTATTCATTAAAAGGCTGTCAAGCTGTCTAATAGCATACATGTCGTCTAGTGAAAGGCATCCAATGGAAATTTTGTTTCTGTGCCTTGAACTATCATTATTATACAATGTTGAATAATTTTTACGATGTCAATAGAATTCCATGTTAGATAATTTTATTTGATAGAAATGAAAAGAGAAAACATGGAGTTCAGCGAATAGTCTCTTTTTGGTGAATTCACTCACTTAACCGTCAAATAGGGCATGTGTTACGCATGCTTAGCCATCAGTCGCCTTCCGCTACAACTGGTGTTAACTGATACAGGATCATGTTGGAAAAGTCCTAGTGGTGGTCGAACGAGAAGGCATATTCATCAGCCTATGGGAAACATAAGAGTTAGTTTAAGCGGGACACGTAGGGAGGTGTAGACTGGCTTCCTCGTCGAAGTCATCGAGATGATGAGAACCAATGAAGGCTGGAGACGATTGATGATTTGGCTGGCTTAAAATCGTTCTCAATGATGGCGCAGATGTATTCATTTTATTTTTGATTCGACATATTCAATAAAACACTCCTTCAAACTTCTGTTTATTATCTCGCCCTCTGTCTTTTGAATCTCTCTTCACTCTCTTGCTTTGTGTGGTACATGGAGGGAGAGTGGCAACTGGAACTGCTTTACATCTGTATAAAGTTCTATATTGAAACCAGTCAGCTGGTTAGCTGTGCATTAGCAAATATATTTAATTCTTTTTGTTCATTTATTCCCCTTTTAATAAATTTGAACAAAGCAAGAACTACAGTTTTAGCAGAATAAAATGGTACCATCTTTTATTTCGTTGCCTTCTCGTCAGCTGCTTACAGGGTAAATACATTATTAAATGTATCTACAAAAACAATTTTACCATACTTGCACACAGAGTTCATTTTAAACAAACAATCAATCGATCAATATACGCATACACTAATAACATATATATATATATACTTGTTTTGTTTTCATTAATGTCTGGAGTGGGATTATTTATGTATTTGATATATAATAGACAGTGCTGCAGTATTCACAATAACTGGATAATGCTTCGAGCACAATTTATGGCTCCTCATAAGCCTATCGATTTATTCATACGGATTCACAAGTTGTTTTGTATATATTTTCTCTTCCCATAGTTCTTTCTTGGAATTTCCCATATCTCCGGTATCATAAGTGTGGCGTCGCTTTGACTGTACGTGTTTGGTGTTTTACTACAGTGGGTTTAGGCCATGTATAGAGATGTGGACTGCTTGGTTGGGATCTTTGCGATGCTTGGAACCAATGACTGGAGACTATTAGTGATCTGGCTCAAAATCATTTTCTGTGAAGTAGATTGCATTCAGTCTTTGTGATCTCCTATCATCCACTAAACTCTCATGTTTTTGCTTCTTACCTATTCCTTCTGTTCAAGTATTGCTCTTGTAGGGATTTTTGTTTGATTAGTTGGAGGATTTCATCATGAGTTGACAACAGTTTGAGAATCATTGGAAAACCAGCTGGGAGTACTGGAGTTGTTTCATCCTGCTCTAGGAGTGTTCATTAGTATGCACCCGCCGCCAGTGTTTGAACCCATGACCTTCTGGTTACAAGGCGAGCTGGCCAGCTCGTAGACCATTAAGCCACTGGGACCCAATCCAATGGCCCAGTGCATGAATTCTAACTTCTGCCAATCCATGACATAGGGCGAGCACTTCACAGTGTCTTCTGCTTCGATGAGTTACTGCTTCACCTTCAACCTGCTGTACCCTTACTGGTCACAGCTTCCCACTAGAAATCCAGGTAACTACCTACCTGAATAGAGCTAGTCGCTGGTGATTATCAGATTAATTGTCAAGTATTGGTTTTGTATGGGATTTTTTGTTTGATTGGTTGTAAGATTTCACCATGAGCTGACATCATTTAAAGAACCATTGGAAAACCAGTCATGGAGTACTGGACAGCCTAGTTTGGGACTCCGCCTCAGCAGTACACACCCGAAGCTCGAGGTTTGAACTCAGGACCTTCTGGGACCTCCTTCCTCCTGCACAGTTCTGTTCATTGCCGAATCTATTCCTCCTCTCTTTTCTCTGCCTTTTTATGCTGTACTTTTGTGTGCAAGGTATTATGTTGAAACTCAGTCAGTACGTTAGTCAATCAGTTAGTCACTCTTTCTGTATTGATTATCAATTCTCTCTGTTTTTTGCTGCCTACATCTGTATCCGTCAGTCATCTGTCTCACAGATTTTCTTGGCAGATATCTAATTTATGACATTTTTGACTCGTGCAAATTACACATAAAAAAAGTTACAATTCTGTCATAGGAAACTATACACACATCACGCTGTCGACTTAAATATGCCAATTCTGATTCATCAGTACTTTACTAACAGAATTAGGGCTGAATATTATTTGAATGACAGTAAAAGAGGAGGCTATTTCATAAGCGCACGGTGTGCTATATACTACTGAATGATTCAAATAAGTAGTCATGTGCCGCCCGTATCAACTAATATCTATAATCACTGAACTAGCGTTTCGCTTATTTGTGAGCGAGCTCACGGGCGGTGGATGTGGAGGGGGTATCCAATTACCCACATTAATCAATCCCCTTACCATATAACATTGTGCAATCATGCTTGGTTTTTTGAATGTCAGTTATGATATCAAATGAATCGTATACCGCGCTCTGTTTACATTCGGTTTCCATGGGAAACTGTGAAATTCTACCTCCTTGAACTGTCTGACTTGGAAGTCACGAGTTAATTTGTAAATATTCCCAAAGTAAAATTTTGGAACAACACATCAGGTTTAATTAACTCTCATACCATTCACTCACTGGAACCCGACTCCACAATGGCCAGTCCATAAATTCTAACTTCTAACAATTCGTGAGGCATTTAGTGTGACCACCAACCAATGTCATCGGTGGGAAATCCATCCTCACACTTGACTGGTATCAATCCGTGATCTACTCGTGAAAAGCAAATCTAATCGTTACAAACCAACTATACAAAATCTGATGCTTGCTAGTGACGACTTGCTACAGGACGGAGTTTCCTGGAGTTCTAATGAGAAGTCGTGACCAGTGAGGTCCATCCAGTCAAGGATGGTTTTCCCTTGGATGAAATAGATTGGTGGTTTCGCTGAATTACGAATTGGTAAAAGTTAGAATTCATGGACAAGCCATTGAATCGGGTCCCATGAATAAAGGTGGCTGGCATTCAGTCACCCACAAACTCATTTAGAAACAAGCTTCGTTGGTTAAAGGAACAATCCTGTGGAGCCTTTAAAACAAAACAATTTAGTTTATCTAATACCCTACCTGCAATGATTGTCACTGAGGTCAAATACATAGGTCAAACTAGTAGAACAGGGGCAGTCAGTCCGACTAGCCGAGCATACAAACCTAGCAAGATCTAGATTATTTGACCCAAATAAGATAAGAAAACTAGAGAGTAGTTCAGCTTCACCACTCATTACATGTAATCACACACAATCATACAACAGGACAGGATGAGATAAGATGACAGTTTTAAAATCTAATGTCACAGGGTTTAGGGAGAGATTGATAACGGAAGCTTTGTTTATCGAATCAACTGCAAATACGTGTAATAGGAATGATTCAACACCTGTTCACCGGTATTTCTAGAAAATTCTACTACCCCAATGACGACAAATAGGAGAGAATAAAGAAAACTACTAAACGAAATTTTCGAAGTTGTGTGATTATAATTGACGATATGATGATGAACAGCAATAAATTGTGTTCAAAACTGTGTCATCCAGTAAATAATACTGTTTCACTCACTGTGTGATACATATAATAGGAAAGCAAAACAAGTGTTGATTTAGAGAAGGGACTCTCTTCAATGAATTTATCACCAAGCTTTACAATCGTATTTACATGGTTTTTTAAGAAGTTATATCCGGTGAGGGTATTGAATCATTGGTGTGAATGCATAAAATAATAATAATAGTATGAATTGCAATTAAAACTAAAATGTTTGTGATTATAATCATGGTTAAATGTCAAGTGGCAAAGCAATTAATGATATATATATATATATATATATATATATATATATATATAGAATAATTCATAGGATGGATAGAACTTGAAAAAAGGTGTGCAATTATAGGATTAGTAAGCAAATCTAATAAAATAAAAACGTTACGTAACATTGTGTGAAATCTGATAACATAGAACTTAACGTTGCAGAAAAGAATTGATTTAGAATGACAAGTGGAACAAGAAAATACTAATAGTAACAATTGACGTAATGAAGGAAGAGTATACAAATTGAGTACACAAAACGAAAAGATTGGTATAGCCAAAATATGATTAGGGATTACCATACTTTAGCATATAGTAGAAGAGAAGCAATAAGAAGCGTTATCACTGAACATCTGGCCGATACTGATCACCGCATCTCTATCTACAGCCTCCGCCTTTAAAGTTATCTACAAGGCAGAAAGTAATTTACCCAAATCATTACGTACCCAACTCATCTGTATTGCTGAAGCTATGGCTATTGAAACAGAAAAGCAAGATCGCTCTACACAGAAAAACTTTCGTTCAACCCTTCCAACTCTCATGGTCTTAATCTCTCTATGCTAGAATATGCTAATCCCCATTCATATTTATCTCTACCAATTTTTAATTTTTCCATTTTGTCTATTCAACTTGTTTTTTTTTCCTTTATTACAATGTCAATTGTTACTATTACTATTCTCACTTTGAACTGTCCCCGGCATTATCTCAATTGTCCCAGTTGTCATTGTAAATCAATTCTGATTTGCAACTTTAAATTCTGTTACTCACACAATCTTACGTAACATTTTTATTTTATTCGATTTGTCTACCAATCTTATAATTGCACACACACGCGTACCAAGCTCCATTCATCTTATGAATGGTTCTAAATATGACATTAATTGTTTTGTCACTTGACATTTAACTATGATTATAATCACAAACATTTTTAGTTTTAAATGCATTTCATATTATTATTATTATTTTATGCATTCACACCTATGTTTCATTTCCCTCACTGGATATAACTTCTTAATGAAACCACATATATACTGTTGTACAGCTTGATAATAAATACGTTGTTGAAAAGAGTCTCTTCGCTGAATCACCACTTGTTTTGATTTTCTGTATGTTACAATGGGAATTTTCCATGGATTTATGTAATAAACAAACTAATATGGAATGAGATGTACAGTTATCTGTTTCTCCGTTTATTTAATTTGTGTACCTTTCACTTATTATTAAAATTGTCAGAAGAAAAACACGTAAGCAGTATAGAAGAAAATTTTCTTTTGAACGATCCATTTTCATAAGCTGTAAAATCGTATTCATATAAGACCAATCAAAATTTGTCCTCGAAAAACGTATTACTTAATGTAAGGTGTAACTTTGAAGGATAATTAATTGGAAATTAGAAAAGAGGGCAGAAGTTGGCATGACGTAACAAGTGTGAGAAAATGAATAGTCTATATATTCGCGTAGAGTGGATGAGAACTAGTGGAAAGACGATAAAGTGTTTTTTATATAAACTCTGTATGAAAATGAATTGTTATTAATAAACAGTAATAGAGGGATAATAAAATAAGAATGATGAGAATAATAATGATAATAAAATAATAGTAGTAATAACAATAATAATAGTGAAATTACATAATAAATAGAAGAAGCGAAATTATGATGAGAACGTTACTCTGGTCACAGTAGGGAGAGTGGATGTATGTGGTGCTTTTGAATGCAAAGGTCCAGTTTCAGATCCAGAATAGCCAATGATTCACCTATGAACAAATGAAATATTCGAAGTTCTTTTCGTGCGATATTCAGGGACTCTGTGTAGCAGTGTGAAACATTCATTCAGGGGTGCTCAATGTCCAGAGATGACAAGGTATTCGAGGATGGAGCTGCTACTGTTCTTCTTTTCTCCTCTGGCTAGCTGGCCAAGCTGAACAGTGTTCCAGAATACGTTCATGGACTTGACGTTGTATACGGCCGATATACTTTGCTCCGCATGAAGAACAAGTAAACTGATAAATGCACACTGAGGTGGTGACCACAAGTGGTATCTTGTCCTCACATTTAGACTGCATAAATTGTCTACTGGAGATCGTTATTACTATTTCCGATACTACGTTGTTTCTCCTACTGTGGTGAGAGCTGTCTGCTAGCCAAAATTGGTAGACAGCAATTTACGTCAATGTTTACATCCCATTTCTTGGTCATGAGAAAAGAACAAGAACAAAGACTAACTCAGCAGCCAATCACAGCAGACTTAGCGTGGGAGGATACGATTCACAGATATATCAACAGATTGTCCAAGAAATTGCAACAAGAAATGATAGAATAACCTTAAGCAGGAGAAGAGCCAATCAGAAGACGCTGTTTCTTTGTTAATAATAACGAATAATAATGTACATAAAATTCTATAAATATCTGTTGGTTTTTTCAATAAACGATCTTTAGCCTGGCGTTTGTCTTCTGTTATTACACTACTTATTATCCAAACCGTCTTTCTGGTATAGTAGGACCTTCAGGAACATCAGTTCCAGTCATTTTAACTCTTTGCATCTATATGATTGACAAGCCTGACCTCCACATTAAGATAGCAGCTATCTCTCTCGAGTCACCTTCAAACTCAGCATTAATTTTTTTTTAAATATTTTGTTTTTAATTATTCTCGCCTTATCTACATGTGCATATTCAATCTATTTCAGATAACTGTACTATGTACTGGTCCACGAGCCATTGTCTTTGGTATAACCAATCCTAAGCTGAAAACTGATAACCTGCCTACAGAACGTATTGTTACGCAAAAGGTTATATTTGCACCTGCAAAGGTATGTGAATAATAGAGTTGATATAAACTGTTTACACCTCTCCTATGTTATTTTAAAATATTTTACAATGCAAGTGTTTCGCACCTGTTGAGCTACATCAGCAAAGTGAATTAGGGAAACTCATGATTTGGTCTGAGAGTTGAAATTTAAAAAGATTTAATACAACTTAAGTCACTGTTATTCTTCATAGATGATAGGAAATAACAGAGAAGATTTGCAGTCCAGATGGATGATTTCATCGTGCTTGCATTCTCTGAACTGGTTGCTTTAATTGCGGAGCTTGCGTCGTCCTTCTGGACAACATCTCCTAGCATGAAGTGAACTGGTCTTAATTTTCCATGATTGATAGAATTGTGTCTCCTGGTAACCATCTTTACATCTGTACTGATCATTTTATATTGACTTGGATTTTAAACTTTCTCGTCACATGATTTACTTTTTATTAGTTTGTAGATTTGGTCTATATTAACGTGTTTGTTAATTGCATATTCATTTGAGTACGAGGCTTCTAGGAATTCTCTGGCATTGCTTTAGGTGTTTCCTCTGTTTAAGATTTCGACATAATCCTAATCAAATTGATGTCCATACTTATCTGCACGCATTAATAGGAAATAGGAATATGTATCGTGTCTGTTTACAGCTGATTTGTATTCCCGGATTCTGATTCGAAAAGGACACCTACTTTAGCCGTAATTAAACCAGCCAGGTCAGAGAACACAACTAATTGCAAATCATCCACTTGTGCTACAAATCTTCTCTATTATGAATTGAACTTATCTGATGAATCATCTACGAACGAAAATGCGAAAACGAACATAACTAGACAGGACTAAACATTGTTCAACTTAGTTGAAACACACTTCAGTACTGCATTCCTGAGGAGGGGAAGGATAGAACAGAAATAGTTGTTGACTTTCTTCAGGAAAAATGGATCCTCCTACAGTTTCGTGAAAAAAATATCTAGACTTAAATGTGACTCTGGCCACAGTAGGGAGAGTGAATGTATGTGGTGCTGTTGAATGCAAAGGTCCAGTTTCAGATCCAGAATAGCCAGTGATTCAGCTATGCATTAGAGAAACTAATGATTGATCTGAGAGTTGAAATTTAGAAAGATTTAATATAATTGAAGTCACTGTTATTCTACAGAGACTATAAGAAATAACAGAGGGGATTTACAGTCCAGGTGGATGATTTTATCGTGGTTGCAATCTCTGAACTGGTTGATTTAATTGTAAAGTTTTTAATGCCCTTTTAGACAACATCTTCAGCGTGCAAAAACTTCTACATGAAGAGAACTTATCTGATGAATTGGTGGTTGGTGACTAACAGTGGAATCTAGGATAATGCGCATTTCGTCCTGTTTGAGACTCGTCAACTGAACGTACCTGGCTATCGTGGCCCAAGTGGTATAGTGGATAACGTTTTGGCGTTTGAAACTATGGGCACTGGGTTTGAGCCCCGGTGGGAACATCATCACTCACTACGAAGTGCGTATCTTGGATTCCACTGGTAGTCACCATCCACCAACTAATTTCTAATTACATGTCCAGAGATCATCGAAGCATCTGCACAAGAAGTCGACATATCAACCTGAGACTGAGCACTTCGGTCCAATCAATCGACGGGAAAATCTAAAATTCATTTCAATTCAATAATCTGATGAATCTTCCACGAACAAAAATGTGAAAACGAACATAAGCAGAAGGGAAATCAACTGGCATAGACCAAATACTTAAGTATAACAGCAATACCCCAACAGTACACAGACGAAACTACTTGTGTGTGTGTAGACGTTGTTCAACTAAGTTGAAACACACTTCAGTACTGCAGTCCTGTGGAGGAGGAGGAGGATAGAACATAAATAGTTGTTGACATTCTTCAATCCCCGGCCACCGACGCACTTCGTTACCTCGCTAAGCCAGTTAAAAGACTGGTAAAGAGGGAAGGTTGGGCATGAGGCTAGCAGCCCCATCCTGTAAAAAATAATCACCATTGCTACAGAAAATTCAAGTCTCTGGCTTGAAGCCTTATGTTCCACTGGGGAACGTGAAGGAATAAAAGCAAATGTGACTACCAGGTGAGAAACCATTCTAAAAGACCGCAAGAGAATTCATCCTACCGTATATACCTATAAAGAATGTTTCTCAAATAACGTCTGGTATACTAAAACCCTTCTCAAACAAGCCAACACAACACTATTTCATTGAATACTATACAGAATGAAAGATCCACCCAACAACAAAAGAATCACTATATTAGTCAAAGTGGATATTCCCCTGTAGACTCTGACTTCAAGAACATAAACTAGCCAACAGTGAAAAGACATGACATTTATTCTTTCATATTGATACAATGTAAACAACTAGGGAGGCCAGTTCAACTGGTAATCAGACGAATCAGTGATTGATTAACAGACCCGTTATTATATTATAGGTCAAATATATGCGAACGACAATAAATAATAAACCACCCGACAGAAATCGAATTCCAAGTCAGTTAATATAAGTAATAAAACTTGGGCACTGTGGTGGTAGAGTATAACTCCATTATATGGATAAGATTTTATTTTGATAAATCACACAGTGTGTTTGTTATACAGTAATATTCTTTTCAGGGCGTTAGATATTCTTCTCTTTATGTTGTCGGTCAGAAGGTCGCCTTTGAACGCCACATTCATGTATAGCATCTTCTTCGGCACAGAGATGGGTTGTTCTTTGTTAAAATTATGGGCTTTATGTGTTTATCTATAAAGCGTGGTGGTTAGCCATTCTCAAGTAGTGTCTTCCTCATAAAGAGTGATCATCTCTTCTACTGATTCGGGACTGCATATTCTGAAGATTCTAGTCGCAAGGGATATTATCAGGTTCCGCTTGCGATTAATGGTTACCCAAGCGTGAACGTTTGTCAGCTGGCCTTTCCACGTAGTCTTACGATATATTGATCTTTTTAGAGTTCCATCAGTCTTCTTTGTTAATCTGACATCCAGAAGTGAGATTGTCTCTCCGGTTTTTGCTTCACTTGTAAATTTAATGGCTGGGTGTCAGCTATTAAAAAATTGTTGGACATTATTCAGGTCATATTTGTTATCCCAGATGACGTACTTTTTGTACAGAGAGAAGTTGTCGATTGTCGGTTTCGACCATTTTCCAAACTTACCACGGGCCTAAAGGTGAACCCGCTGCCACACCATTTTGCTGTCTATAAATAGTATTACTAAATGTGAATTGAACGTTCAAAGGGTATCTAAGTAGAAGTTCTTTTAACTTGAGTGTGGGTATTCCAATATTCAAGTCGTTATCTTCCAAGTACTTGCATACGAAACAAATTGTTTCCGTAATTGGGATATTTATGAAGAGAGATTCTACATCGAGTGATATCATACAGTTGTCGCCCACTTTCGAGGAAACAGGCATAAAATGGACTCACACAAAAGAGAACTTGGAGGATCTGGACTTCGCCGATGATATATGTCTGATTTCCCACAAACTGGAAGATATGCAAGCGAAAATCAACAAGTTAGCAGAAGAAGCATCAAAGATAGGACTTCAGGTGAACATAGAGGAAACAGAGGTGATGAAGATTCCTGGGCAACACCACCAACAGCAACAACAACCAACAGAAAACAATCAGCATAAATGGGAGGAACCTGAAAGAAACAACCTCTTTCACCTACCTGGGAAGTATCGTTTCAACTACAGGCGGAAATGACGAGGATATCGAAGCAAGAATCGGAAAAGCAGGACAAGCTTTCACTAGTCTCAAGTCTGTGTGGAGGTCAACAGCACTAGTCAGCATGAAAAATAAGATCCGGATTTTCAACTCCAATGTGAAGTCAGTTGTACTCTATACGGATCAGAGACTTGGCGCGTCATAAAGAGCACATCAAACGAACTACAGACCTTCATTGACAGTTGTCTTCGCTCAATACTCAAGATCAGATGGCCAGAAAGGATCAGCGGCAGAGATCTCTGGGAGCGAACCAACCCAGCAGGAACCGATTGTGAAATAAATATGCAGGAAGAAATGGAGATGGATTGGCCATACTCTGAGGAAACCATCAAGTGACATCACTAGACAAGCAATTGCTCGAGTGGAACCCGAACAGAAAGCGGCGAGTTGGTCGTCATTGCAAGGGTGACTTGGAGGAGGTCTTGCGAATAGGAGATGAAAGCATATGGGCAGACTTTGAGCCAGGTGAAGACTCTAGCAGAGAACCGAACGCAATGGAGACGTGGGCGGCTGAAGCCCTATTTTCCTCTAGGAATTAAAGGAAACAATAATAATAATAGTGAAATAATGTCGCCCACTTTCACATCTTTGATACAGTCGACGAATTCAAACTTTTCTCGAAGACAGTATTTTGAAATTTGTTCTCTAACAGGCTGTAGGAGTTCAGCCAACCATTTTGCAATGTACGGTGTAGTTAAAGACTTTGTTGCTGCAGTCTTTTTTCCCTATGATCTTATGTATTATATTCCACAGCATATATTTATTTCTGTTGTTACAGACATTCCACTTATCCTCGACTCTGGCTAGTCTATCCGTCTACCTGGATTCAGAAGGACAACCGTCAGCATCACCAGCGAATAATAATGACCCGCTGGATAAAACTATACTCACATCGATTAGTGCACAACCACAGACGGCGGTTATCCCTGTGAAAGGCTTGATTCCAGACACGGAATATGTATTTGAATGGTCCTCTGGGAATGAGTTTGGTCTAAGCGTTATGATCCAGTTTACACTGTGGACAAAGAAACTTGAGACTGCGCCAACTATCAAGGTGAGATAATAATAATGATAATGATAATAATAATTAGTATTCCATTTATTTAGCATGTCTGATTAATTTTTTTATTATGATTCTCTTGGGTTCTGACTGTGACATAGGGCCTCCGCAGAACATCGGCATTCCCTGTAGTATTTTTAGCTGGTGCCACGATCTTTTGTTTTCTCTCTACAAGTTCTCCTCCATGACACCCCCGAAGTAACACCCAACTCGCAGTTTCCTGTTCGGGTTCCACACGAGAGTTTGTTTGGCTCATAATGCCACTTGAAGGTTTCTTCTGCGTGTGTCCAATCAGTTCCCATTTCCCATGCTTTCTGGCAAAACTAGAGAATGGTCCTCTTAATGATGTAATATATAATCTTGATTTCTATGGCCGATATGTTTTTTTGTTTTTTTATTCTTTTACATCCCTAGTGGGTGCGTCGGTGGTATAGCGATTAGGACGCTCGCCGACGATGCACATGGCTCGGGGTTCGATCCTCGGCTGACGCACACCTGACATCTATGGTCGGCCTGCTAAATTTGGGCTACGGATATCACATGCTGAAAATTTCATACTTGTACCAAAAATACGGTGTGGAATCAAGCTATAATAAAATTTAAAAAAAATGCCGATGATACATTCAGAGCTGTGAGGAAGGAAAGTGACGCTAAGGACATATTGGAAAAATTCAACAGACCACATCCTGGTATAAGCTTCACTAAAAAAGAACAAGAAAAAAAAGACTCTGTCTTAACGGCGTCTTAATGACTCAATGAACAGACGGAACCATAGGTAGACGTTTGCATAGAAAACCCTACTTCCACTGGACAAGATATACTCACTTCCTGAGCTTTGTTCCTCTATAATACAAACGTAATCTGCTAAGAGTTATATGTTTAAATGAAACTCTGAACGAAGAACTCGGCAATATTCGCGATCTACTAAGTAGAAACGGATGTCTAACTAAATTCGTGAACAAACACGTGAACTCAGAAACTAAAAAGTCGAAGGTGCTGACTATTCCCTGAAAAATCAGTCTTCCTAAGATTAAAATTGAAGGATTATGTCACTAGCGAGATCTTATCACAACGTCTGAAAAGGGCATTCAAAAGGACTTTCAGTGCAGCTAAGCTATGCCGTATGTTCACTAACCAACCAATACTTAGTTCACAAAATAAGGATAGACTACCATGTTTCGCCTCTTCCATGGGTATTTACCAGCTTAACTACCCATGCGGAGCTAGTTACTTAAGACGTACTATCAGGCAAGCTCATCGTCTAATTTCTGAACACTTCGAATCTTGGTTTCGCAAAGGTCCGAATAAAGCTATATGCAGCTCATTAATACTAGCTCATGTCGTCGATACTGGACATCAAATCGACTGGAACAAAGCTTTTAAAGTTATTGATCGTATATCACCCAACCTATCGCCGCCTGGTCTACGACTATGACTGCAGTAATCACTTGGTGACACGGGTTAGAATCTTAGAAGGGACATGAGTTCCTGCAAGGTTGCGGATACGCATTGCTGACGAGTGCCAACTAGCACGAAACCTAGGTAACGCTGAGCTTCCTGCCAATTTCCTCTAATCATCTAATATCATCAAATCAATGTGCACCGTGATGGCGAGTCACTTATAATAGTGGCGACATTGCAAATCCCGATTGACAGAATTCAGTCTGCACCAAACAAAGGACTAGACACATCACACTAGTTACTAGTGTCCAATCAAACTATTTATGTATTTAAACGAAATATATATTTTGAATTGAATAAATTTGACTTTTCTGATTTTTCTAATTGCTACTCATTGATAATTATTCATTTATTAATAATTGGGGCATAAACCACTTGATTATTTACTGATGCATTAATATTTGAACTTATTTTGAATCAGTAACTGATCAATAATCATCGTATCCTGTGATTGGGGGAACAACAACTACCAGTTGTTTGACCTTGATTTTATCCAATCAAATATTGCGTTCACTTTTTGTTTGAATTAAACGCACTGAGGGGAAAAATTGTGGTGATTAATACAAACAAATAGTTGCTCAATGCATCAATATTAACTAGTTTAATATATATTTAGTATGACTTTTTAACATAAATAATAAATGCAAGTCAATTATATTTGAAGTGAAGTTGAGCATCAAATGTCGTAATGTAACGGAAGGTGAACTATATTTCATTTGAGATGCATTTTTGCATTATTAATTAGAACAGTGATACTTTCTTTGAGATAAAACAATGCTAGGCGAAATCATTTTCTACATGCCCTGTATGCATAAACCCATGTATTCACTTTTTGATATTGAATTTATATTGAGAAAAACAGGATTAATGAGGGCTGATATAAAGTGTATTAGGGCGAAACACACAATGACATGTCTTGCATTGGGAATAATAATAATACTGTCTATTCTGTATTAGGAATCATTTGTTCTTTTTCCGCGTCACCTGTTTTGTTCTTCTCGTAATAGGAACTCTCTTTTGCAGTTCGTAACTCAGTGACCCTCCTACTGATACACAAATTTGTATTGTCCCTTATAAACCTTCCTTTAAATACTAATTATGTTTAGTAATCAGTTGCATAGACCATTATTATTGTTTCATTTAGTTCCTAGAGGAACATAGGGCTTCAACCACAAGTCTCCATTGCGTTCGGTTCTCTGCTAGAGTCTTCACCTGGCTTCACGTCTGCCCACATGCTTTCATCTCTTCTTCACATGACCTCCTCCATGTCATCCTCGCACTGACGACCAACTCGCCGCTTCTCGTTCTGGTTCCACTTGAGGGATTGTCTAGTGATGTCACTTGTTGGTTTTCTAAGAGTATGATCAATCTAACTTCATTTCTTCCTGCATATTTGTTGCACCACTGGTTCTTGCTGGGTTGGTTCGTTCATTGCCAGAGATCCCTTCCTGTTGCTGATCTTTTCTGTCCGGCCATCTGATCTTGTGTATTGAGCGAAGGCAGCTGTTGATGAAGGTTTGTAGTTTGTTTGAGGTGCTCTTCATGACGTGCCAAGTCTCTGATCCATAAAATATCACCGACTGAATCCAGATTGGAGTTGGAAACCCGGATATTATTTTTCACGCTGAATGCTGAGTGTTGATCTTCACACAGACTTGAGAGAAATGAAAGCTTGCCTACCTTTCCCAACCTTCCCTTTGATATCCTCTTCAGTTCCGTCCGCTTGTAGCTGAAACCATGCTTCCCAGGTAGGTCGGTAGGTGAAGTAGGTTGCTTTTTTCAGATTTCTCCTATTTATGCTGATCGTTATCTGTTGTTGTGGTTGTTGTTGCTGTTGGTCAGGAATCTTCATCACCTCTGTTTTCTCTATGTTCACCTGGAGTCTTATCTTTGATGCTTCTTCCGCCAACTTGTTGCTTTTAACTTGCAAATCTTCCAGTTTGTCGGAAATTAGACATGCATCAAGGGGGAAGTCCAGATCCTTCAAGTTTTTCCTTGTGTGGGTCCATTTTATGCCTGTTTCCTCACTACCCGCTGTCTGTCGCATTATCTAGTCTACCGTTCTCATTCAGGATAATCATTGGAGATAGTAGGCAACCAGCCAGTTTGTCTTACTCCCGTCTTCACTTCGAAGGATTCCGTGAGTTTCCCGTTGTGTATTACTTGGCATGCAGCGTTGTCATACAACTGTTGGATGAGATGTATAATTGTCGGCGGCACCCCGTAGTAGCGAAGTAGTTGCCAAATCACCTCTCGATCGACGCTGTCGAAGGCCTTTTCAAAGTCGATGAAGTTGAGATAGAGAGGTTACTGCCATTCCAAACTTTGTTCAATGATGATCCGTAGTGTGGCGATCTGATCAATACATGACTTGTTTCTCCTGAATCCAGCTTGTTCCGGTCGAAGTTTTTCATCCAGGGCTTGTTTGATTCTCTCCAGGATGATGCGGCTCAGTATTTTGCTTGGGATGGACAGGAGCATAATTCCGCGCCAGTTCTTGCAGTGACTTAAGTTTCCTTTCTTTAGCAGTTCGAATAGTTGTAGCCTTTCTTCTAATCCGCAGGTACCTTGAGCTCTTAACCACAATATCAGTTGTCATATTTGTGAGAGATGAAATAGTCATTTATCATGATATCTGAAAAAGTCAGTCTTAAAGTTGATATAAAACAAATCTGTATATATTTTGAGTACCACTACTACTAATAATAATGATCATATTCCAAAAAATAATGTTTATACAAAGTGGGACTTCAACATTGTACATATTTCAACACCACAAATAATAAAATTGAGAAGCTTTCTATAGTTGGTTTGTAGGGATTAGTTTTGTTTTCACGAGCTGATCACGGATTGATGTCAGTTAGAGAACCATTGAAAACCAGCCACAGGAAGTACTGGACAGCTGTTTCATCAACTTGTAAAAACACAAATCTAATCGTTACAAACCAACTATAGAAAATTAGTCTGAGCAGTGTACAATCTAGTGACGACTAGCCACAGGACGGAGTTTCCTGGAGTTCTAGTGAGAAGTCGTGTCCAATGAGGTCCATCCAGATGTCAAGTGTGAGGATGGATGTTCCCACCGATGACATTAGTTGGTGGTGGCGCTAAATGCCTCATGAATTGGTAGAAGTTAGAATTCATGGGCTGGCCACTAAGGAGTCGGGACCCAGTGGCTCAATTGTAACTGGTAGGTCCTGGGCTGGAACCCCCTGTGGAGTGTGTGCGTACTGATGATGAGTCCCAAAACTTATGCCGTCTTAGTTCGAGACTCTTGAGGAGTACGCACTCACAACACTACCAGGGATTAAACTCAGGGACTTCAAGTTACAAGGCGAAGCCTGTTGGCCATACAGCCACTTGGGATAAAATTTTCAATGATCCATGAATTCTAACTTCCATCAATTCGAGATCTTAACGTGACCATGAGCCAATGTAATTTTGGAGTGCTTATCTTCACACCCGACCTGTTGGATTCCACTGTAACGACAGAAGGTAAGAGTCGTTGCCTACCGACAAATGGAAAGCTTATGCCCTGCAGTTTTTGATGGAGACATATGGATCTTCGCGCAGGACTTTGAGGCTTCTTCACAGTTGAGTGGCGTTCAAGATCTGTCAGCGATGAGGTTGCTACTTGGGACGCTGCTGGGAGGTCGGGAGAAAGCAGCATATGGAAGTGGTGGAAGAGGTGACAAACAAAAACGAGTTAACGCCAGTCAGATCCAACGATGGACGCATTGGAACAAGCAGGTCTGTAACAGTCATCAACGAGAGGATGCATCACCCAGAAGGTCGGAACGCCTGCGCGCGAAGCTATTTGACGGGGGGACAAGTGTGGTGAAAGCTGTCTACTAGCCAAATTGGTAGACAGTAATTTACGTCAATATTTACGTTCCGAAGATTTGTCGTGAGAAAATGTGAACAAAGATTGATTCAAAACCGACCACAGCAGACTTTGCGTAGGCGGATGCAGTTAACATATTGAGGATTTGACATTCAAGAAACAGTCACAAATAGATGAAAGATTAACTTTACGTGAGAAACAACCAATCGGAAGACTGTGTTTGTTTGTTTAAATATCCATAGTAATGTACATGAAAATATATAAATATGCGTTAATTTCCTTAATAAATGATCTGCTGCCTGACTCTTGCCTTCTGTCGTTACACCACTAGTCATCACTTCTAACTAGAACTTCAAGGAGCTCCGTCTCTGGTGGGGTCGTCAGCTCATACTGCTCAACAGTCCCAAACGTGGACGAAGCAATTGGAATTCGTCTAAACAAGCCATATCTGTGCGTCAGTTCAAAAGAGATTCGTACAGCTGCTTTCTTTGTCTTTTGACTTTGTTATTTTTACAATTCTAGCTATCGCTATTAACCTGATTGTATTTCTTGGTTATGTAATAGCGTCGGTGGCACAGCGATAGAATGCTCGCTAGCCACGCCTCATGTGGTCCGGAGTGCGATTCCCGGCCGCTGCACTCCTTTACCTCGCTCAGACAGTAATTAGACTGGTAAAGAAGGAGGGTTGGGCATGAGACTAGCAACCGAATCCCGTAAAAATAATCACCACTGCTACAGAAACTTCAAGCATCTAGCTTGAAGCCCTCGCTGTGTTCCACTGGGAACGTAAAGCAATAAAAAAGAAAATGTAATAACTGCAAAGTTAAACTTTCAGCAGCACTAACAACCAATCAGCAAACGACCTTGAACGGACCAATCACATGAAAGAGGCATTTATGATAAAGGGAAACGTATATTCATGGAAAAAAGCATAAAAGAAAGCATAAAACGGTTACAGAGGGTAACTCTCTCAAACATGCAAGAGAAACATCTCCCAGTGAAGCATAGGACTGTCAATAGAAAAGTTACACCACATTCTGTACATATATTCATCCAAATGACTATAAATGAGATCCTTTTGAGATCCATTTATAGCCCTAATCCTATTTTTCAACCTCCCCCAAAATCCTTCAATAAAATTTCTATGTGTCCTCGTAATGGGATCGACAAAATCACTTGAATGGTTCACTGTATGATGAATATATCCCAGAGTTGTAACCTTTCCATTCATCCCTATGTATTATTGATCCCAGTTTAACAAGTCTTGTAATAATAGATATAAGAGTAGTTGCTTTTCTGTCTGCTATTCTTTCCACGAATCCCTTTCGGAGGGAGGTGTCATACAAAGCAATTACCCAAATATTTTTGGCTCCCTGACGACCACGGTTGTATTTCTTCTTCACTAACACAGTTTCGTCGACATGCGCAACGATGTCTTCTCCAACCAACATAGAAGTAATTTTCTCCATTTTCCACGATGCAATATCTCTACAAACCTGATACCACTGAACTGTTGAGACGAGGCTATTCTCGGTTTCAGTAGCTGCGGCTCTCACCGGCTGTGTTTTTAAACCCAGTAGTTGTAAATATACAAAATTTGCGTTAAGGAGAGATGTGACCTTGCAAAGAAGTTCCTACGAAATATTAAAATTATCAGCCCACCTTCTCGAATACTTACTCGCCTCACACAAATTGCACAACGATGAACATATCCATTAGTTGACCTACTAAAGCCTTTTAAAGTCATCACACCACCACACGAACAAATTCTCTCTCTTTCCGAAGCAACCCTAAATCCAGGCAATACTGGAAAACACTATCCTCCTTGAATTGTAACCGTAACTCTTCGTTAGAGCACGCATTTGAAATGAATCAAGCGCTATACAACATTGAATTCATGTTCATGAATCTCATTGGATAATTCGACGTCATTCGCTGATGGATAGTTAGTGGTGCTTAAAATTTAACTTGGCCGTAATAACTTGTTTCTAACTCGTAGAAATCAACTTATCTTGAATTCCATAATTAGTTCATTTTCACCCCTCCATCCTTCAAAACTTAGATATCTTGTTACTAACATCTATTAGTTGATTGTTTTGATGACTTTTAACCTCCTAATTTCACCTGACCCTTCCTACACACAAAACTGATGGGCTAAAGTAACCACATGATTGGTGAAATTTTGATTTAACGGCAAACTTTATCAAAAGAATAGACACGGAACAAAGAGTACTCTTTTCGATAAATTCATCATCAGGTTCTACAATCATTTATACATTATAATGAATGAATGAATTAGTCTTATGAACGACATTAATGCTGTTTAAATAACATCGAATCAATAATATGGATAGATTACAGCTGAACAGCATCAACATAAAATAAGCTGAATGTCAGAAGAATTAGGAAAGATAATAGTGCAAATGGTTATCCTGACAAATTTATCAAGAAACATATGACAAAGAAAGCCGAAAAGGACTGCCCACTATCTGTAGAAAAGAAGCCACTTTATATACGACTACAATTCATGGGGGATATACCAAGCGAGTTAGTTATAAAGAAATTAAGAAAATCAGTTCAAATAACTTTTAATGCTGGCGAACTACACGTATTATTCTCTACACGACCTATGGTGCCACCTCGACTGAAAGATGAAGTACCTAGATCAACTAGCCACTTCAAATTGTTTCTATCAATTCAACTGCGCTTGTGGAGCGGGTTATATTGGCCGTTGCTCTACGAACTTTATTTTTCGTGCTCACTCGAGAACATCTCCCACTATGGCTAAGTAAAGGTGTAGTTAAAACTATTAACAGCTCGATATTAGACCATCTGGTGCAAACCGGTCACAAAGCCAGCGTGGAAGAATCCTTCTCTGTAATATACCGGGTGCCTAACAAACTACCAAAATCGTCGAAGCACCGCATGCTCCAAACAGCAGAGGCTATTGCAATTCGTCTCAAACAACCAGTGCTCTGTGTTCAAAAGAAGCAAGTCCAGCCAGCCCCTACTACTGCCCTGGCCCTCAGTAGAGACTATAAACTCATGAATTTGTACTATTATCTTTCCTAATTCTTCTGACATTCAGTTTATTTTATGTTGATGCTGTTCAGCTGTAATCTATCCATATTATTGATTCGATGTTATTTAAACAACATTAATGTCGTTCATAAGACTAATTCATTCATTCATTATAATGTATAAATGATTGTAGAACCTGATGATGAATTTATCGAAAAGAGTACTCTTTGTTCCGTGTCTATTCTTTTGAAAATTTTAATGGGCGTTTTCAATCAGGAAAACTTTACATTAGTGTAGAGCCAAATGATAATGGGGAACTAATTGAAGTGAAGGAATGCATATTTCTTTGCTAACTTTGTTGTTTTGTTTTTTTGTAAATGCGTAAATGAAAATTTGGGAATTTCTTGAAAATAATTCATATTGCCGGAAATCCAACAATGTTGTTGTTGAGAATATTTTGTCTGTCTATGCTGTTTATGTCTGTTCTTCAGCCTGTCACTGCATTTCACTCTTATAACTTGCCTAATTGTAAAAGTTATGGTATCGTAGTACTTCTGAAGTATCTTGTTTTTCTTTCTTACTTTCGCTATATAACCAGTCTTTATATTAACATACCAGTAAATTTGGCCTTAGAAGAAGTTAAAAAAGAATTAACTGCAGACCCTGAACTCACTTATAGGACGAAACTACCCATTGAAGAAATTATTTTAGGAATTCAGTTGTGCCTCACATCTACTATCTTTAAAATTCTAAGGCAAAATATATAGACAAACTGAAGGTATAGCAATGGGATCACCAATATCCCCTATCGTAGCAGATATATTTATGGACAGCTGGGAAAATATGGCACTTAATACGTTTAATCCTACTTCAAAGATATGGTAGAGATATGTGGATGACACTTGCACACACAGTGTTAAAATCAGAACATATCTCTAGCTTCTTGACACACATAAACTCACTAGTGGAGGGAATAAAATTCACATTTGAAACCGAAAATGAGCAAGGAGAATTAGCTATGTTAGATTTTAAAATAAAACGAATAGAAGAAGGCAAACTACACACTAGTGTTTATAGAAAACCAATGCATTCTGATAGATATTTGGATTTCAATTCGTCTTATCCTTTAACTGTTAAGGCATGCTTAGTTAAGTGTCTAACAAACCGAGCAGTAGCATTAAGTAGCACGAAAAAAGACCTCAACGAGGAAATAAAACAGATAGAAGCGTTGGTGTTAAATAGCTAACTATCCTATAAAATTCATTAGGAAGATTGGAAAAGGCCAAAAGAAAAAGAAAAACAATTCTGAAACTAGTGATAATAACATAAATAAGAGAGAATATAAATCATCTACAGTTATACCATCTAAGTGTGATGAGAGCTGGCTGCTAGCGAAAGTTGGTAGACAGTAATTGACGTCAGTGTTTATGTCACCAATATTGGTGGTGAGAAAATGAGAACAAAGGCTTTGCGTAGACGGATACAGTGATAAATTGTGCTTGAAACGTCATCAGTATACATTACTGTATAACACTGTGAGACTTTATCATAACAAAATTAACCCATAATGTAATTACTTTCGCTTACTCTGGTTGGCTGTCATCACCTCTTCGATTGGTTTGGATATTGTACTCTTTTCCATGGAATTCCTTGAAAATCAGTACTACTTACTAGTAGACAGCTAGTTGATCCATCATACGGAACAGCCACGGCAGAAATGTAAAATGTGGCGTATGTCGTACTCACCTTATTCCTAAATGATGATATATATCAATCTTTTTCGACGAATTCATTTTCTTAGCTATACAATTGCAAGTGGTGGCACAGCGGTGTGCACTCTTGCCAACCATGCACATGGTTCGGGATTCAATCCCCTGCCGACGCACACTCGATATCAGTAGTCGGTCTGCAAAATCGGGCTACCGATATCGCATGCTGAAAATTCCATACCTGTACCAAAAATACGGTGTGGAATCAAGCTATAATAAAAAAAAGTATGTATAGGTAGGGAAGGGGTGAGATCCAGTAAGTTTTGGGTGGAGTCACGTAATACAAAACCAGTCAATAAAATTGAATGTTAATGAAACTAGGGTAGTAGCAAAAGTGATAAGTTGTCACAAACAGTTGTTAAAAAGAAGTTACGTGATAATATGAATAGTTTGATGATTGAGTTGTACTCAGGATACGCATAGGAACAAAGTAGAGAATACGAAATTACGTAAAAGTTCTAAATGAATACAAGAATTACAAGCAATTAAAGAAACAGGTGAACAAACAACAACAATTAAGTCATCAAAATCAACAAAGTTGTTACCATGATAGTAGAAGTGGTTGAGTAATTTCCTCATGTATGCGCAGCTCCGGATTTTCTATGTGAAGGGCCAAAGCTTCAACAATACAATGAAGAGGAAACTGTATTGCCTTTGGTAGGCTATTCTTGACTCTCTAGATTAATTAGAAGGAGGCGTTTGCTGAGATGGAATGATCAGTGTTAACCAGGTGTTCAATTATCGCACTCCTTATAGCAACACTATTGCCTTTTTGCAACCATGCTGGATAGTAATTTTGAATCCTCTTGGACAGGGTGCGCGTCGGACGACTGATGTACCTGGCTCCACAGCAGCAGATGAACTGGTATGTGCACATGGAAGTGGTAAGATGCTGGATCTTGTCCTTGAGGCTTCTGCAGATCAGTGGGCGATTGGAGAACAATATTCTTAGCGTTGCTGCAAACAATGATCTTCTCAGACATGATGTGATCCTTTTTCTTGAGAATATCCCTTGTTAAATCTCCTTTGAAATCCAAGTTCATGTAGAGTTTCTTTTTAGGCGCAAGTGAAGCTTCATTTCTCCAAATTCTTGCTTTGAAACTTTTAACAATGAATCTAGGTGGGTATCCATTTTGGATGAAAATTTCTCTTAGAATATCTGATTCTGTTTCTAGAACATTGGAACTACAGATGCGTCGGATGCGGGTGGCAAGGGATTTAATTAAATTCCGCTTTTGTTGAATGGGTACCCAGTTATAGAAGCTTGTTAGCTGACCATTTCAATTAGCTTTTCTACGGATCGATCTTCTTAAGGTTCCATTAGTTCTTGTTAGTTCCACATCAAGGAAAGGATTTTTTGATTCGTTTTCCATTTCAAGAATGAATCTTATTGAGGGATGGCAACAATTAGACGTCTGTAGCAGTAGACTGCGATCATTACTGTCATTAATTACTAATTCTCACCCCCCCCTTTAGTTGAAATAACCATAACCAATTGTGTTTTTGTTTGACAAACTTAATGTGCACACGCATGTAAAACTACTCACACATATTTGCGATTTTATAGCTAAGAAAATGAATTCGCCGAAAAGAGACTCTTCACTGAACTACGTGTTTTCTTTTCATACGTCAATCTTTTTGAATGGACACTAGTCAGTAACTAGTGTAATGTGTCTAGTCCTATCTTCGGTGCAGTCAGTGACATGCGTTCGAATCTCAGGTGGGCAACATGAATTCCTTCAAAGTTGCAGAGACACCTTGCTGATTGGTGAGTACCAGCTAGCACGAAACCTATGTCCAAGGCTTCCTGTCACTTGCCTCCAACCATCTAATACCGACAATATTTCAATCTTTATTATTACTCCTAGTGGATGAGTGCTTCCGTCCCACTAGTTGAATGGTTTATGAGTTGGTCTGGTGACCGGAAGCTTCTAAGTTCATACTGTGGTAGGTACAGACTACTGGACAGTGGCGAACTAGGACGAAACAGCTATCTGGCAGTCCAAAAGAGCCTGAATAGCTCAGTGGTAACGTATCTGATCACAACACTGGCTGATGACCAGGTTTTGGATCTCAGAAGGGAAATGAGTCCCTTCAAGACTGCTGATGAGTACCAACAAGCATGAACCCAAGGTCCAAGGCTTCTTGCCACTTGACTCTAATCGGAGAAGTGGCGCATTCATTTGCTTAAACACTCAATTTTCAACTAGTGGGTTCCTGGACTGGAATCCCGCTCCATTTAATTCAATCTTCACACGGTAGGTGTTGGCTCACAGACTGTAACATGAGAAACCAGCTCCGGAAATTAAGTTCAAATTAAAAACGAATTAATTTCTGTTGGAGTTAGTGCATTATGTAATGTCATTATATATATCAAGGCTGTTTTAAAAAAAATTTTTTATTAAACGAGGCATTTTCCGGAAGAAGTCATGGGTTGACGATTACACATATTTTATGTCTTTCGTTCCTCATCCATACAAACGAAATCTTATCCGTACCCTGATGTACTGTGCTGGAAAAATCTGCACAACCAACAGTCTAGACGATGAAATAAGGAGAACAGAAAACTTACTTAATGAGAATGGATACCCCTCAAAAATTTGTTAAAGTTTCTATGGAGAGAACAAATGGAAATAAAAGCCTGCAAACGGTCAAGAAAAAACGTATATACATGACTTTACGGCTTAAAGAGGAGACACACCTACTGAATTGCTGGCATCAAAACTCCAAAAGATAATAGCTAAAACACTCTTTATCCCAAAATTGTGTTTGAAATTCACCACTTTTTGCATAATACCAAGGCAGGTGAAGGATAAGCTACCGAGTCTTGCCACTTCAGTGTACATTCGTAAATCTAACTGTTCATTTGTAGACAGCTATATAGTTAGAACAACTCGACAAGCCCACTGTCGCCTTATAGGGCATTGTCCGACGCGGCCGGGTAAAGGAGTCGTAAATTCAAGCACAAGATTGACAAAAATTCAGTTTTTACAATTCTATACAAGGTGCAGCTTCAACTTCGTACGTTGGTACGTCTTCGGTTGCTAAGTATAGCCGAGGCAATTGCCATTAAATAATGTTTCAACCTAATTTCTGTGTTCAGAAAAAGTTCATTCAATCTCTCTGTCTCTCCGTTGACCTTCTCCCCTAACCTAAAATAGTTATTTCTCCCGGTGACACCGGATATTACTTTTAAAACAATTAGTTCCCTTTATGAATTTAGATAAAGCAATAAGATGTAATTTGTCTGAATCGTGTAGTGTTGTATTTGAGTAACACATTTCCAACAATCTGATCACACTCCACGGACTTGTCTTAGGAATGTTCATACAAAATTAACAAAGAGGTAAGAGGTGAGAAAATAGACTACTTAGGTCAAGTTAAAAGGACATGTTGAAGGTCAAAATAACAATGAAGATCACTAAACCAAATAAGAGATGTAATAGTAAATCTACCGTGACTGGTATCAAAACAAAATTTACCAAAGAAGGTGGTTTAGTATGATGACGAATTGTTGGTTTGAATGCATAAAGGTGGTTTAAACATCCTAATTGCCAGCTAGGGCTTCTACAAACTTTAGGAAGTGCCTCAAAAACGTTATGCAGTGAATAGGTTTAAAAGATGTGTAAACATCATTTTTATGTCCTGTTTCTATAATATGTTTCGTATTAGAGGAGCTAGGACTCCTGTTGCCACCCCTTATGGGTTCTGGGTATTCCATTTCTTTCTGGAGCCATTTAGGAATATGCTCTGAAGCCAGCCCTTACTTGCAGAGATCGATTAGTCCTCCCTATGTATGTTTGTCCACACGTACATTAAAACTGGTAAATACAGTGGGATGTGACATCATTTTTCTCATGTTTAAAGGGCTTAGATGGATGGATATATTTCGGTTCACATTCTCAGTTATCATTATTATGATATTAGCTGCATAAAAAGTCTTTTTAACCACAACAGCGTTCAATCTTTGTCTAGTTATCAAGTTGCTATGATACCCACCCCCATATTTTATTTGTTATGCTAACTGTACGCTGTGCTGTAGTTGTACATTTTCATCTTGGTTTCACAATTTATTATCATTATTATTACTGCTGTATTATCTAATCGCTATATGAAAATTATTTTTCTCTTCCTTCTGAATATGCTACAGAATGTTGTCTTTCTAAGTCCAACATCTCAATATCTTCGATTTTCAACATTTTTGGGTGATCCATGCCCATATGAAGGTGGTGCAAGACCAGAACTGTCTGATCTACTCGTTAGATATCGTTATGCTCGGTCGAATAACACTTATGATCCAACACAACTGGTTGGTTATGGAGAATGGTCTGACGTGGAAGTATGCAAGAATTTAGCGTCCTCCTCATCAACAACAACAGGATTGAATGGTGGGGAAAATGATAATCCTTATCGTGTCAAAAGTGAGAATATCGGTACTGATGAGGAAGAGGATGAGTACACTGGGATTAAATGGGCTGGTGATAATCCAATCCCTTGTGAGATACCAGTACCTGATACTCAAGTCACTTATGAAGTAAGTTACAATAAACCTTTTTTATTTCCCTTTCTCTCTCTGTCCTATGCTATTTTGATGAACAGTTCTCGTTGAAATATGATTGCTTATTTATGTATGTATGTGTGTATTTAAAAACGTCATCAATATTCGGACATCATTCACACCAACAAATAGTTATTGCTAGTTAGCCAGACCAAAATAATCGAAACACCAGATGGCCTTTCTCCTCTGTTTCGAGCTGAGTTCTTCAATGGTGTACCTAATTTGACTCAGATCAAAGGAGTGAATCAGCTCAAACCAACTTAATTCTGGCGACAGATCATTTATTGAGAAAATCAACAGATATTTATAGATTTTTGTGTACATTATTATTCGTTATTAATAGCAGGGAGGTAACGTCTTCTGATTGATTGTTTTCTCACTGAAGGTTATTTTGTCATCTCTTTGTGGCCGTTTCTTAGACAGCCGGGTGATATATCTGAGAATCGTATCCGCCCACGCTAAGTTCGCTGTGATTGGTTGTTGAGTTCCTCAAGGTTAGGCTTCGTTATTGTTTTATCTCGTGACCCCGATTCGGGATGTGAGCATTGGTGTAAATTGGTTTCTACAATTTGGCCTAGCAGACAGCTCTCTATCACGTCCTCCCGTAAAGACTTTCGAGTGAAGTTGATTTGGTCTTCTGGGTTCTGGTGACTTTGTTCGTTTCTCTTGCTGTCTGATATCCCGCTGCTCTCTGACGTTCATCTGTTTCTCCTTGTTTACATTTACGATCGCATCTACATAACCCTGTCTCAAAGAGACCACATGTGTTTCTTCCCAGTTTGGATGCTGTTTGCCTGACCCTGGCGCGCATTCGTCGGTGTTTCACCTCACACTTTCATAAGCTACCTTCGCCCGACCTTTCAACAGCGTTCCTAGTAACAGTCCCCCTGGTTGACGGATCTTGAATGCCACTCAACTGCGCAACAGCCTCGAAGTCCTGCCCGAAAATCCATATGTCTCCATCAAAAACTGCAAGACATAGGCTTTCCATTTGTCGGTAGGCAGCGACACCAAATATACCGACAGAAGACAAGGGCCAGGCAACAGATCGCTTATTCAGCAAATCAATAGATATTTATAGAGTTCTATGTCCATTATTATTCGTTATTGTTAGCAGAGAAGCAACGTCTTCTGATTGGTTGTTTTCTTGCTCAAGGTTATTCTGTACTGCTTGTGATCGTTTCTGAGAAAGTTAAGCCATATATCTGCGAATCGTAAAGTCTGTTGTGATTGGTTGTTGAGTTCCTCAAGGTTAAGCTTTGCTATTGTTTTTTTCTCATGGCTCCGATTCGGGACGTAAACATTGACGTTAATTGTTGTCTACAATTTCGGCTTGTTCGCAGGCAGCTATCACCACAGCAGTACATTAAATCAAATCTGTGAGTTACAGTTTACACAGTTTTGAGAGGTAGAAGTGAGTAGGGTTCAACTATTAATATAAATCGATCAGTAGTATGCTGCGTCATGCATTTATGCCTACTTTTTTGATCCTCTTTTATAGTATTAAGCAGATCATATATTGTAACCTGAATAATTTGGATTTTAAAACTAAACTGAGGGAAATTTTCACCTTGAACTGTATGTCAGAATTTTTCGACAGATAAGTTGAAAAATCTTCTGTTATTCAGATGTAGATTAAAACTCTTTGTAGACACCCCATTTTTATGCATGGTTTCCCAGCTCTACATGCACAAGATAATGTCAACACCAACAATAAGGAATCTAAATCATCAGTAGTAATTCCATATAAGGAAGGATCGTCGGAAACCTTACGCGGAATTCCTAACAATACAGGCAAGAATAAGAGTGGCTTTTAACCCTGCTCCCACCCCAAAAACTCAATTAGACACAAGCTTGTCAGTCAAAGGATCCCGCTTGTGGAGCCTTTAAAACAAAACAATTTAGTTTATCTAATACGCTACCTGCAATGATTGTCAGGTCAAATGCGTAGGTGAAACTAGTAGAACGGGGTCAGTCAGACTAGTCGAGCATAGAAACCTAGCAAAATCTAGATGGGTTGACCTGAATAAGATAATAAACCTAGAGAATAGTTCAGCTGTATCACTCACCACATGCAGTTACACACAACCATACAATAGGCTGGATGGGATAAGATGACAGTTTTAAAATCTAATGTAACAGGAGAGTGGAGGGAGAGATTGATAAGGGAAGCTTTATTTATCGAATCAACTGCGAATCAACACGTGTATTAGGAATGATTCAACACCTGTCCAGCCAGATGTCTGGAGAATTCTACTACCCTAACGACGACAAATAAGAGAGAACAATGAAAACTATAAAACTCAAGTTTCGAAGTCGAGTGATTATAAATGATGAAATGATTATGAACAATAAATTTGGTAGAAAGGTCATCCAGTAAATAATACTGATTCACTCACCCTGTGATATATCTAATAAACAAACTTATATGGAATTACTTACTACCACGGTGCCCAAGTTATATATATACATATATAAAGTGAAGACGTGTTTAGGTTCTAAATATATCAACTTCCCACCTCTACTCTACTTTATTATGAGTTTCATTATTCGTCAAAGTCTCCCTAAAAACACTTGACACAATTAACACAAAGGAAACCACAATAACAGCAAAATGAATACGTCGCAACATGCTATGGATTTCAAGAGTTCACGTCGATTTATCTAAACAGGCAGGTCGAGTTGATGAGTCCCAATTAGGACGAAATGCCGATCCTGGATTCATGTGCTAGCCACGTTTATTTATTAGGATTTGCAGGGGGGGCTGAAATTTTGTTGACTACTTATATGCTTTTTAAATTTATCATCTCTATGACTATTGCTTAACAAAGACCTAAGATCTGAAGAGTACACATGAACAGAAGAAGAAGTCTAGCGTTTCTAATAATGCTTTGCTATCTATTACTAGTCTTAACTGTTGAAGGATAACAGTAATGGGATTTATGAACTTTTGCTCTAATTGTCTGACTTTCAACATTCATTTCTCTCATACTCACAAGAATGAATAAATGACTAAACTGTGCCTTAGAAAAGCAATCCATGCATAGCAATACCAGTACGTTGTTTTTACTAGTACCAATATATAAGGAAAGAACATCAAAGCTATTGGGTGGGATTCTTAACAATGAAAGAATTAGAGTGTCATTTAAATCAACCTGCTCACCAGCAGGCGAAATTTATCGGCGAATGGATCTGACAGACTCAATTGGGTGAAACGAGCTAATTTATGCAATACTACATTATGGTCGATGAGGTCAATTACATAGGTCAAACTAGTAGATCGAGATGAATTAAATTATCGGGACATAGAAATTTAACTAGAGCTGAAATTATTGGCTCTGTCATGTTAATTAATCTAAGTCAAAAATCCTTGGCCGTTTCAGTGCATGCATGTAGCACTGCATGTAGCCAAAGAATACAGTGTGGTTAGGTAAAAACATTCAAAGGTAATATTGTTAAGTGGAGAAATATATCAATTACTAAATCTCTACTAATCATGTCAACACCAGGAACATGCAAATGAAATAATGCAACACCAATACTGGCTTGATTGTAGTTGCTGAGAAATATGGTGTGGAACATTCCCGATGAACTGAGATGCCAATAAATGGGACCCTGACTCTTCGTCCAACGTGAGGAGTGCACGACTTAGTAGATTCCTAGTGGATCTCTATCCAGTCCCAACTTCGCGGCACGGAACTGCTGCATCGCCAGTTGCGTGTGCGTTGGGTGGTCGAACTCTGCCTCCAATCGTTCAACCAACAGCTTCCAGCTCTCCGTTCCACCTGACCACCCCATACTGTTGCACACCACCTTTTCTCAACCTCAGCAGCGTCCCCAGAACGTCCGCCTTCGAAACCTTTACGCCAACCAACTGAGCAATGGCTTCAAAATCCCACAAGAAGCTCCGAATGTCTCCTTCCTCGAAAGCAGCCACTGACAGTGACACCAATCGTAACGGGAGAAGACAAAGACAAAGGTATCTCTATACAAACAAATTATGTACACCTTATCTTCAAGGCACCATTCACACAGATCTTCGTGTTGTGGTACTTCTGAACTTCATATTGTGTTCCTTTATTTTGATTTCACACCTCCTATGTATCTCCACAACGCTGTATCATTTGCCTTCACTGAATTCAAATGTATTTCCCTGCTATTTGATGTTTTTTTGAGGATGAACGTCTCTTTATATACTACTGATAAGTCTTACCAGGAGCACTCTCCACAGTACTCTATATACATTACTCTGCTGATCCTGCGTGACCATAATTAAGCTGTTACCTGTCCTGCATTCTCCTATTGACAGCCATGCAGGTTTAAGTGTTCATGGGCACTTCCGGACAATTCCCTGCTGTAACAACCAAATATGAAGTTTCTCTCAGTTATTTATTGAGTCACATTATTTGAACCCCATGTTTTTTTTCTTTTCAGATTGAAGTTGCTACAAGAAATCGTTTTGAAAAATCAGAATGGTTTACAACCTTCTATCGACCGAATGCTGTTGTCTCTGCTGCACTGTTCTGTTATCCAAAGTGTTCATCAATCCTGGGTTGTAGCCACTCTCCAATCTTAACAATTTCCTCAATCCTATTATGCTTATTTCTTACAAGATTATAAACTATATCGAGTATATATATATATATATATATATATATATATATATATATATAAACGTGTATTGAAATCTTAGCATTTATTCCATTACTATATACAATTTTTTTTCAAATATATTTTATTTCCATTTTACCTGAGTAGCGTAAATATTATTTGTTTGCATTTGGCTATATAAACATTGAACACAATTTCAAATACACACAGTCCTTCACTCTTGATCAACACTTGTTTTACTTGATTGTTTTAAACATTCATTTTTTTTGTATTTAAACTTTGTAGCAATATTTAAACTACGAGTTATGCAGACAAAGAGACACACACACACACTGATGAGGATGATGATAATAACAGTCGGATGAGTGATATTCTCTATGGTATTGTATTCATCACAGAATAATCACTGATTATCATTTTCTCCTGTTTATTATTTATTTTAAACACCTACTGTCCTTTTAACAGAAAGCGTTAATGATAAACATTAATGTGATATTCAATATTTTTTATTGTTTGTCTCTGTCCCTTTCTGTTCATTTCCGTTGTCCTTATTCGAGTGTGAAAGTAGTAGTTGAATGTACAAGAGAGGATGTGTTTTTTCAGTTATAATAATGTGACTACTTATAAGTAGCATATTTTTCAATAGTTAAATGTTGGACTCAAATGTCTGTTGTCTTTATGACAATTTCTACAAATATTCTCCTTTTTTATTCCCTAAGCTGCTGAAAAACGTAAAAATTGTTTTCAGGTGATTATTTTCGGGGACTCTCTTTTTTCTTATTTATCCCAGTTTTTTCTGTCGCCGTATTTTCTTTGTCAAACGTCGAATCAATTAATATTTGAATGAAAAGATTTTGTTTTTGATGTAAGGCTCGTGTATGACCTTATGAGCCATCTTCGAGAAATAGATTTTTACAAACTGTTTGGAGACATGACTTGGTCAGGCTGATTTTGGAGACTTAACATTATTTAGATGTTTATGAATAAAACCATATGATTATGTGTCTTCATATTATAAATTACTGTTAGACTTAATTATATTCCACAAATATCTGTACATCTGTAGTGTGATAGCTAATTTTCTACGCGAGTTGGCTTTCGAAGAGTGGAGTTGGATTTCTATCCTGAGATACTCCGGCGGAAAGGTGAACCCTTAGGGTGAATAGACTTACTTACGAGTTTTCCTTTGCTCCATTTGCACTTACTTCCTATTGTATTTTTATTATTATTCCCATAGGTCCACGCGAAAAAATAAAGCATCCACAGCACATCTCCGTTTCATCCTGCTGTCTGCAGTCCACTCTAGCTGGCTTCACATTCGCCCATAAGCTCTCATGTCCTTGTGAGATGATGTCCTCCAAGTCACCGTAGGACCCTGGCTTTACCCCCATCGCCTTCCCCGACGGGCGATGTCAGCTGACATAGGGTGAGGTTGAAAAGAGTTAGCCGGTGGTGGTCAAACCAAAACATGACTTCATCAGTCAGTCAAATCCACAACAGTTAGTTTAAGCCAACCACGTAGGGAGGTGTGGATTTCCTGACCGGTTGGAGTCCTCGGGACGGTAAAACCCAATGAAGGCTGGAGACAGTTGGTGATATGGCTTAAAATGGTCGTTCTCAATGGCTGGCGCAGATGCATCTACCGCATGTTGATTTATAATATCCAATAGAAAATATGGTTCCTTGATATAACTAATCTTTTTGCCTCATATCTCTGTTTAGTGTCTCTACTTTACATTTTTTTACTTTCTTGCTCTGTATGCAACATGGAGGGTGTGTGGTGACTCAAACTGCTGCACTTCTGTGCAAAGTTCTATGTTGAGGTCAGTCAGTCGCTTTAACCCACCATTTTCCATTTACGTTCCGCTCGACAGCTTGACCCACGATGTCATCTAAGAGTCTCCTCAGTTTGTATCTCATTGGTCTTCATTGCAGTCTGCTTGTTTGCTGGTGAGTAGGTCTTGGTTGTCAATGTTTTCTAATGGTAATGCAGTCTGGTTAGGCATCTACTGGTGATGGATTGAGCCCCGTGGAAATTAAGTTGGGACGATGATTTAAGTAGGCTGTCAGATTTAAACAGTCATATTCGTGCTGATACAATGTGCGTATGATAGTGAGCGTCTGAGAGTGGGACAAGACGACTGTGGAATTCCGTAGCAGTAGTAGTAGTGAAGAGAGAGAAAAGTTCTAATTCCTACTTTCGAAATATCAAGCACAGTAAGATTCACTAACACATTTACTGATAAATGAAGCAGTTCGTTTGGCCAACAGCTTCAGCATGAAGTCACGAGGTAAATGTGCACTTTAATACATTAGTATATGGTTTATACATTGAAAAGATCTTGATTTGTACATGTTGAGTATCTCAGTGTACTTTTTATCATCAACTTTTCTAGGTCGTCGCATTCAGAAGCTTTTCATTTCATCCTAGATAATTTTCTCGAAACATCTCGAGTAGTTCTCAGGAAACAAAAAACCTCACTGTTGTTCATCTTCCGCAGACATTTAACAAGAATAAATAGGTTATGCCAAGGAGACTTACACCTCTTCAAGAACTGGCGTGAAATAATGCGCTTGTCCACGCCAAGTAATATACTAAGTCGAGTCATCCTGAGGAGAATAAAAGTTGCACCGGGTACAGAAGACTGATGCGAACAGGCTCAGTTCCGGAAAAGCAAGTCTTGTGCTGATCAAATTGCGACTCCACGCATCGCCATCGAACAAAGCACATAATGGTAGTTAAAGCTCTCTCTACCTCAAATTCATCAACTTCAAAAAAACCGTCGACGGCGTTGACCGAGAGGTAACTTTTAAGCTACTTCAATACCGTGGCCTAGTCCGTATCTTTATCAACCCTATTAACAGCTACATAATAATGCCACGTGTCAGGTGATCCACAACGGAAAACTCAGTGCGGCGTTCGAGGTGAATACCGGAGCAAGACAAGCTGGCTGCCTATTATCACCTATGATATTCCTGATTTCGGTGAAGTGGATTATGCGACAAAATTTCAGGAACAAGGAGGCAGGAATACGCTGAACCACCGATAAGAAGATTCCAGAAGATCTGGATTCCGCGAGTAATTTGGATCTGGAGAGGCAGTGAAGACAGGACTCCAGGTGAACATAGAGAAAATGGAGGTGATGCGAACAGCCAGCCAACGGCAACAAGCAGTTATCACTATCAGTAAGAGAGATTCGACTGAGGTTACTTCCTGGCTTCACTTATCTAGGAAGCACGGTTTCAATCAATCACAAGCGGAGTGGATGGGGATGTCTGAGCCAGAATCGGAATGGCAAGATACGCCTTCATCAACCTGAAGCCAGTCTGGAATTCTTCTGCACTCAGCCAGGGTAAAGAACTGGATTCGGATTTTTAACACAAATGTGAAGTCAGTCAGTTATCCTGTATTTTTCGGAAACCTGAGTGTCACGAAAAGCATTTCCAACAAGTGCCGGACTTTTATGAACAGCTGCCTACACTGTCTCCATACTGAATAAAAAATGGCTGGCCGGTCAGAAAGAATTAGCAACAAGAAACTCTGGCGACAAACCAACCAGGAGCCGATCGCTTAACAAATATGTAGAAGAAAATGAAGATGGATTGATTGGGCATACGTTGAGAAGACAGTCGAATGAGACCATGCGCATTGCAAGCCATCGCTTCAGTGGAATCCGAGTTTGAATCTTAGAGAGATCGTAGTGTGTGCGATATGTTCATTAATCCGGGTGACTGCAGGTCATGGTACTTTGATATCCATTGATATTCCTGACACCCTTCTTCGAACCACTCGTAACCCTAACCATAATTCTAACTCTTAAACCTAACCTTTAGTCTGGAACCTACACCTTGAACTTAAAAACCATAACCCTAACTAAGAGTATAGATTTACAGAGAAAGTACATAGGAAATAAGTAGAATAATATATATACTCTCTTGAAGTTCAAAAAGGTAGGCATAATTTCACTTGGAATGCCATTTCACAGCGCTCTGTACATCTGAATGTTTTTTATGGTCAACACTTGACTTTGGCTATGATACTTTAACTTCACTTCGGAAACCCATAAGATTCTAATGGGAGGTAACTACTGCTTGTATGGATTCTTCAAGTAATATAATAAACGATAATACATCAAGTGAAGCTTTATGATTTTATCTAAGACATGCTCCGATAATCCACAATGTTTCTCCTCCGTTACGTTCAGAAAATTCGCAACAATGGTCGGAAGCTTATTTTGAAATGTGCCTGGGTATTCATTGTGATTCTGAGACATGACTATGAAAACGATGCATTTAGAAAGATAGAAAATTTAGGCAGCCCAGTGATTTAAGTAGGACACAAATTCGCTCCTCTAATTTGTTGTGGAGACTAGTCTTCAAGATCCCCTGACGATGTATACATAACTCTACTTTTTTCAGTTGAATGACTAGGACTTTGGCAATACAAAGCAGATGAAAGCATATTGTTTTTGGCAGGTTATCCTCGACCCCGTAGATTACCTTGAAGGAGCCATTTGTTGAGATGGAATTGTTGGAAGACAAACTTTAACCCTAATATGTGTGACAGCTTTGTCTAGTTCAAACAAAGCCGTTCTGCTAAATAAATGACGGAAGTGTAGAGCGATATGACAGATTTTAAGCTTGCGACAAATTACTCAGTAACAATTTTTGAACACTTATTTCATGGAGAGACCATATACTTCTACATAGCACTGCATTTCACCTTAGGTTGAAAATTTTATGTGTCTTTTAAATTCAGAGGGAAAGAAACTGAAGCCAGTCTTGGTGCAAAAAGGGCCATGACTCCCGTCCAGACCATAGAATGAAGAAGGATAGGTTGTTTCAGGAAAGTCTACAATCCTTTGGAGAATTTTCATCCAGATTATGAGCATAATGTTAGAAGGGTTAAGCAAAATGAGAACGGCACTTTCATACTAGCCAATAGAATCCTTAAGTTAAATCTCTTAGGAAAGCCTCCTTAGTTTTAGGGTGAAATACCTTATCAAATAATTGAACAGTGTTTGTGGAGTACACGTTTATGTGACAGCAGTCTAGATTATGGGCAACAAAAGTTGTAGAACGCAAGCCAAGTAATAGCTCTGCCCTAGAACTTGAAGTCTGAGGAGTAAATAGGCCCAAACTTTTCGTCGTTTTGACGAATAACAGTAATAATATACATTCTGATTTTGTGCACATGAGGCACGCCAGTTCACATACAATTTTTTATTATAGCTTGATTCCACACCGTATTCTTAGCACAAGTATGGGGTTTTCAGCACGTGATATCAGTAGGAAAAATTCAGCAGGCCAACCATTGATACCAGGTGTGCGTCGGCAGGGGATCCAACCCCGGACTATGTGCGTGGCCGGCGAGAGTCCTAACCGCTTTTAGTACCAACTATAAACGTACGCTTTTTAATATAATTTGCATACTGATATTATATGTTTACACAGACCAATTTCATATGTACTTCGCAATTATTTGTCAATTTACTATTGAACATTACCTTGACACAATTTTGAAATTCGATTACTTCTATAATACAGGATTACACTCTTTACAAGCGCCTTTTGGTTTTACGTTGTGGGCGTCGAGTAGCCACAACGTCTACGCACATTGATAAACGCGAAGAAGTACTAGGAAATACGTGTACGCTAATTTAGTCAAATAGAGCACGCAACACGCTGTGCCACTGATGCACATCATCAACTTGATAAATAATATATTCACCGCGTAAGAATACCTTCAATTATTCACTTACACAGGATATATATACAAGAAAAGGTAATGGAATTATGTCAGTAAACTCGCTTTACATAGGTAAACACGATTCGCGTGATATTATCCTAGGCATCAATATTGTTTGAATTTGTCGAAAATGCGCGTAACAACTGAAGGTTGCGTTACATGAAGTGGGTAGAGTAGGCAATTCACAAAAGTATTAAAATGTTAGTTAGTTTACCGAAAATAATGTTTTCAGCAATATCATCTGCAAGAGGCTTACCACAGACGTTAGGAGCTAGTTAAACATGCAGGGAAGTATTAATGAATCAGCAGCCGGTGGATTTTTATTCTTTTCGGTCAGGAACCAGAATGGCTTGAACTAGTCTATACAAAATACCGTATGAAGCTTGCAGGAACAGAAAATTATCATCGAATGAGTCAGTGGGATTTGAAATGCAACTGTCAACATATTTTCATTACTTCTTAGATATCCAGGTTTATTTGGCGCTGTGTAGGTAGTGATTTGGATTTGTCATCGTGATCTACCTATGTTTGTATATCCAGATGTGTACCACAGCTTGTTTGCCGTGTGGATTTAGTTTGACTTTAAGGGTTTTAAGGAACAGGTATGTATCTGTTGGTTTAAAAACAATTCGTATAATGTCTCAATGTGCACTTCCTGACAGAAACTTTGAGAGAGGCGATTGCTCTTGAAAACGACTCATGGTGAAGTTGTGTCCTTTCGAATCTTAGAGACTAAGTATTGCTAGGCTGCTCTGCACGTGCTGATTGATTCCAGAAGCAATGTTCATGATCCATATCTGCCGATATCGAGACATGAAGGCCCTTGATTTTGCCACTTCCCATCCGCGTCAACGTACCTGGAAATCTTTCCTGAGATTTTGAATGTAACTTAGTGTCAATTGAAGGCTCTGAACAACACCGAAAGTTTCATCATAGTATGATTCAGTACCACTTCAACCAAAACGCCCTGTCTGATCAAAATTTTCCCCTTCAGAAAGTTCAACCGGATATTGGTGATCAGCACAAGTTCACAGATTCAAGGAAGCCTGCGCCTACCTAGTTTCCATGCATTTCAGGTTAAGTCATTGGCAGTGATCACCATAAGTAGATTACATTGGCGTCCAGGGCCGTCAGGAGGGGCAGTTATTAATAATAATAATAATAATAGTATATTCTCATTTTTTACATGAGGGACACCAGTTTACAGGCATCATCACTTCGATAAATTACACATGCGATTAGTAAATATAGTTAGTAATGATAATATAATAGGGTACATATTTGTTCATACAAATATAGGAAAAACAAGTTCTATAGGAATGGATAAGAATTATTTAAGTTACATATTTAAATTACATGATTTACGGTTAAATAACATGGTTGCTGTCATTTTATCTTTAGTTTGTGGGGAAAATCGGATAACTGGTGATTCAATGGAACACACCAACAAATATAGAGATATTGACCTCGCATTAACAAAAAAAACCCAAGTATGCGTTGGATGGATTACATACACTTGGGAAAATAAATAAAGCTTGAAGTCAATTCCCTCATAAAACAATAAAATGCGTCTTACAATAATATATTCCCACTTTATGCACATGAGGGACTCCAGTTGACAGGCATCAACAATATGGTAATAATGCACACATGGAGTAAACATGTTTAAAATTTTCCACTAACACAAAATATATATACAAGGTAAGATAATGAAATATTGACCGTAAGTACACTCTGCATAAGTTAAAACAGTTTATATGGCATAATCCTAGGCACAATTATTGTTTGAATTTGTTGAACATGAGCGAAACAACTGAGTGTTGCGTTACATTCGGTCGATATGGTGGGCTAGTCACAAAAGTATAAAAATGACTTATAAGACGTTACTCAGTTTACCGTAAACGATGTTTTAAGCAATATAAACTGCAAACGGCTCACCACAGCAGTTATTATCCAGTTAAACATGCAGAGAAGTAATCATAATTCAGCAACTTGTGAATTTTTATTCTTTTCTGTCTGGAACCTGAGTAACTGCGAACCAATCCATACAAAAATGTCGAAAGAGGCATGCAGGAGCAGAATTTTGCCATTGAATGAGTCATTGGTATCTGAGATGCAGCTATCAGCATATTTTCGTCATTTCATAGATATCCAGATTTATTGACGCTGTATAGGTAGTGATTTGGATTTGTCATCATGATCGACATATGGACGAATATTCAAAATCGGAATACAACTTGTTTGCCTTTCGGATTTACTTAATTACATCGCGTGTTGGGTTTGATTGCTCTGCGATTTTGATATATTCCGCGGTGTCGCCGTGATTATGGGAAGTGTGCATATGCTTTAAATGCATTACTTTGTTGGCTGCAATCCCCACTGAGTGTATACAACGGGAACTGTGGATTTATGTATTTGCTCATAACTGTGGATAAAATATCGCCACATTCCTTTTGGAAAGGAGACCAGTTGGTGGATTATAAATAATGTCCAAGTAACTTATATCCTTCCATGTGATGTTGTGGTATGTCTCGACCTTGTTTTCTCATACTTCATTCATATGTTGATTATGGTTCAGGCTTTGTATCAGGTAGACATAATTCGATCGACTCTTATTTGTATGAGTGTTATTTTCATGACTGCTGCTTGTTTGTCTGAAATTATAGATAAAGGCAAAAGAAACAACAGGTGTAGTCTCTAAGTTCATACATTAAATGGGCCTATAATTTCTGAAGCTCTTACATGGGAATTAGCACTGTTATCACTTACAAACCCACTTAGTGTGTCATTAAGAGCTTTTTCAAAGGACACTAGTGAGCTTGCTAGTCGCATTTCCTCAGGTAGTTTGTTCCATATTTGGGCATACCTAATCATGAAAAATTTTTGCCTGGTGGCTGTTTTACATTGTTCTATAGCCACCGTACCTTGAGTGTGTCTAAGGTTATATCCAGTGTCTTCTGAAAACCGAGTACAATTAGTAGGGGTATACACTATGTGGTTAAGTAGTTTATAGAAGAGTACCAGATTTAGCCGCAGTCGTCTTAACCATAATGTTTCTAGTCCTAGAATTTCACATCTGGTAGAGTAGTTTGTGCCGTTTTCAGTTCCGATTACTTTCAGCGTGAAGTACCTCTGTACTCCTTCTACTTTTAGTTTGTCTTCTATGCGTATACTACTAAATATGAATGAACAATAGTCTAGGAGTGGGCGCACACAAACCTTGTACAGTAGTATTCTGGATTCACTTCTGTAGAAGTTCCTGAGTAGGAAACCAATAAGCCTGCGTGATTTCGATACTTGTTTCGAGATATGTTCAGAAAATGATAGATTGTGTGAATATGTCAGTCCTAGGTCTAGCACAGATTTGAGTCTAGGGATTTTGTGGCCCTGAATTGCTAGGTCGAGTTCTAGGTTGGGACAGCCTATGCAGAGCCAGCCACACTTTTCGACATTAAACTCAAGTCTCCAGGTGTCACACCATATATCCATTTTTGTTAGTTCTTCATGTATGGAGTTCATAGTTGTACCGATATCTGTGTTTGTGCAGGTATATGTCACCTTTAAGTCATCTGCATACAGTATTGGCTTGCCTATACTAAAGCACTCACATATACTGTTTATGTATATAATGAAAAGAAGGGGTCCCAATACACTCCCCTGGATGACACCACTGCTAATCGGCCTAGGCCTGGAGGTCATCGAGCCAATTTTTGTTGTCTGATTTCTGTCACTGAGAAATGATTTTATCCAGTTGTGGAGGGGGTTGCGTATCCCTAGTGAGCATAGCCTGCTGACTAACAGACTATGTGGGACTCTGTCGAAGGCTTTCCTGATATCGAAATAGAGGATAATTACTAGTTCTCTCCTATCTCTTCTATAGGTGACTTCGTTGAAAAAGTCTATATGGCAAGTGACGCAAGATCTTTTCTTAAGGAACCCGTGTTGTGACTGGTTGATGAGTTTGTGTTTTAGAAAGTAGTCTGACATTTGGTCTTTGATTACTTTCTCCATGATCCTTGATATAACAGGTGTTATATTGATAGGCCTATAATTACATGCACTAGTTTTGGTCCCTCCTTTATGCTTAGGTAGTATATACGTGTTTTTCCAAGTTTCAGGGTAGGTCCCAGTCACTAGTGAGAGGGTGAATATTCTAAGTAATAGTACTATCATATCCGAGCCACCGTTTTTATAAATGATAGATGGTATATCATCTATCCCACAACTACCGTTAGCTTTTAGTGTCTTTACCGCTGATGCTATATTTTGCATATTAAAGTTGATTTCACCTAACTCGTAGTTATTTTTGCAGGTTATATCGAGGATTGGAGACGGATGCGCTTTGGTGTTTTTGGAGAACCATTGGTTTAGGAGTTCACAAATAATCTGGGGATCATCATAAATTATACCTTCATGCTCCAAGTGGCCAACATTATTTTCTTTACCCTTGTTTAGTCGTTTTTGCAGGATCTTGCAGAGTTCCTGAGTTTTAGAGGTGCCCCCTAGGGCTTTATTTTCCTCGAGTTGTGCCTTCATTTTATGTCTCTGCTCAAGATTTTTAAATGTTTCATGTATCTGGTGTAATGCACTAAATTCTTTATATAAATAAAATTTCCTTTTCAATTTCCTTAGTTTTAATCGCGTTTTGCGGTCTATGAAAAGAGTTGGTGTCCTTAAGGCAGACTTTAGGGGTGCGATTGTATCTCTTACCGAACTGACCGTCTTGTAGAAGGTATCAAGTGTTACTTCTAAGTTATCATTGGTAAAGTATTCATCCCAGTCAGAGCTTCTCAAGAGCGTTGGTAGGAATTCCCAGTCGGCATTTCTATAGTCCCTATATTGATAGTGAACCAGGGAATTTTTAGGTGTGTGTTTAGTTATTAGTTGAAGAGGTAGGGTGCAGTACAGTATGTTGTGATCACTGTTGTCGAGTTTATCCCCCACCTCTATCGAGATCGGCTCTATTTTGTGGCAGAGGACTAAGTCGAGAATATTGTTATGTCGTGTTGGGAGGCGTACACACTGCTTCCATCCTCCTACATCTATAGCTTCTAGGAGCTCGTCATAGATTCTAGGTCCAGTGCAGGTATCCCAGTTCACTCCGGGTAGGTTAAAATCGCCACAAATTATTTTGTAGTCGAATTCCAGGGTAGGTTATTACTAATGTATCATCCATGTGCACAACGCACACAAAAATGATGATAGTAGATCGACGTAAAGCATACATACGTACAAGTGGAAGAAACGAACTAACGCTCACGAAAATTTATATAGTTCAAAGGACTGTCCTTTAGACAGTGGAATCCTGTGCGGAAGCTACTTGGTGTTAATTCAAGTAACTATACCTCCAGTAAACCCACTTGTACACCTGCTAGACTGACCTTAGTAGCGGAAAGCATTGTGCTTTCGGGAAGTTTTTGCTACCTCTGGGACTTCAGAAGACAGGAGATTCTAAACTGTGGAGAGAGACAGGGCTACTGTAGTAATTCCCTAATAATGGATGCAATTCAAAATTCATCCTGACCAAAACGCAATTGCACAATCCTTAGAAATATTTCCATACAATAATTTCAGAAGAAAGTTGTTCCATGGTCGCGCTACCAGAAGACCCGGAAAGATGTGTAGAAGTTGATCAAAACGTCGTACTCTGACTGAGGAGCAAACTGGACATTAGGAAGCCATTTGGCCATGGTAACCTTCATCTAAGGCTCCCAAAGAAGCTGGTGGCCAGTATAATTAACTGACTAACTACTAGCATAATGTTGCACCTCTTATACAGCGTTACTGTGTCACTATGAGAATGTAGTAGCAATGCCCTTGCGTCAGGAGTGATGCAGTTGCTGTCCTATAAAATATGGGCTTGTCATCCCTGCAATTACTTAATTTGATTAATGGAAGTCTGCTGAGAATCGAAAGAAAAATGTTGAATGCCAGTCACTATACATACTGATACCTGACAACTCCAGTTTAATGTCGAAATATGTGTGTTTCTAGTCCTATGGTATCACATCTAGTGGAGTAGTTCGCACCATTTTCGGTTCCGAGTAATTTTAACGTGAAGTACCTCTGCACTCCCTCGACTTTCAATTTGTCCTCTATGCGTGTACTACTATACATGAAAGAACAGTAATCAAATAAAGGACGCAAACAAACCTTGTACAACAGAATTCTAGACTCATTTCTGTAGAAGTTCCCGAGTGGAAAGCGGATAAATCTGCGTGACTTTGACACTTGTTTGGAGATATGTTCAGAAAATGATAAGTCGTGTGAATATTTCAGTCCTAGGTCCAGTACAGATTCCAGTCGTAGAGGTGCACGGCCTTGAATTGTCAGGTCAAGTTCTAAATTGTTGCAACCTATGCAGAGCCAGACGCATATTTCGACATTAAACTGGAGTTGCCAGGTGTCGCACCATCCATCCATTTTTTTCTAATTCTTGCTGTATGGCGTGTTAATCGCGACAGAGAGATGGACTATATGATAGACGGCTAATCAATAAGATGTGACCTTCTTGTCGCGATTATTGGTCAATTTATTGTAACTCTCACCACGTGATGTGATCCTGAATGTTCTTTGTTGTCTGTGACTCTATTTGTGTGTACACGTAGTTAATTTACTGTTCGTTTTGTCCGTACCCTCAATACTGTTCGGTACGTTTTTGTCCTTTTTTGAATGACAGTGGATTTGTACATTTTTCTTGGTGTAATTGTATGATTTATTTTATGTTTTAGAAACAGATAAAGTTTAAGTCAAGTCATTCTGTTTTAACTATAGCTAAGCCAAGACTCTGTGTCGTCAGTATTGAGGAAGGACTAAATCTGTGGGACAAAAATAATCCTGCAAAGTTTCGAACAGTATGGCAGACGAAAGTTATGAAACTATGCCGTCGTTAACTCCACAGTTAGAAAAGAGTAATGAAGCTGATTTCCCTGGAAGCAACGAGAATAAATCACATTATATGGTAGAGCTGGAGCTAGCGAAAATGCGTATAGTCCAAATAGAGAAAGAAATTGAATTGGAAAGATTACGACAAGCTAGTCGCGAATGTTCTAATCATAATAAGTCACCTTGCAAGCCTTCTACCTCGCATACCGTCGCTGTATCTTCTAACGATGAGCTCGCCAGAGCCATGTCCAAGTTTCTGGACATGCCTAAAAGAGAGATAATTAAGTTTGACGGTAATCCTGTAAATTATTGGAATTTTATAAAGAATTTTGAAGACTTGGTGGATAATGATGCCATTGGATACCGAAGTAGGCTAAATTACTTGATTCAGTATTGTGAAGGAGAAGCCAAAGATGTAATCAAACACTGTGTTTTGCTAGAGCCAGAGGAAGGTTGTCATAAAGCCCTACAACTGTTAGAGGAAGCATTTGGGCAAAGGCATGTTGTGGCCCGAACCTTCATAGAGAAACTCCTAGAATTTCCAAATGTTAAAAGCAATGATGCAGCATTACTAAGGAAGCTATCTCACGAGATGCAAGCCTGAGAATTGACTTTAAAACAGATGAACTATGTTTCAGATTTGAATTCTGGTGAAACTGTTGAACAACTAGTCCTAAAACTCCTTGTTCATTCACAGAGAGAATGGGTAAAGGTGGCTTGCAACGTCATAAAGAGCGGTCGCGAACCATCATTTAGCGACCTATGCATGTTTGTTAAGGAGCAGTCAGATATGGCTAACACCAGGTATGGGCTGCTAATCAATGGGCATTTCAAGGGAAAAAATAGTAAGGAGTTTACTAACCCTATGAAGAAAAACTCTGATTCTAAACACCGAGTGTTTGTTACCAGGCTCTCAGAGAATAATATCGAAAAGCCGAGTAATGATCCTAAGAACGAGTCACGTTTATTTATCCCACCCTGTATATTGTGTTCGGGAGGCCATTTCCTAGACCAGTGTTTAGAGTTTAAAGATAAAGACCTTGATGAACGTCTGGCATTTGCTTCCAAGAGAAAACTATGCAACGTATGTTTAAAAGCAAATCACATAGCAAAGAATTGTTGATCACCAAGGTCCTGTACAGTTGAAGGTTGTGGTTGGAGACACCATATATTAATAATAATAATAATGTATTTCATATAAATTTACAAATTTACATGAAAATGCATGCCATTTTTACAGGCACGATCAAGTATGATATAATATCAAATCGTAGATTGTCTACAAGTTAATCATATTTCAACTGTTAAATATTCGATACATATAATACACTCATTTTCTGAATTAGGCCGTATAGTTATTGAATTGTACAGTTGTCCTCCAGGTTGAGCGGGAAAATCGACTTCGTTCCGTTTTCATCCCGTGGTTGTAGGCATACGATAACCAACCAATATTGAGGTAAGTACACCTTTTACAGGGGATTGGAATCTGTTTTAGAAAAATTAAAGTGCTGAGGTGAATCATTAAATTGTAATGAAATAGGTAAGTGCAAGTATCATTAATAAATGCATTAATAAAGGAAACACCCTAGGGTAACAACATTCATTTGCAATGTATAATGCTACAGATATATCACAAACTATCATGATATCCACTTTTGGTTTTAATACAATTATCCTCATGCCAGTTGTTTTTATTTTATACCTTTTTGTGCATTTAGTGCACGACCGTACCCTTCAGAGAGTAGGAGTATAATAAGTAATGAAGAGCTATAAGATGTTAAGTTTAATGGAGTAAAATGAGGATCAAGTAAAGACGTTGTCAGAAAATAAATGAGATAAGACATTGTGGAGTGGTATGAAAAGATCTGACGATAGACAGCAAGTTAATTTATAAGATGCCCCATAAATCTGAGCAGATCCCACATGGTCGCATCTCAACAATAGGCTGGGTGAATGGTATATATTTAAAGGTAGAGGCATGATCTGTCAAGGCGTTCATTGTTATCTTTTTCAAGATAAAGATTTAAGCCCTCATAAAAATCAGAAATATCTCGAGCCTTCAATTTTTTTAATGCTGTTCCTGCAGAATGGGGCGATTCACCTTAGTGACCCCCACCATATCTACTGATCAGCTAACTCCACCCTCCCACCTTTTTTGATGTTAGGCTCTGAGACTATGATTATTATGGTTACCGCAAATATATTGCTTGGTACCAGACATGTTCGTACCCCATATTCCATCTCCCTAGCTTTCTTAATGAGTGCTTCCAATAGGTCCCCGCGTACATCTTTATGAACATATTATATATGTATGCATGCGTCCTAATGAACAGATTACTTTATAAGAAGTCAAAAACCTTGAAGAATAACAAGAATAGGTTTTGTGAATAGTGGAGCAAGATTCAGCAGAACAATATAGTTAGGGTTCAATATAGGTAGTATGAACTGAAGGTAAGGTCGGTTGGCAGGACCAAGTGTACTAAATTATCATGACAGTTTTATATATAGTAAACATTTGACATTGCAAAGTAACCTGTCTACATATATTATAAAAAGATATTAGCAGAACCAACAAAATTTCAGCATTTGGTTAACAATACTACAGAAAGTTAGTGAGTCTTACAGGTAGCCGTAAAGTAAATCAATCTATGTATAATAAGAGTGTAATCAGTGTTATAATTCGTATTATCAAAGAATACATTAGGCTCAAAAACTGAATGTTATAAGGGAAATAAGAGTGATAAACTAAGAGAACATTTGCTGCGTAAGTAATCATTTTAAGTATTTTAATGATGATCTAATTTCAAGTATTGAACATGCATAATTACTAAGTATTATTAGGTTAGTCTAGGAACTAGTGTACTGTCTGTAGTTAAATATTGAAATGTCATGGTTTCACCACTCTACCAGCAGTTGAGATCACTTAGAAGGGCTAGGGTGGACATGTTAATATGTTTTTCTAGGCTCCTTTTGAAACTGTCAGGCCTTTCACAGGATCTAATCTCAGAGGGTAGTTGGTTCCAAAGTTTGCAATATTTAATGGTGAAGAAGTTAGCTCTAGTGGTGAGCTTATGGGTGTTAACCTTGAGAAGGTAGTCATGGTTGCGTAGTCCATACGATTTAGGATTAGCCCAGGTTATAGACGAGTTACTGTTACAGTGCTTTCTTATAACTTTGAATAAGAGAAATAAATTGCACTTCACTCTCCTTAACCATAAGGGTTCTAAGTCCAGTCGAATACATCTGTCAAGGTATTCTATTTGCTGATCATAACCTAATATGCGTTTCGTCAGGAATCTTTGGACACTTTCAACTTTTTTTCTGTCTGCTGATTTAAAGCTACTGTATAAGTGGGCACAGTATTCAAGTTTGGGGCGAATGCATATCTTATATATGGCTAATCTGGCTTCTGGGGTGTAAAAGTTGCGTAGCACAAAGCCGGTTAGACGTTTGCTTCACAGAAGCCAGAGATCATCCGACGATATAAAAAATGATGTGCATATTAACGCTCAACAGTGTAGTGATATGACTCTGGACAAGACTCCGGCAAGTGAATCCGCATTCGCTATAGTGCCCATCTTAGCCAGATATAATTGTAATGTCGTTCAAACCTGTGCGTTTGTGGATAGTGGTTCAGACGCAACATTAGTCACAGAAGATCTGGCAAGAGAACTAGGTTTGGTAGGATCAACTAAGACAGTCTCCATTAAGACGCTTGGTTCACAGTCTACTTTGTCTTGCAAACAAGTGCAACTGGAAGTCTCTCCGTTGGATTCGTCACTTCATGTTACTGTTTCCAAAGCATGGATAGTAGAGAAGTTGCCACAGTTACAAAGAGTTGTGCTAACAGCAGATCAGATAGCCTCATGGGGTCACCTAGATGGGCTAGTTTTACCAGAGGTTAAGAATAAAGAAATTAAGATGCTTATTGGCTGTAACGTGTCAGAAGCTCACGTAACTATCGATAAAAGGCTTGGAGGAGCTAAAGAACCTTGTGCCGTAAAGACTCCCTTGGGTTGGACATTATTGGGACCATACAGGAAGACCCTTGAAGAAACTAGCATGGTCAATCATGTCTTAGCCACAGAGAAAATTGAGGACTGTGGTCGTGATCTTGCTTCAGTCCAATCCTTACAAAGGAAGCACGAAGCATTAGAAAGGGATTTGACTGCCCCAGATGAAAAGATTGTTCAACTTGGAAATAATGCTATGGCGCTCGCACAGAAGCATCCTGATTCGCTAGACACTATACAAGGCAAGTATGACGCCTTAATTACTGTATGGGATAAGCTGAAAAGTCAGGCTGCACATAGGAGAGGTAAACTGGAAGAGTCATTCAAGATTCATTGCTTTTTGGCTGACTGGAGAGACTTGAGTATCTGGATGAATGACATGAAGACGTTAATGTTGGCGGATGATTTGGCAAAGGATGTAGTTGGTGCTGAAGCCCAAGTAGAGCGACATAAGGAATACACCGCTGAGATAAATTCTCGAGCTGAAAGTTTCGATACATGCATGCAAGAAGGTCAGGCATTACTAAGTGTTGGCCATTCCTGTAGTGAAGACATAGCTGCTAAACTTTCCACCCTTGAAAGAGGGAGAGCCTCCCTGATGCAGTTGTGTGAGGAAAGACGTGCGCAGCTAGAAAAGTGTATGGGCCTTCATTATTTTTACCGCGACGCTGAACAGTCGGAATCTTGGATTGGTAAGCAAGAGGCCCTCTTAGAAATAAAAGATGTGGGAGACTCACTCGATTCTGTGGAAGCACTCATAAGGAAACATGAAGACTTCAAAAAGTCACCTTTAGAACAAGAAGAAAAGATGCGACAACTTGATGAATTCGTTGCGAAATTAATCGAATCAAACCACTATGCGGCTGCACAGGTTCATGAGATTCAGGAAGGTCTTCAAAATAGACGAAATGCATTAAAGGAGAAAGCTCGGAACCGCCGTCAGCGTCTTGAAGATTCCCACCGTTACCAAACGTTCGATAGAGATGCAGGTGAAATGCAACCATGGATATCAAGAAAACTTGAAAATGCACTTGATGAAAGTTACAAAGACTCCACGAATTTGCAAACAAAGATGCAGAATTTCGAGGCAGAAATACAAGCTAACCAATCCCGCGTCGAAGATATTAAAAAGACAGGTCAGGATTTGTTAAATGCAAACCACTGCAACTCACCAGAAATAAAAGTAAAGATTGAACAATTGAATGAAACTTGGTTTCATCTCGTAAATGTCATGGGAGACAAGAAGAAGAATTTAGATCAAGCAAGTAGGCAACAACAGTTCGCTCGCAAAGTAGATGTCGAGTTATGGTTGAATGATGTTGAAGCTCAGATAGCCTCAGAGGATGTCAGTTGTGATCTAAACGGTATGATGAACGCACAAAAGCGGCACAACTTGCTTGAATCTGATGTAGCTGCTCATTGTGAACGTATAGATGCATTCAAAGTTCAAGCTGGCACGCTTGCTGCAGAAGGTCATTTCGACGCTCCTATGATCCAGGAAAATCAAAGACAGTTAGCCCAACGTTACCATAACCTGCAAATCCCTCTAAGTTGACGTCGCGAGAAGTTAAGAGATGCCCTTCCCTCGGACACATTTTCGCAGCTTGAATATGGTGACTATAGTGAGCTGATGAAGTTACTAGTCGATTGTTATAAAGATTTTAAAGCACATTCGCTTAACCAAATTGAATCAGAAATGTGGCATCAGTATGCTGAAAGCTTCACTACTGGCTCAGTAGCCACTCACAAAGATGTCTTCAGGTTATGGGTTAAAGATAAGAACCCTGTTGTTGAAAAGTATATTGGGTTTATAGAGTCATACCGTGATCCCTTTAGTGTTCGTGCAAGGTTTGAATCATTTGTCGCTGTTGTAAATAGATCAGTGTCTAAAAAATTCCAACGACTTGTGAATAATGCTGAAAGGTTGCTAACAAATTTACCATAGCCTTCTACGTTTGAAAAAGTTAATTTCTTACAGCCAGACTTTACTAGTTTGGATGTAGTGTCGTTTGCAACTTCTGGAATTCCTGTTGGAACTATTATTCCTAACTATGATGATGTACGACAAGTTGGTGGATTTAAAATGTTTCTTTGGATAATGTACTTGGTGTTCGTTTCGAGGATCCTAAAACAGAATTTCTAAGTAATGAAGACAAGCAAATGCACGTGAAACATGCTGAGAGTTCCTTTGAATTACAAGTTGGACTTCATGAACTGATGGGATATGGTTCAGGTAAACTGTTTCGGCGTGATTGTTGTGGAAAACGAGATTTCCACACGAGAACTACTGAATATGTCATAAATGGAGGTCCTGTAAAAGGTTGGTGTGAACCAGGAGAAACGTATGACAGCAAGTTTTCAAACCTTTCATCTGCAATAGATAAGTGTCGAGCTGAGTGCTTTGGAATTTATTTATCTGATTTACCTCTTGTTCTGGAGCAGTTCGGTCTGAATACCGACTGTGCCAAAGGCGATGTCTCAGATGTAGTCTATATTAATTGGTTGTCAATGATTCCTTCAGTTGTAACTTCTATGAAGTTTTATTCTCCAGCAGAAAATGCTGATGACATTGGATCATGGTGTCAAGCACATTATTGTGCTTGTTATGCGATTCTGCGAGTCTTGATTGAAGCTGACGATTCTATGGGACGTACGCATAAAGTAGTCGGTGAGGACAATGCATCTGATTTGTGTATTTCCTTGGATCCAAAAAGACTTTTAACTGTGACTCGTTCAGCAATTGGTGAATTCTTAAGAAAATTACAATATTACAAAGGTAAAGCGAATGCTATGTATGGATATGCCTTCTTCCAACACTATAGTCAACTACTTCCAAAATATTTGACTGATTTCCTCTGGCATAAATGGCTACGCGGATATCTTCTGATCCTGCAAACAATATCTAAGTGGTTGGATATAAAGCACAACCTACAACCTGATGATCTCGTCTTAGTTAACAGTGCTGACACACAGAAAGGTCTCTGGCGAAAGGCTATAGTTAAGCAGATGTACTATGACCAAGATGGCCGCGTCAGGATAGTGTAATTGAAAACTTTAACTCAAGAAGTGGATCAAGATATAAGAAGCGTATGTTTGTTTGAAGAAGCAGACAACTTTATGGTTCCAGGTACGAAAAGTCAACGTGGTGATCGTTCGCGGGGAGTGTTAATCGCGACAGAGAGATGGACTATATGATAGACGGCTAATCAATAAGATGTGACCTTCTTGTCGCGATTATTGGCCAATTTATTGTAACTCTCACCACGTGATGTGATCCTGAATGTTCTTTGTTGTCTGTGACTCTATTTGTGTGTACACGTAGTTAATTTACTGTTCGTTTTGTCCGTACCCTCAATACTGTTCGGTACGTTTTTGTCCTTTTTTGAATGACAGTGGATTTGTACATTTTTCTTGGTGTAATTGTATGATTTATTTTATGTTTTAGAAACAGATAAAGTTTAAGTCAAGTCATTCTGTTTTAACTATAGCTAAGCCAAGACTCTGTGTCGTCAGTATTGAGGAAGGACTAAATCTGTGGGACAAAAATAATCCTACATGGCGTTTACTGTTATTTCAAGATATGTGTGGATTAAGATACGTATCTTCAAACAGACAAGAAATCTCGTTTGTAAAAGTACTACCCAACACAATAAGTGGAATAAAATGGACATAAACCTACAACATGAAAAAGGTATAACTCACCACGACATCACATTGACAGATGAACGCTCGTTGGGCACCATACATCCCTCACCAACTACAACACACCCTTCCTTAGATAATGTGATGAACTTATATCCATAATGTTGCTGAGCAGTTAATATTCTCAACTCCTGTCGGAACATCTGAAATTCATAAACCTTCCTCACAATAAGAAAATACCCACAAGCAGTAGAAATCCATTAATTAATGCATCTAAAGCTTATATATATTTACTCCCAACAATGACATTGCAGATCAAATGAGATAAACATATCACTGATTTCAAAATAACACATCAATGAACTATAATTCAAGGATTCTGCATACAACAAAGTTATGAATGAAAATTGGCCTCAAGCTTAATTTTTTTCCCAGGCCCCCATAATCCATCTACCAAAGACCTGGTTTTTTGTTAATGCGAAGACAATACTTCTGTATTTCCTGTTGTGTTTCACTCACTGACAGTCTAGCAGATTTTTCCAACTGTGCACAGCAATGATTGCATATAAGTGAAAAGGCTATTTTGTACTGCTGGAATTAACATTTATCAAGTGTATGTATAATCTCCAGCGAACATGTAAGGCATATCTTGCTACAACCTGTAAATTGTGACTGAATTATATGGTTCTATTTCTGTAACAGTTTGATGATGCCTGTAAACTGGCGTCCCTCATGTACTGTAGTATGAGAATAAATTTATGCATTTATTTACTCTGTGTCTGCAAAGAAAGCAGAAGATAGGCTAGGGAATGTGCAGTGTTCGTATGATTGCAAACGAAATAAGAATTTTTGGCGTAGAAGTGATGGGAAATTGCGAGATTAGCTGCATTATATGTTATTAGTATTGCTTTTCCTTGGTGTTCCAAGTTGAATATAGGGCTTCAACAACATATCTCCGCTTCCCTCTATTTTCTGCCATCCTCTTCAGCTGGGTCCACGACTGCCCGAACTTTCATCTCTTTCTTACACGATCCCCTGCAGTACCACCCTCGCACCGACGTCGCTTCCCATTTGGATTCCACTTGGGCGATGATCTGTATTGCGTGCGATGTCATTCGAAGCTTTCCTCAATATATGCCCTATCCACCTCCATATTCCACAAATTTGTTGGTTGGTTTGTTCTTACACTTTTTGTTGCAAATTATATCTTGTTATTTGATCTTCATTATGGAGCCAGTGGAGGCAGCTGTTAATGAAAGTCTGTAACTTGTTGGAAATCCTTTCCGTAACACACTGGCCAAGTTTCCGACCAGTATAGAAGCACTGACTTGACATTTGTGTCAGAAATCCGAATCTTGTTCCTTATGCTGAGTGCAAAAGACTTTCAAACTGGCTTCAGGTTGATGAAGGCGTAACTCGCCTTTCCGACTCTGGCCGAATTTGACACCCTCGTCCATTCCATTTGCAGTTGATACGATGCTTCATAGATAAGTGAAGGAGGCAACCTCCGTTAAATCTCACCTTTTGGTGGTGATTGGTGCTAGTTGTTGTTGTTTCTGATGGTTGGCAATCTGCATCACCTCCGTCTTCTCTATGTTCACCTGGAGTCCTGTCTTCATTGCCTCTTCAGCCAGTTTTTTGATTTTCGCCTGGAAGTCTTCGAGTTTGTGCGACATTAGATATAAATTACTTGCGAAATCCATATCTTCTGAAGTCTTCTTATCGATAGTCCAGCGTATTCCTGCCTCCTCGCTCCCCACGGTCTGACGCATAGTCCCGTCCACCACAATTAGGAATATCATAGGTGATAATAGGCAGCCACCTTTGTCTTACTCCTTCATTCACTTCTAGAACCTATAATAATAATTTATATTTTCATATAAACATAAATTTACATGAAAATGCATGCCATTTTTACAGGCACGATCAAGTATCTGGATTAGTCATTGCGGATCACGTGACACTTGGTATTGTCACTTAGGTATTGAATGAGGTTGATAAAGACCTGAGCACTACACGCAGTGTTGAAGTATTTTCTAAATTACTTCTCGATCAATGCTGTCTATGGAAGGCCTTTCCGAAGTCGATGAAGTTGAGGTGGAGAAAGATTTGACTGCCATTCTATACTTTGTTCGATGATGACAATGCGTATAGATGCAATTTGATCTGCGAATGATTTACCTTTCCTGAATCCAGCTTGTTCAGGTTGGGCTAGTGGATTTCTGTATCCAATGCATCTTTTGTTCTCTTCAGGATGGCCCGACTTCGTATTTTACTTGGCGTGGACAAGAGCACGATTCCATGCCATTTTCTGAGGAGACACTAGTCATTCTTCTTTGGCAGCTTTCTACTCAAATGAGATAAGGTATGAAGCTAAAGCTACATAAGTATCTATTCAGAAGTTGTAAATGCGAGGCTTTTCTGTGTGTTAAGAACAATTAACCTCTCAGTCTTCGTAAAAGTAATGCTTAAATAATATAAAACAACAAGCTAAGCATAATATATCATATTACCACTATTACTTCCTGGGAAAAACTGGCCCTGAATTTCATGGACCTAGTTTCATGCTCCTCATTGTCAATATAGTTTTATTTACTTTGATTTGTCTACTTATTTGATATTTGATTATGGAGAGGAAAAGGGTGGATTTGACTCGTACTCACTGAAGTTTGTCTTGCTTATGGGAAGGGCCGACTCGCCCGGCCGAGCAGTAAGAAATATATATTTCTATTGTATTCAATTTAGATCTAGTGTTGGTTTAATCATGAAGAAGTGGGGTTTCTGTTACCTGAATTGATGCATAATCAAAGTGCAACTCAAAGAAACACGTTCTTCTTTTTATAAAGACAAAACTATTTGCACACATAATTTTTAACTTTTTTAGGTGTCAGACTTTTGGAAAACGCCTGTGACCACGATCACGGCGAAATAATATGGAGACTACTTCAAAGCTATGGAGTTCCCCAAATCATTATCAAGCTCATTCAACAGTTGTATGGTAGTGCTACATTTCAGGTGGCTTACGACGACAAACTCAGGGCTCTTTGAAGTCAAGTAACAGGGGTAAGACAAGACTGCTTACTATCATCGGTGAAATTCCTTGTTGTGTCGGACTGATAAATGCAGCAGGCCGAGGGAAGCACGAAGATGGGAAAGTATTAAGTGGATAATGCTATTTTACATGGTTCAGAGACTTGGTGCACGCGTCAAGTGAAACGTTCACAAAAGGCTTCAGACTTTCATCAATGAACTACTTCGCTGTGTGTTGAACGTCGGTTGAGTAAAAACGGTACACAGGAGGAAGCGCTGCCAACGGAAGAACAATGAAACTATTGCCCATAATGTATGCCGGAGGAAATGGAGAAGAGAGACCACTGAACGACATCGTGCACAAACCAGAGTCTCGGGTAGAACTCAAATGGAAGGCGATTAGTTGGGTGTCAATTGGATGATGACGTGGGAGACATGTTTAAAGGGGAGATGAATGCTTATGGGTGATCGTGGGGCCACCCAAGGAGGATTGAAGAAAACGGGATGAAATTTAGATGTGTTTTTGAAGACGTGTGTTCTCCTTTGAACCCGAGGAAACAGTTCTAATGAATAACAATAAGAGTAGACAAAACTGGTTATACATAACGGATAACAGCAAACCCATCGACTTTCACTCCACGTCTTCATACAAAACTTTCGATGGAATACATAGCAGAGGTTTTTTCCATCATATCTAAACTAAAAGGTTTTGTAGTCAAGGTGACGTGCACAAATGGATCAACAAATTCTTATTGTATAGGAGGCAAAAAGCCGTAACCACCTTAAAACTATATTCGTGAACAATTTTGCTGAGTGGTGTCCAATGATGTCCTTAATATTAATGAACTGCCTGATCTCACGAAATCTTCAGGTCTCTGTGCAAATGACGTTTAAATATGAAGAGAGCTCGACGATGACAGTGACATATCGACGTTGTGGACTATTAGTTAGATCGACCCGAGGCATGCACGTTCTCCATCAACTTAGCGAAACATGCAGTGGTGTGCAACCATATATAACGTAGAAAGAATTATCATCTCTTCACCCCAGACGCTCAAGGACTATAAGTCATCACAAGTCGTGACATATAAACTACGACATGATGGTCAGCAGCTGTATATCACAGTTTAAGATCATGAAGAGCGATACAAGGGGTTCTTCATCAGAATACCGGTAAATCATTCGCTGCTCTATGCATGTATTTAATGTCAGACTAGAATACTGCGTCCAGTTCACAATGATTTGATTACAGGAAAACTGATATTTTTGAAAGGGTTTAAATAAAGGCCACACGTTTGTCGACTGATGTGAACTACGAGTTGAGAGTTTGAATCGCTTCTCCTAATAGTACCGTAGGAACTGACGAATTGTAATCAGGATGTTGGCACTCTAAGAAAAGACCATGGACATGATCAGTCTTCTCTAATGTTTTCACCAGGATAGACAGTCACAGGGAAACCAACAGGAACGGTTAAGGTCAACTGTTTCTAAAAGGGATTGGGTAAGTACAGATAGCACCGCCTTGAAGCCTTTTTACACTAACAAAAAAGGTGAGTCTAAACGGACTGCATTTTGTGAAATAAATGGTGGTGCTTTGAAGAAGTTATATAGAATTTATCACGGGGGTTTGAATAGACGGACATATCATTTTGAACGCAAGATATCACCTCGAGACAATGACATTGGATATTGTCTATTGTTTTACTTCGCTAAGCAGCTAGCGCTTCTTTTAACATACACAATGAGCTATCACTTGTAATGGGACTTGAAGAGAGTAAGATTGGTCAGCCTAATAAGACTACTTGCAATGCACCAAATTTGTGTTTCTTCGCACCTGTTTTACCGGGCAGGATTGTACACCAGTGTACATTGGAATTATGGAGAAAATCCCATAGAGGTAACGAATATTCTTTCTCATATCAGAACACATACAGAACTTTTTAATTTTCCGGACAAAGTAATGGTGTGCACTTATCAAGTGCCACATGACTGCACTTCAGCATTCTGCCTTACCAGACAGAATATAGTCAACTTTAGGAAGTCGTGTTCTGTATTTTCTTTGAGGAAGCGCAGAGAATATACAAAAATGGCAGAACATTTTGAATACAATCACATACCTGCACATTTGTCTTCCATACAGGTAATCATACGCCATCATTGGTTTACGTTAAGAACCTGCATTTTAAGTCTGTGTTAGACATTCACAGCGGCTTGGCAGTTGTTCACTTGGCTCGAGATATGATCACTCAGTTCGCATTAGTGGATTTACGAATTAATAAGTTTCTTGGCTCATTTGGTCGGCAGACAGTTTTATTCAGTCCTGAATCTACTATAGGCAAAATATCTCCTGATGGGACATACTGTCTAGTCAGGCTTCCTTGGTCAAGAAATAGGAGAGTTTATATACTGAAGGTGAGTGAGTGGGTTTATCAATGAGTTCTCATTTTCTGTGCATAATTGCACATATAATCCTCCGATGTAAATTTTGTATTCAATCTTGATTTGTTTCATTATTTATGAACGGTTTTAATGTGTTTATGCACCATGGGATTCGAACTCCTCTCGTCACACACACACGTGTATGGGAACCATGAAATATTGACATTAGATTGAATTTTACTGTGATAAAGAATCATCTCTGATTCACATTCACCTACTATAGTTTCACCCTGTTTATGTATTTACTTTGTGATATGGTAACGTTTGTGCTTAGTTTTGTGTTGATCTACCAACCAATCACTCGTGTGCACAATTATAGCTTATGTTTACTTCGACTTTCATTACCTTAGAAAATAATTACTTGAAGATTTCGCTCATTTATTTATTCGATTGTAATGACTGATTCTACTGAGTTGCCATAGGTACTTGGCTTTTAATATACTGCATTTGAAATCTGGGCATTCATAAAGTGGTTTTTGTATTCTAATCATAAGTTTGGCGTATTTTAATGGTGTTTCCTGTGCTGTAGTTTTATATAGACAGGAAAATCCTGCTTACAGTTTTATACTGTGATTCTCTCTTCGTATCAGCAAGAATGTTTATGGAATGGATGAAATTCCATAGTGAAAAATAGTTTTTTTTCCCGTAAAGTTTCATTTGACTGTTTTCATGCACTTATGACTGGATCAACTTTGAACTAGTCTCCATCTTCGTTAACAGCATACTAGAGTTCAAATGAACTGTCGAACGAAACGTTGAAATTACTCATTTCAATCTCGCTGAGACTTTACAAATATAATTTTTTACAAAAGCATACTAGAGGTTTGTAGTTTAGGTGGATGATTTCTCTTTAATTGGTTGACTCAGTAAATTGTGATAGTATGATCTCTAACGATGTAACGCATTTGTAAATTTTAAAAATTCCAAGATTTGTTGGCTTTCTATGTGTAAATGGTTGTTAGAAAAAGCTTAAGCTCTTAATTGTTTGTCAGATAGTGACACAGGTGTTATGGTCAGTGCATATACTAGCCCATATTTAACTATCTCATAAACTTTGTTCCAGTTTGTCATTGTGAACGTTTATAACTTTCCCCTTTATTTGAAGTGAGTATCTGAAAGATGATACAGCACATAGTTTGAAGGTGAGAAATTTTCGCTCTACATAGTCTATGGTTTTCACTCAGTCAGTCAGTCAGTTTTCGACATAGGACTTTGCACATATGTGTGGCAGTTCAAGTCGCTACACTCCATGTAGCACACAAAGCAAGAGAAGAAAGTAGGAGAAATGCATAGTATAGACAGTAAACAGAGGTGTGAGATAAAGGAATAGTAATAACGGAGAACAAAACAGTTTCATTGGAAATCATAAGTCACTCTCTTACAAACTGTCGCAAAACCTTGCATCAGATCGCCGCGCCTGGGCAGCGATGATTCGAGATGTTCATGAAGCCGGCTCATCCTCCCGTAGGAGATAGCCGAAGTAAAGTAAAAAAAAAGATGCATCTGTGTCACTGAGAACGATTTTGAGCCATGTCACCATTGGTTTTTACTGTCCGGAGGACCCCAACCAGGAAGTCTACACCTTCCTACGTGGTTTAGACTAACTGTTGTGGATTTCATTGACTGGTGCCATGTTTTCGTTTGACCGCCGCTGGCTCTTTTCCAGCCTGGCCCTATATCAGCTAACATTACCCATTGTCGAGGAAGGCGATGACTAGGCATACGTAGCACATGTCCTAACCATCTCAGTCGATGTAACTTCACAGTCTCGTCGACTGATTTCCCCTCCTTACCTAGCACTCGACGCCTAACCTTAATATTGCTCACCTTATTATACCACTTCGCGCGGGAGATGGAACGCAGACACCTATGATCGAAGACAGCTAATCTTTTCATGTCTTCTGCTCTCAATGGCCAGGTCTCACAGCCATAAAGGAGGACGGAGCGGACTGTTGAGCAGTACACACGCCCTTTGGTCGATAGTCGGATATCACGTCTACGCCAGAGACGGCGTAAGCTGGCATAAGCGAAACTAGCCCTCTGTATTCGTGCTGAGATTTCGTCGGAGGTCAACCCTTTGGGGCTGATGGTACTTCCCAAATAAGTGAAGCGGTCAACGTGCTCTACCACTTCACTTCCTATTTCTAATCTAGGGGTTGGTGAAGTCCAATCCTGCAGCACCCTCTTACATTTTACAGGGGCGAATCGCATGCCAAACATCCGAAGATTGGTTTTCACTGGTTGACAGTCTGTGAATTTTGGCTTGAACCAACAGTCAATATTTTCCTTTATGATTTTCGTGATATATTGGTTTAAATAGGAAAAGATTATTTCGTGATACTGTTGATTTCTCGGATAACTCTCCTATATATTCATCGGTCACCAGCTTTTTGCCTTAGGTGGACTAGATTAAGCTTAGAGTATCAGGAAACTTAACAGTTTTCATCTGTTGAGGTGACTAGCACACGTAACACATGAGATGCCAGCTGAAATAAATTTAGTCTAAAGTTAAGTATGTAACAGTTAGTCTACAGTTATTTGCCTGATGCATGTAATAGGGTGAATGTCGCCTTGTTGAAATCCTTTGAACGGTAAGAATCGATGACTGGAGACTTGACTTTAGATCTTTGATGATGACACTGCTATGTTTGCTCCTCAGCATCTTCCAGATTCTGAGAATCCCTGATCTGACCTTTATTACTCATGTTTCTTATCTGAAGTATCAATACAACTTAAACTGGTCCATGTTTGTGTTAAGTTCTATGTTGATTCGTTATGTAATAGTTGAAAGTATTTTGAGTGTTTTCATCCAAAAGAATTACCAACAACTTCTATCTGTGGTATTTTTTTTCCTTCACGTTCCCCAGTGCAACATAGGGCTCCAAGCTAGTGGCTTGTTTATTTTACAGGATGGGGTTGCTAGCCTCATGCTCAACCTGTCCTCTTCACCAGCATTATTTCTGGCTCAGAGAGGTAAAGGAGTGCGTCGACCGGGGATTGAACCCCGGACCATGTGCATGGTCGGCGAGCGTCCTAACCGCTTTACCACCGACGCATCTGTGGTATTCATTGGCATTATTGTTACTTAATCCTATCATAAAGTCACCATGAAAAATAACTTTTATGCTCTTATATTCATTTCATACTTTATTGATAACTACTGAACTTCATACACTCAAATGAGCACCTCTTTTTATTAGCTTACCACTCTGGTGGTATGCTCAGGATTGTCAACATTCTTGTAAGAAGTCTGAAATGTACTGAGTATTTCCCACACTGCCTGAATCTGTTTGCCTGTCTAATTTCAACGTAGAATTTTGCACTGGTGTGCAGCCGTTCGAGTCACTCTATGTAGCACACAAAGCAAGAGAAGAAAGTAAAAAGAAATGCAAAACAGAGACAGTAAACAGAGATATGAGGCAAAAGGAATAGTAATATCGAAGAACAATATAGTTTTATTGGGAATTATAAGTCACAAGGAGTGGATACATCTGCGCCAGCTATTGACAACTACGACTTTGAGCCATATCACCGATTGTCTCCAGCCCTCATCGGTTTATACTGTCTTGAGGACCCCAACCAGGAACTTTGCTTCTTCCTACGTGGCTTAAACTAACTATTGTAGATTTTATTGACTGATGAAGCCATGTTTTGGTTTAACCACCACTGGCTCTTTTCCAAGCTGACCCTACGTCAGCTAGGCTAGGCTTACGTAACACATGTCCCAACCATCTCAGTCGATGTAGTAACTTCACAGTCTCGTCTGAATATACAATACGTTTTCAAAACTATCAGTCATAAAACGTAGTGTGTTGTTAGAATGTAAAGCATCTAACGATGATTACCAGTTTTCATCATCAACCTAAAGTGTTAATTCGGTCTCGAACTTCGCTATTGAAGCTTGTGTAGCAAAAAATACAGTGATCTTATTTGAAACATTTGGCAAATGCTACTAGTTTACACTTTGTGATTAATGATCTTGGATCACGTGTGTCTATTAGAAACACTTATCAAAGGTAAAATCATAAAGTTAAGAAGACTACAGTCATTTTGACTGTTTGTAATTGTAGCAGTTGAGATGAGGCGTGAAGTTTAAAATTGAAGAACGAAGCCATTCATTAAATATACGTTTCTGCCTACGTCTAGATGATTAACCATGTGTTAATTACTAAACTATCGATTATCGTGATAAGTTTATGCACCGAGGGGTTCGAACTTATTTTCAGAATCCAAAACTCGCCGTGTGATACACTCATGAAACAAAACCATACAAAATAGACACTAGAATAAATCCAACTGTGACAGAAACGAAACATTCTCTCAAGGATGTTCACCCATTATAGTCTCATTGTATTTCTGTATTTACTTTGTGACATAATAACTTTATCGATTAGTTCTATATTGATTTACTGACCACCACTCACTCGTTTATACATTTCTGGTTTCTTTTCACCTTGTGTTGCACTGCTTTTACAAGCGTCTTATTCGTCTAGTTGATTGTAATAACTGATCCGAGTGAATTGCAGTACACACTTAGCCTTTCACATGCCATATCTGAAATGAAAATGTCCATAAAGCTTTTTGTGTTCTGTGTCGTTTGTACTGTTATTTCAGTTGGACATGAAAGCTGTGCTTACTGTTTTATACTATGATTCTTCTTTCTTAATAGCAAAAAGTCATAAGAATTATTGAGGCTTACAATAATTCTAAACTAATTCTATCTAACCTATGCATCGATAATGTCCTTTTATGGTAAACGAATACTTTATCTACCTAGAATGAACCCACTATGCTTTAAAACAAGCAATAAAGGTTAATAAAGCAGGATTTAATGGTGGATTCACCAAATTTCGGTAGAACTCGTCAGCTGAATACTCTACACACACGGATATATGTACTTTTGAAATTACATTGGGAGATATAAGACTGTTAAGCAAATAAACTACATTGAATTAGTCATGCAGAAAGACAGATGCGAATGTTTTCCAGGTCATGTTCAAATAGATAAGTGGGGGAGAGGGAGTAGGAGAGATCAAAATTAAGATGAAATGCATTTCGTTTCAATTACATCACTTACATAAACAATTAGTCATTAGAGAATATAACAAGAGTTATAAACAGAGTAATATCAATAGTAATATTTATAATAACAATAACAGTACTAATAATGTTGAAGTGAGTTAAGATAATGCTACTGATAAAGGATAGTTTTAAATGAATCAAGAATAATAATAGTAATAATAATAAGTAAAACGTATTACCATGGTAGATTCAGAGTGAAGACCATCTCCTTTTGTATACAGAGACCTGGTTTATAAACTCGAATTGCACAAGCCTCTGCAATTGCAAGCATCTTCCTGTTTCTTTGTCTGCTGACAATAGTGAATGACATGACAGCGTCGATATCATGTCCATAGTCCACAAGATGTTTTGTTATTGAGGTTTTTGGCACTTTGCACTCAGCTGTTTTCAACCATTTTGGCAAGTGCTCCATCATGCGAATAGACAATCGCTTTGCTGTACGACCTATATACGTGCTTCCACAAACACAGTCAAATTGATATACGCAGTTTGAAGTGTCGAGGATTGGCGAGTACTGGTCTTTCCCAGATTGTTGAAGCACTCGCTTAATGGTGTTAAGGAAAACACGTTTTGCAGCATGATAAGTTCTCTTGAAGCCTTTATCGAGTCTTCGTTTGACTACTTCCCGTACATCATCTCCTTTGAATGGTAAACTGATATAGAGAGATTTCTTCGGAAATGTTTGGATAGATTTGCAGGGGTTAATTTCTTTAGAGTATTTATTAATGAACTCCTCAGGATATCCATTCTTAGATAAAATATTTTACAGAGCTTTTATTTCATGCTCATCAGTACTGTCAGAACAAATTTTCCGTGTTCCATTGAACAGTGTTCTGACTAAGTTCTTTTCATACTGGATTGGAACAAAACTCTTGAAGTGCATGTACTTTCCTGTCCATGAAGACTTTCTAAATATAGATCTTTCGATTGTGCCATCAGTCATTTTCGCTAGAAAAACGTCTGGGAATTTAATAGTATCATTTTCTTCGTGTTATATTGTGAAATTGAGATTCGGATGGCGTGGGTTGAATTTTATCAACATGTCTTCAGTGTTTGCTTTGCTTCTACAGACAATAAAAATGTCATCAGCATATCTTAGGTATACATCCGTTTCTTGTATATGTTGCTGCAAAGTACTAGCTTCTAGGCCTGATGTAATTGAAGCGTAATGCATTTTATCTTAATTTCAATCTCTCATACTCCCTCTCCCCCACTTATCTATTTGAGCATGACCTGGAAAACATTCGGACCTGTCGTTCTGCATGACTAATTCAATGTGGTTTATTTACTTATCAGTTTTATATCTCCTAATGTACTTTCAAAAGTATATATATCCGTGTATGTAGAGTATTCAGCTGACGAGTAGTTCTACCGAAATTTGATGAATCCACCATTAAATCCTGCTTTATTAACCTTTATTGCTTGTTTTAAATTCATATCGGGAAATAAATGTTTTCAACCCACTATGCATTGAAATAACGCTGGTTGTTCTTAAAATGAGTAATGGACGCTTAATTAAATGTGACAAAACCTTAGAAATAATGCCTTTAGTGCTGAAATAAAGCTGAAAAATTGCCATTGTGATCTGAATTTAGTAATGCCAGTGAGTTCTGGGCATCTGGGCTGAGAGAGAGAGCGAGGTAGAGCTGAAAAAACGCTGATAAACAAACCCAGTAGGTTCTGAGCTACTTCTGAATATGCCTCGATTAAGCACAAGTTGCTGAATTACTGTCAGTCATGCTGAAAACCAGCATTGACGTCTACTTTGTACGCATAATCAAACCATTTCTGAACAATTTCAGAATTTACTCATTATAGAATATCAGAGTTAGTTGAGTATTAGCGGGATATATTTCAGCAAATATAGTAAGCTCGGGTGGATGATATTTCTTAGGGAAAAATAGCTTTATTTAACATATTCCAGCAGGTGGAATCAACAATGTTGTCGGTTATTTAGGTTAAAGTAAAAATACAGATATTGTGACATATTTGTGCATGTATGTGTATATAACTGGTGGTTGAACGAATCTAAAATCAAGTTATCATAAGTTGAAGGTATCGATTATTCGTCATATCTTGAAAGAGTTGTTACAGTCAGTGCATATTACTAATGTACCAGTATGTAATTCACGAGTTGATCACGGATTGATATCAGTTAGAGAACCATTGAAAACCAGCCGCAGGGAGTACTGGACAGCTGTTTCATCCTAGTTTGTGAATCATTAGCAGTACGCACCCACCCCACAGGGGGTTCGAACCCAGGACCTTACGGTTACAAAGCAAGCTCGTCAGTGAGTACTGTCGATGATTCCCAAAATATTTGTATGAAACAGCTGTCCAGTACTCTCTGACTGGTTTTCCAGTGGTTCTCTAACTGACGTCAGCTCATGATGAAATCTTCCGACCAACCAAAGAAAAATCCTTACGAAAATCAATACTTGAAAACTTCTGTATAAAGTTCACTAGTGTTAACGGGTACATTATTTTTTCACTTTTCAATATGATTTTCATTTTCTGAACATTTCTTATTTAAAACAAGACATATAAGCGAACAATATTGTTGTTTTCAATTAGATCTTCTTCAGTCTTTACTCTAATTTACATAAATTTATATATAAAATTTTAACCAATGACGGTGATTTTGGGAATCAAATAATAATCTTAATAATAATAATGATAAAAATGTGGTAAATGTTTTGAACGTAGTTAATAACGATGATTATAATGATAACAAAATATTGATAATAAGGTTTATGCAGGTGATAAGAATAACAAGGATAGTATATGTATATAAGTGTATAAATAAATTGGGGACGTGGCTAGTGAAGTCTTACATCTGAGATTATCGAGAGCGATAAAACGGACTTATACTGCCGCCACTCTTTGTTTGTCATTTTCCAGCCGACCAATTTTGATTGCTCAAGTGAAAGATAAGCTACCTAGCTGTGCCACTTCTATGTGTATCTATAAATTTAGTTGCTCCTGTGGAGAAAGCTATATAGGGCGAACAACTAGACAACTTAACAAACGCACTAATGAGCGTCTTCCTTCATGGTTCGGAGAAGGTCAAATAAAATCCATACGAAGTTCTATTTTGGCTCATTTGATTGATGGCGGTCACCAAGTGGAAAAAATAGTGCTTTCAAAGTTATCTATCGTATTCCATCGAGTCTTTCGAATGGAATCAGAAACCGTCTTTTACACCTAGCCGAATCTATGGGAATTCGAGAGAACAATCCTAGTCTTTGCATACAAAAGAAGTTTGTTCTACCTTTATCTCTCCCTTGCTTGCCTAGGTGCATTGTATTCGAAACCCTCCCACCCTTTCTTATTTTCCACTTCCTTCGTACTTTTATAATATTTATTTAAACTCTGATTATCGTTCCACTTCACCTTTTAAGATTTGACCTAATTTATTTATACACTTATGTAGATATACTATCTTTGTTATTCTTATCACCTGCATAAACCTTATTATCAACATTTTGTTATCATTATAATCGTTATTAACTACATTCAAAACATTTACCACATTATTATTATTAAGATTATTATTTGATTCCCAAAATCACCGTCATTGATTAAAATTTTATATATATACAAGGTCCTTGTAACCGGAAGGTCCTGGGTTCGAATCCCAGTGGGTGCGTACTGCCGATGATTCCCAAACTAGGATGAAACAGCAGCTGTCCAGTACTCCCTGGTTTTCAATGGTTCTCTAACTGATATCAGTCCGTGATCAACTCGTAAAACATAACTAATCCTTACAAACCAAACTATAGAAAATATAAATTTATGTAAATTAGAGTAAAGACTGAAGAAGATCTAATTGAAAACAATATTGTTCGCCTATATGTCTTGTTCTAATATTATAAATGGGAATATTTAAAGATTTCTTATTTAATTAACGACGTTCCCACCGTTTGTTTTACATGATATCAATTTTTCATAGTAATTTTTAATCCTAGTTTATTTTGTTATTTTCATTTCAGTTATATAACTTACGAAATAGTGAATTGATTTCTGAACTCCCGTTATCCAATGCCTCGAATTATGATGAATCGTCATCAGCTAGTTCACGTCTACCGCTAGCCCCATATCAAGAGCATAACAGACAATCGAATATTCGAACATCCTGTGATAATGTCCACTCATCGTCGTCATCGAGTTCAATGAATCCAGAATTACGAGGCGCTAGTCAAAATGAAAACCAGCTACAACTTGGTCCAGCTCGTTCATCTCAGGTGTTATTTGCTTTCGACCCAAGATTTGTAAATTCACGTATAGCAATAACTAATGTGGATTTCCCGCACAGTTTGAATTCTCACAAATCATCATCGTCTAATTGGTTGCCTGGAATGCAGGCCACTCTAAGTTTGGTAAAACTTCCAACATGGGAATGTTTGGCTTCAACTAATAAACTTTGTTGTTGGTCACTATCATCATCAAATCGTACTGGACCGTCGTATGTTGTTAACAATTCCTCTTCTTCTTCTTCTTCGACTTCGACTTCAACTTCAACTAGAGAAACTGGTCGACGAAGACGTTCGTCAGATGCAAATCATCATGCTGGGAATTCACCGAATTCACCGAATACTTTCAATAGTACATTTCCACACGTGATGAGTATATTCTATTCAAGAGATGGTTATTTCTTATTTACAATTACTACAGAATCGCGTGTCTGTCGATGTTCTGTTATCGATAATCATAGTCATTCAGTGAATTCTTTGTTATCATCAGAAACATCTAGTTATGCGGAGGATGTATGTCATACGCCTAATACATCCCGATTTTCATCAAGCAGTACTACAGTAGAAAGTGGACGTAATCAACAGAGGGTGTTCAGTGCATCTCAGTCGGTTGAATCAACTTCACGTTACACATCGAAGACAAGTAATGCATCATCGCCAATGCTGGCGCCTACACTTCCTGGTTGTACAACACTATGGCTGACAATATTTAATTCGGATACTTTAGAGAGGTTAAGAATTCTAAGATTTGATCGAGCTATATGTCCTATTCATACATGTCCTACAAATTATTTACCGGTGATGAGTCGGTGTGGAGCAAGGATAGCATTGATTACACGACAAACTGTAGGGTTGCATAATAATAATAATAGCAGTAATAGTAGTAATCAAAGTATTAATGTTAATTCACGTGAATGCCTACTATCTAGTTGTAAAACTATACCTGCGTCTCTGAGACATTCTGTTCCATCAATAAATGTTGATGCCTGTTGTGATTCACAATGGGTCAGCAGTAAAGGCAGTGGTCAAGAAATAAGCAAAGAAAATTCTGGCAGACGGGTAAGTGGGCGTTAGCTTTTCTTTTAACTCTTGTATTAATGTTTCTATCTAATTATCAATAAGCAATTAGGCCCTATTCAGGCAGTGACCTGGGGTTCTAGTGGGGGGCTGTGACCAGTAGGTTACAGAAGGTTGAAGATGAGGCAGTAACTTATCAAGGAAGAAGACATTGCGAAATGGTCGCGCTATGTCGTGAATTGGCAGAAGTTAGAATTCATGGGTTGGCCATTGGATTGGGTCCCAGTGGCTCAATGGTCTACGAGCTCGCTAACCTTGTAACCAGAAGGTCCTGGTTTCGAACCCTGTGATGTGGGTGCGTACTTCTGTCCAATACTCTCAGACTGGTTTCCCAGTGGTTCTCTAAGTGATGTCAGCTCATGATGAAACCCTCCATGCAATCAAATAATTAGGTTCAAAGTGGAACGTAGGTCTTCAGCAGAACATTTACACACCACACTGCCCTTTTCAGTCTTTTCTAGATGGCTCGAAGATTGTCCATAAGCTGTTATTTCCTTCTCACACGATTTCCTCCATGTGACTGTTGAGGTGGTCGTTTACCATTCGGGTTCTACTCGACGACTTGTTTAGCGCGTGTTGTCATTCAACGATCTCCTCAGCGTGTATGTGTCCAGTCCATCTCAACATATGTGTAAAACTTGGGCACTGTGGTAGTAAGTAATTCCATATTAGTTTGTTTATTAGATGTATCACACAGTGAGTGAAACAGTATTATTTACTGGATGACGTAGTTTCGAACACAATTCATTATTGTTCATAATCACATCGTCAATTATAATCACACAACTTCGAAACTTGAGTTTTATAGTTTTCTTTGTCCTCTCCTATTTGTCGTCTTTGGGGTGGCAGAATTTTCCAGATGTCTGCGTGGACAGGTGTTGAATCATTCCTATTACACGTGTTGGTTTGCAGTTGATTCGATAAACAAAGCTTCCGTTGTTATCAATCTCTCCCTCCACCCTGTTGTAACATTAGATTTTCAAACTGTCATCTTATCCCGTCCCATCCTATTGTATGGTTGTGTGTAATTGCATGTAGTGCTATAGCTGAACTATTCTCTCTCTCTATTCTCTAGAGAATAGTTCAGCTATAGCACTACATGCAATTACAAACAATCATACAATAGGGTGGGATGGAATAAGATGAGAGTTTTAAAATCTAACGTTACTACAGGGTGGAGGGAGAGATTGATAACGGAAGCTTCGTTTATCGAATCAACTGCAAACACGTGTAATAGGAATGATTCAACACCTGTCCACACAGATATCTGGAAAATTCTACTACCCCTAAGACGACAAATAGGAGAGAATAAGAAAATTATAAAACTCAAGTTTCGAAGTCGTGTGATTATAATTGATATGATTATGAACAATAAATTTTGTTCGAAACATCATCCAGTAAATAATAATACTGTTTCACTCATTGTGTGATACATCTAATAAATCCAGTGCATCTCATTTTTCTTCTGCATGTTTGTTGGATGATACGTCCTTGGTTGATTCATTGCAGAGTTCTTTGTTGCTTATTGTTTCTGGCCGGCCATCTGATCTCTAGTATGGAGCGAATGTAGTAATAGCTTGTTGGAAATGCTTTTGGTAACTCGCAAAGTCTCTTAACCATACAGAATTTTGTTCCTTTTGCTGAATGCATCAGATTTCCACACTGATTTCAGGGTAATGAAGGTGTGTCTGGCTTTTTTGATGCGACTCTGGCTGTCTGCGACACCTGCCTGTAGTTGAAACGATGCTGCCTATATAAGTGACAGAGGTGACTTTACCAAAAATTTCTCCTAATAATACTGATACTATTATTACTGTATTATTATTATTCCCTTGGGTTCCGAGTGGAACATAGAGCTTCAACAACACATCTCCACTTTCTTCTATTTTCTGCCATCCCTTTCAGCTGGGTCCACGATTTCCCATAATCTCCATGTCTTCGTCATATGATTTCCTCAGTGTCAATCTAGGACGACCCATTCGTCGCCCCCCATTTGGATTCCACTCGAGTGATGGCCTGCATTTCGCGTGATACCATTCGATGGTTTCCTCAATGTATGTCCGATCCACCCATCTCCATTTTCTCCTACATATTTGTTGAGCATTTGGTTGGTTTGTTGCCAGAGTTTCTTGTCGCTAATTCTTTCTGGCCGGTTGGCCATTCGATCTTCAGTATGGAGCCAGCTAAGGAGGCATCTGTTGATAAAAGTCTGCAACAAGCTGTTGGAAATCTTTTTCGTAACTCGCAGTCCAAGCTTCTAATCTGTATAGGAGAATAGTTGACTAACTTCACATTTGTGTCAGTTCTGAAACAGACTTATTTTTTACAACTACGAAGCTTTTGGTTACACTTACTGCATGAGACGGAATTCGAAAGTAATAATCATCGGTTGGCAGTCGAGTACTTATGTCAATAAATTATCCATTGAAGGAAAGAAATGTATTCTCTGTGGATTTGTATGCCGCAAAATTCGTGGATGTTTTACATGTAGGGGAAAATTTCTGTAATAGCAACAACAGCATACAATAATAGTGGACAGCTGAAAGAAGTTTCTGTTGAAATCACATGAAAACAAAATGTGATTGTTAAGGTAGTGAAGTTCTTGTTTTGGAAATTTTCGAGTCAATATGTACAATTTTACCCTCCTCTTTTTTTATAATGAGTTTTATTTCTTATGGTATCAAGTTAATTTATCAAATATAATCACCACTTAACAAGTGACAAGCATGTTTGGGGTTAAATGTTTACGCATTATCTGGTCAAAGTTCATAGACTTGGAAATACAAGTACTTTGATTTTGTTTGTGTGTTAACATCACTGTAGTTGCATGCAGTAACAAACTGACCACCATACTCATGGTGTTTACTGGTTAAAAATGCTACTTGTCTGACTGAAATTCGGTACAATGAGATTGAAACATGTTACCTCACTGATTTAAAAAATCAATTGCTTAGATCGATGAGGCATACTTCCACGTTGACATTATCTAGTGAGTACATTATTATTATTCCTTTGGGTTCCGAGTGGAACAGTCGACTTCAACAGCATATCTCCATTCCACCCCGTTATCTTCAGTCTTTTTTAACTGGTCCCACGCTTGCTTTCATCTCCCCACTCTATCTCCTGCATGTCTCTCACTTGGGTTCCACCCAAGGTGTTGTCACTCAGTGATCTCTTCAGCGTATGTCCAATCTATCTCTCTGTCATTTCGTATATTTTTTGGGTAATGGATTCTTGGTTGGTTAGTTGTCACAGTTCCTTGTTTCTAATCCTTTCTGGCTACCTGATCTTCATTATGCAGAAAGCTCAGATGTTGATGAAAATCTGCAGTAGCTTGTTCGAAACAGTTTCCGTGACGCCATAAGCCTTTGAACCATAAACTAAGCATTACTGATGAAGACCTGAATCTTATTCCACACTTCTTTTAGATTAATGAACTTCTGCCTTGTTTCTCCCATCCGACGATGACTGTGTTTGGTATTATCTGTCTGTCGATTCCAGACGACAAATTCCACTTGGCGTAGAAAGATGACTGGATGACTGACCGGCTTACTGTATGACTCATTCGACTGATTTCCAGGTGTATTGATTGGTGGCATAGAGTCATAGAATTCTGTACACTGGCTTCGATGTGTGCGTGTCAGTGCTATCCTATGTTGGTGCAAAGGGACAATTAGTAGATTGAATGATGATATCGAGTGGATGGACGGAATACGGTGTTCAGAGGAGAAATGAATTGATTTGTCAGAGTGTATGACTAAGTGAAATGGGATGTTATGTTAAAGTGGATGGGAATGTTGGTGTTAGTGTGACAGTGTGTCTGTCTTTCTGCCTGTCTGTGTGTACGTTGTTCAAGTCGGCGTTGAGATTGGTGTCAAGGTTGTGGTGTGGTATAGTCACTTCGCCTGTCAGTGTATTTTGTTAGTTGTGTTTGTGAGGCATTTTCGGACGCTTGATCGATGGAGAATGAGATAGGTGTAAATCGGAGGGAGAGGAGTTCTTGTTGCATTGTTGGCTGAAAGATCTTTGAATGTGTTTACGTGCATTTGTATATTGACAGAGTTTGTGAAGTGTAGGTGGGAAAGTGATCGATCATCTGTGAATGGGTCAGAACGGAATTCAAGCTGTCAGACGGACTGGTTGATTTCATTGTGCACGTGTCAGAACTTCTCTGTGGGCCAGAATAGACACTGAAATGATGATGGCTGGTGGTGTCATTGTCAGCGAATGAGTTATGAGTTATGCGTGTAGGTCTGGGCGCCCCAGAGTGTCTCAGTGTGTGTTTTGTGTAGTAATTGTTGTGCGTGTATACATGTGACACAGCAGATACATCAAAATCCCTGCCGCCAAAGGGAATTGAACCCTTGACCCCTGATTTACTAGACCAGCACTCTAATCACTGAGAATTGCACGGCTGTGCACACAGGACTAATTTTTTTCTTACTGTCCAAACCTTTCACAGATGTTATCACTACAGCGATTTGTTTGTTTGCCCAATATATGTGTGTAATGTGCAATAGTTCCGTCTATCTTCCTCTATAGATGTGACACAATTCAGATGGCGGCAATCATCAGGAAGCCTTAACTAGACCTAGGTATCGTGCTAGTTGGCACTCACCAGTCAGCAAGGCAAGCGTATCTGCAACCTCAAAGGAACTCATGTCCTTTCTGAAATTCGGACCCGTGTTACCCAGTGCTGTCGGCAGTCGGAGACATTACCAGTGAGCTATTCGGGCCGGCGACTGACCTCCTGTAGGACTACTGTATTGGCTATTTTTGAATGGACACTAGTCAATAACTAGTGTAGTGTAGCTTGTCCTATTTTTGGTGAAAAGATGTGCCATCGGAATTTTAAGTTTTAGATAACAAACTGCTAAATATAAAAAAGCATTAATCAGGTTGAAACTAAAGTAAAATAAGTAAATTGAATGACGCAATATAATAGACGGAATTGAGTGGAATTCAACTAAAATTAGAACGAGAGTCAATTTAACAACAGTGGTAATGAGGCGTAGGAATTTAATAGGGAGTAAGGGAAGAAAATAATATATCTATAGTTTGGTTTGTAAGGATTAGTTATGTTTTACGAGTTGATCACGGACTGATATCAGCTAGAGAACCATTGAAAACCAAGGAGTACTGGACAGCTGCTGTTTCATCCTAGTTTGGGAATCATCGGCAGTACGCACCCACTGGGATTCGAACCCAGGACCTTCCGGTTACAAGGCAAGCTCGTATACCATTCAGCCACTGGGACCCGATTCAATGGCTCATGAATTCTAACTTCTACCAATTCGTGATTTTAGCGCCACCCCAACTATTGTCGTTGTCCAGTACTCCTTGGTTTTCAATGGTTCTCTAGCTGATATCAGTCCGTGATCAACTCGTAGAAAATAATATAATTAAAACCCTAAAAGCATAAATTACGTATCTGGTGTTAAGCCATATGAGGTCCATTGCAGATTTAGTGACTGAACAAACTTCCTCTTGTATGTAGAGTTCAGGATTTAACAATTTGAAGCGTCATTGCTTCTGTGATTTGAAGAAATCTGATTCGTACACTTTTAAGAAGGTTCCGGCTGATTTTGTAGATGACCGCTAAGTTTGTTTGTGGATTAGCATGGTGTCCAGATTCAACCAGGTGTTCCAGAATGGAACTACAGTAGTTGGGATAAGTGTTAGATGATATGTTTCCATACCAAATGCTGAGTATGGTCAACATAACTAGCTTTATTAGAGCGGGTGAATTTATAGATACACATTATTGAGGCTGGCCAGCACTGGTAAATTATCCTTTCCATTCATAGGAATTATTGGTTTTGTAGAGAAAGTGATCGGAATTTCAACTGAGAATAATATTCTTCTTAGTGAATGGGACGGTCGATTTCTCAGTATTTCTGCCGGTGAGTCCCCATTGGATTGTAGGTTCTGGCAGAGAAGTAACCACCACTACAGTCCTACAGGAGGTCAATCGCGAGTCCGAATAACTCAGTGGTAACGTCTTTGACTGCCGACAGCTCTGGGTGACGCGGGTTCGTATCTCAGAGGGGACATGAATTCCTTTGTGGTTGCAGATACGCCTTGCTGACTGGTGAGTGCCAACTAGCACGAAACCTAGATCTAGTCAAGGCTTCCTGTGGCTGATTGCCTCCAACCATCTAATATCATCAAATCACTGTACACCGTGATGGCGAGCCACCTAGAATGGTGGCCACATTACAAACCTGACTGATAGAATTTAGTTTGTCTGTTTTCGACATAGAACTTTGCACAGATGTGCAGCAGTTCAAGTCGACACACTCCATGTAGCACACAAAGCAGGAGAAGAAAGTAGGAGAAATGCATATTAAAGACAGTAAACAGAGGTGTGAGTCAAAGGAATAGTAATAACGGAGAACAAAACAGTTTCATTGGAGATCATAAGTCACAAGGAGTGGATGCATCTGCACCAGCTATTGAGAACGATGAGCATGAGCCATGTCACCAACTGTTTCCAGCCATTGGTTTTTACCGTCCTGAGGACCCTAACCAGGAAGTCAACATCTTCCTACGTGGCCTAGACTAACTGTTGTAGATTTCATTGGCTGGTTCCATGTTTTGGTTTAACCGCTGCTAGTTCTTTTCCACCCTGACTCTATGTAAGCTAACATTGCCCATTGTCGAGGAAGGCGATGCCTAGGCATACGTAAGAGTCTGCACCGAAGAAAGGACTAGACACCTCACGCTAGTTGCTAGAGTCCAATCAGAGAAGTCTCTTAGGAGCAGAAAGTGGGGGCGGAGATGGATCGCTTACACATTGAGCAGACCGTTGAGTAACATCGCACACCAGGCACTCCAGCTTTAATTTTCCCTTTTACTTTCTATTTTATCCTTTTTAGAATGAATTAAAAAAGCAACAAGCAATCAATTCACAGGCTTGTTTATTCAATCAACCGCGAAATTTAAATCTAAGTCATCATCTTTCAACTTCTCTACCTTCTCCATTGTCAAAAGTTCATTTGTCTTCCGGTGGTGGTGGTGGTTCTTCAACTTCAGAGTTAAATACTACTACTACTACTACTCCCGCCACTTCTCATCATCGTCCTATGACTACAACATCATCTTTTGAATCACCACTTGTCGGCACGCGTTATCAGTCTTCTTCTGCAAATCCTAGTTGTACAACTGCGACTACCCCGGCTATTTCTACTACTGCTACTACTACTAGTAATAATAATAGTGGAGTTATTACTATCGGCAATTCAACGACAAATCCATCAGTACAAATTGATGTACTCCTTGTTTATCAGCTACCTCCACCGCCTAAACTACAAGCGTTAGCTAGACAAAGAATTCGTCAAGTAAGGAGAAATTTCAGTTTATTTTATTTTTTTAATTATTTTTTAAATTATAGCATTAAGATAATTTTCATGTATTGGGTTTTTGTAGGGATTTTTTTGTTTGATTAAAATTTAATTGGTGGATGGGACTCGTCAGAAAACTGGATGTGCCTGCATTCCCCAGTGAGTGATGATGTTCCCACCAAGGCTCGAACCCAATCCCTATAGTTTCCAACGCCAAAGCGTTATCCACTAGACCACTTGGGCCACAGGAGCCACCTTTTCCTTGTGCAACGGGTCATATTAATTATTTTAATTGAATTTTAGATTTTTCCATCAATTGATTGGACCGAAGTGCTCGGTCTCAGGTTGACATGTCGGCTTTTTGTGTAGATGCTTCGACGATGTCTGGGCAGGTAATTAGAAGTTAATTGGTGGATAGTGACTAGCAGTGGAATCCAGGATGCGCATTTCCTCCTGTTTGGACGAATGTTTGGATTGGTTGGAGGATTTCGTCATTGGAAAACCAGTCAGAGAGTACTGGGAAGCCTCTTGGTCCTAGTTTGGGACTCTTCAGATGTACGCACCCACACCACAGGGGTTCGAACCGAGGACCTTCTGGTTACAAGGCTAGCGAGCTCGTAGACCAATAAGCCACTGGGACGAGATCCAATGGCCATTGCATGAATTCTAACTTATGCCATTTCATGACATAGCGCGGCCACTTCACAATGTGTTCTTGCTCGATGAGTTACTGCCTCAACTTCAACCTGCTGCACTCTACTGGTTACGAATTCTCACTAGAACCTCAGGTTAATCGCCTGAATAGGGCCAGTCGCTAGTGAGCATCAGGTCAATTTTCAAGTATTGGGTTTTTGTAAAGATTTTGTTTGATTAGAAGTTAATTGGTGGGTGGTGACTAGCAGTGACAGAATCCAGGATAACGCACATTTCGTCCTATTTGGGACTTGTCCTCCAGCGGGATGTACCCGCATTCCCCACTGAGTGAGTGATGATGTTCCCGCCAAGGCTCGAACCAAGTGCTCATAGTTTCAAACGCCAAAGCGCGTTATCCACTGGACCAATTGGGCCACGAGAGCTGGCCACCTCTTGTGCAACGGGTCATATTCATTATTTAATTGAATTGTTTAGATTTTCCCGTCGATTGGTTGGACCAAAGTGCTCGGTCTTAGGTTGAAATGTCGGCTTCTTGTGCAGATGATTCGACGATGTCTGGGCAGGTAATTAGAAGTTAATTGGTAGATAATGACTAGCAGTGAAATCCAGGATAACACGCATTTCATCCTATTTGGGACTCGTCAGCTGGATGTTTGATTAGTTAGAGGAGTTCGTCATGAGCTGACATCAGATAGACAACCATTGGAAAACCTCAACTTCAACCTGCTGCACTGTACTGGTCACGGCTTCCCACTAGAACCTCAGGTAACTGCCTGAATAGGGCATCAGTCGCTAGTGTGCATCAGGTCAATTTTTTCAAATATTGGTTTTTTGTAGGAATTTTTTTGTTTGATTGGCTGGAGGATTTCATCATGAGCTGACAACTGACTTAGTGAACCATTAGAAAATCCGGGAGTACTGGACAGCTGTTTCGTCAGCCTAGTTTGGGACTCTTCATCAGTACACTTCTACCAATTCGTGATTTTTAGCGCTAAAAACCAGAACGAAACACCCGCTATCTGACAATCCATCCTGGTTTTCAATGGTTCTCTAACTGATATCAATCCTTCGGTGAAATTCGATAATGATAATAGTTCTTTCTTGGCTAAAATAGTAATCAATGCCTCGAAACGTAAGGTAAAAGGGAAGATTGCCGACGTCTAAATCAAAAATCAAATCCTTTGAGAAAGCAAAGCAGATGTTGCCGAATGATGATTACAAAGAATGAAAGAAATACTTTTATTTTTGAAACTTGTAATTATATATGCTGGTATTTTTATAAAAAAAAAACAATTTTTGCATTTGTCTTTTCAAAGGATTCAGATGTCCTCCATATGTTCTAAATAATTTTATGCCTTGAGGCATATTTTTAGGCCTACATTTAGTACAGATATACATTTTGCTTTCATTTGGAAGAAGAAATATAACTTCGCTTTTGTGTTAATCTCTTAACATCAACTGCGAGGTTGTTGAAAGATAGTCGAATATCATCAAAATATTGAAATAATAGAGAAGATTTGTAGCTCAGGTGGTTGATATTGAATTAGATGTATTCTGTGGGCTGGTTCAAAATTTATTTGCGAAGCTTTCGTCGTCCCCTGCTGTATAGACGACATCTTCAGCGAAGGTTTTAGTATGAAGTCCGAACTCGTTTGAATTCTCTATGGATAATTGTGTCTCCTGGCAAACATCTTCGTGACTGCTAGTTGATTTACATCTCTATTGATCATATTTTTATTGATTTGAAGTTCGAACTTTCTTATCACGTGATTTACTTTTTGAACAAAGCAAGAGCTACAGTTTTATCAGAATAAAATGGTACCGTCTTTTATTTCGTTACCTTCTCGTCAGCTGCTTACAGGCCAAAGACATTATTACATGTATCTACAAAAACAATTTTAACATACTTGCACACAGAGTTCACTTTTAAACAAAAATCAATCGATCAGTATACGCATACACTAATAATACATAAATATATACGTATATATATGCAGTATTAAACACAATTCCGAACAATAATAAACACACACAATGGAAACGTTTCAGCATTACGCATTCAGATGAAACAGAGATGAAAAATATCCAGTTACCAGGGCAAAGAAAGACTGATAACGGTTTCTTTCTGAACGTACAAATCAGGTTTCAGGCGCTTGATGTAGATGGCTTCAGCAAACTTGAGGAGAATTGAGCTCTTTTGCCTATTGGTAATTTTAAACGATTTTGCGACGTCCACCTCATGATCCGTGTCAAGGAGATGCCTGGAGATGGCACTGTTTAAAGAATTTGTTCTTTTTAGACATTAACTTTTTGGTACATGTTCAGAAAACCGTAGATATGCCCTTCTTCTTTCTATCCTTCCAATGTAACTGCTTCCGCAGATACAAGTAAATTTATATATATAGTTGGAGTGAACATGATAAGGATATCCATCGATTTTTGATTGCACCAAAGAGCAAGGTGTTCGATAGACAGGGACGAGCCTAGCTGCATGATAGGCTATGGCTAGTGATATACTCAGCCTTCTGTTGATCATAGCTGCAATGTTTTGCACCTTTATACTCAAGCTGAATATAGATTGGCTTTTTACCCACTGTGATTCGTTTTACATTTGTGACTTCAGATCTTCCATACTTGTTGATGAACCTTTGAGGGTACCCATTGCTCTTCAATATCTTTTCAAGAAAATCAAATTCTTCCTGTAATTTCTCTATAGAGCTTATTCTCTTCGCTCTATAGTATAGAGTCTTGACTAGTCCGCGTTTAAAGCTATTTGGACAAAAGCTATTAAACTATAAGTATTGTCCTTTCCAGGTAGGCTTTCGATAAAATGACTTCCGAAGACTACCGTCTTCTAGGTGTTTCATGGCAATGTCGAGGAAATGAAACCTACCGTCACTTTCATGTTCCATAGTGTACTCAATAGTGGTGTGTCCATCATTGAATAATCTGAGTAAGTGTGAAGCATGACTTTCATTGTTGCACACTATAAATGTCGTCAACACATCGACAGCAGGAAGTTGTTTCGCCGATCGCATGCTCCAACTTTGTTCTTTCAAGGTTGGACATGAATATATCTGCTAAAACAGGGCTAAGTGGACTGCCCATAGCTACACCATCTATTTGGCGGTAAAGATTGTTGTCAAACGGGAATTGCACATCCATGGTACACATAAGTAGTAGGCGTATGAATTCCGACTCTGGGAGTGGGAGAAGATCAGACTGCTGAAAAATGATCTCAATAGTTTCGTTGATTGGAATCATTGTAAACAAGGAGGTTATATTAAATGACCCCATGAAACTGTAGTTCTTGTTTTGTTCAAATTCATTAAGGGGAATAAATGCATGAGATTTACCTTTTATTAACTTGCAAATTTCGTCTATATTAATATGTTTGCTAACTGCTAATTCATTTGAGTACCAGACTTCTAGGAATTCTCTAGCATTGCTTTAAGTGTTTCCTGTATTTAAAATCTCTACATTATCCCAATCATCAAATTTGTGTCCATAATTATCTACACGCATTGATACAAAAGAATAAATATCATGTCTTTTCACACCTGATTTGTTTTCCTGGTTTCTGATTCGAAGGGGACGCCCACTTTGGCCGATGTAATGTTTATTTTAGTTCATGCATGCGCTTTATTTTGTAAATGGTATTCATTTTATCTTCTTTTCCTGTTGGATCTTTCGGTTTGCACAATGTCGAGGAATAAAGTGATTTGACTGGCTAGCTGGCTGGCGGTCTTAATATTCTAGCTGTTATTTCGGAGATATTTTTTATATTTGGCCGAATGAATTTTCTTGTAATCTTTGATGATAGTTTCTTGTTGGTATTATAACTTGAGTTCAAATACTTTTTGATGAAATTTGAAGACCGTTAGTAGGTATTTTTCTTCTATTCTCTTCAACATAGGAGTAGTGCTACAATGTGTGTTTGAAATCATTGAAACAATGTCTGCACACAATTTCCTTTTTTGGATGATTGGGTTATTACTATTGTAGTTGAGTATTTGGTCTGTATGCGTTGGCTGTCTGTATACTTGTGTTTCTTTTAGTGCTCCTGTTGATTAAGACATCTAAAAATGGAATTTTATTGTCTAATTGTTCTTCTCTCGTGGTGAAGTTGATGTCTTCAGATATGCTCTTTATTCATTTATGGATAAACTCCAATTCAATCATCAATAGAGATGTAAATCAAATACCAGTCACGAAGATGGTTGCCAGGAGACACAATTATATCATCATACATGGAGAATTCAACCGAGTTCATTTTATAATAATATATCCTAATTAGGATCCCTAATAGGTGGAGTGATGGCTGCGTTCTGTTGAAGAGCCCCAAACTCGGAGGAAATAGTTATGTAGCATGAAAGTCAATTCATGGTTACACTTGAAACCAATCAAACTTTTAAAAACTGAAAGCATACAGATGAGCGTTATTCAACTGGCTTCTATGCCGAGAAATTGGTTAGTCGATTCCTTTCAGAAATATCAACAGAAAATTATCCGGGTAGACATATAAGAAGTAATCGATCATTGCATAAACTTTCTCAATATTCTATTTTTGTTGTTGTTGTGATTACAATCGTTAAACAACTTCATTATTTATCTCCCCCCTTTTTTTTTCTAAAGCTTTGCAAAGATGAACACCTTGAACACTTAGATCTCCCGCGTAGAATCATCAGCTATTTACGCTTTGAACCATCGTATACATGTGCTGGATCATGTTTTTCACGATCAAATAGTTCTACACGGACAATAAGAAGTGATAGTTTTGACCTATGATGATAAAATCATGTCATACCATGGTGTGCGATGGGTGTCGGGGGGTGAGAATGAAGTAATCCGTCTTGCTTGCTTGTGAATGAATGAATGAATCAATGAACGAACAGTATTCACTGTCACTGTACTATTTCTTCTTCTTCCTCTTCTGCTATGCTACATGGAATGTTATCTGTCCATCAGTCTCCTTTTAAAACTCACACACACGCACGCACATATACATGCATACAAACATACATACATACACGTACTATCGCAGTTGACATTTCTGTTCATTCTAGGATGATTATAACTGGGTAAGTAAGTTCGCCTTCCATCGTTCTTTTCTATTATTTTATTATTCTTGTTGTTTGATGGCAGAAACTACCGTCTTTTTCCTCTCCTGTCGCCTCTTCTCCCACCCCAATGATATTCTACAATGACATCCTTAGGAGGAGAAAGAGGAAAAAAACATGGTAGATGAATAGTCTTCGATATCTGCTATGGATATTGTAATGCTTTTGGTTCCTTGAGTGTGTTGTTTGCCCTCTTCTTTCCCTCTTACTTTCAAACTGTGTCACATAACCGCGGATCCTGCTGATGCAACATTACCTAATTCTTTACGCACAAAATAAACATTGTTTTTGTATTTTCTCTGTTTTTCGAGAATTTTTATATACATATGTAAACATATTTCCACCAACCTCCGCCCCCTACTTGTCTCTTTATAGATTGAATTCTGTGGTATAAATCATTTTGATAGGGCCACGAATAGTACTCATTGTATTCATTACTAATTGATAGGGTTATCATTCTATTCTGTGTGTGTGTGCATTCATAAAAATTGTTCCTCCCCCGCGTGAACCATTGCTACTTCTCTCTTCTCTCTCCTTTGAATCCTATTCGCCTTCTTCTTCTAATCAATGTCATCTTGTACCCTGTGATCAGTCGCCTGTTGTTTTTTGGAATGTGTGTACAGCAAAAGAAAAAAAATATTTCCCAGTGTTAAAAAAAAAACTCAATAATTTCATTGTCTTTCGTATATATTTTCATGCTTTTTTTCTGAAAATTCGCCCCTTTTTTGTATGTCGATGTGTATGTGTTTGTATGACGACAGCTCTAAATTTCCATCTGCTCTACTAAATATATATATGTATAGGTTACGTAATAATATTTTCTTTTGGTCTTTCTCTTTTCTGATTTGAATCGGTGAAAGTGAGACATCAGAAATATTGAATACATATTTCTCGGGACAAGATGGGAAAGCTGTTTCCTTGGTGACTGATTTTAGGCTTTGTTTAAGTTTCATGATGATATTTTCCTTTCTCTTCTCTGAGACTGTATTGGCGTAGTGTTCGAATGACGCCCGTTCATCAACAGTTAAATCATAAAGAACGTGGGAGCTTATTGAGACGTTTTGTTCCAGTTCAGCTAATCTGGATCGAACGGCATCAATGTGATTCTGGGTGTGTCTTCTGAGCGTGCGTGAATTGGGGGATATATGGTTTCGTCTCGGATTTTTCCAGAATGCTTTCGGGTATTCATGCTTATCCAGACAGCTTTTCCAGAAGGAAATCTTCTCATTCGCTTCAGCAAGCTTGACGGACAAATGTAGAAACTTGTTCAGTTCCTTTACCGTCGAACGGTCTTTGCTCGTCTTCAAATCACGGAATATACACATTTGATCATAGGGAATAGAAAGACAGTTGCAGCGAAGAAAATTTTCTTTTCGACGAAGTCATCATCTAGGCTGTACATTCGTGTATTTATATCAAATGGATGGGAAAGTTCCAGAACAATTTCTGGTTAGGGGTTGAATTAATAAAAATTACAATTAGGAATTAGAATGCCATAATAAACAGGGGGATGGGTAAAACTCAAACAAAGTAGCATAATAACTAAGATAATTGACATTGTGCAATTGGGGGTTAGAAATGTAAAAAATAACAAAATATACAGGATGTTTGGATAAGAAACTAGTGTGACGAATAATTGTTTATGCAATCAGGGATTAAATATGTAGAAATAATAAAATGACAAAATAAACAGGAAGTGTGGATATGAAAATATGGTAGTGTAGACAGGGATTAAGAAAACTTAAAATAACATGAATTAACAGGAAGTTTAGATAAGAAGGGCGATGGGATGGTCATTATTAAAAAATTTACCTGTTTATGATGGCCATGGCAGGGACAGGGGTTGAATGTATTTCTTTTGGATACAAAGGGTGGGTTTGAGTTTTTGGATAGCTAACGCCTCAGCTATGCCCAAATGTCTTGATTTCACTCCCTTTGATAAGTTTGATTGAATCTTGTATATTACTTTGTTGTCGCTCGGACCAAAATTTTGTGATGCATCATCAAAAGTAAATGAATTGAACACCAAAGTACAATTCGAGAATTTGATTAGTCAGACGAATGATCTAGTCCCAATTTCATATGAAAGTGCAGAACACTTCAAATCAACTGTTTTGAATTGCTGCCTCGACTACATCAACAAAAAAACCTAGACTTTTCTGATTTGTTTTGGGTTCTGGGTGAAAAATAGAACTTCAAGTTCGAGCTCGGGGGTCTTACTACTAGTATTAGTAGTGGTGTTGTTTTTATTTAGAAAAATTAGAAGAGTTGTCAATCTCATCGCTGAACTCTCCTGTCTTTTTTAACCTCTTAATATTGGCTAGCGAAAATCAGACGAGGTTGATGAAGATCTGAAGTGCAGGGCTGCAAAAAAACCTTTTGAATTTGTTGGTCAATTTCATTCCTGTATTTTATTTCAAAGGTTAGACATCATTCAGAGCACTGACTAAACTGTTTCGTCATATTTTAGCACTCTTTAGCACCGTTCGATGACCCCGATTACACCACGGATCAAACTCGGGACCTCCAGGTCAATATAAAATAGCTCGAGTGGCTGAATGGTCGATGAGCTTTGTCTTGTGATGTGAAAGTTTCGGATCCGATTATTGGTGGGCTTGTGGGGTATGCATTGATGAAGAGTCCCCAGATAGGGCGAAACAGTTGTCCATTCCTCCCTGGTTCGCCTTTAAAGGAGACTTAACAGTGAGCTCGATAACGGTAAAAAACATCAGAATACAAATCTGAGTTAATAAAAGAATATTGAGTCAGTATATTATGGAATTATAAAGGTTATTGGTTAGCTGAAAATACAGTTATAGACCTTTGCTACAATGCTGGAGTCGCACTCACTCGTAGAAGTTGTTTACCGGTTGTTGCATAGCCTTCGGACAAGGATGATTCATTCTTGCAAATTTAAAAGAATAAAGCATGGGTATTAGCGGAGCAAGAGGGCAGTATGAACCAGTGAGAAGAAGAAGTGACAGGCATCAGCACTATTCCACTCGAACGACAAAGTTATATATGACTATAAGTGAGGTTAATTACATCATATGTGAAACTAGTAGATCAGAGTCAACTAGATTGCTGGAATGTAACAAATTAGCTAGACCTAGAATAATTGACCCTGCGAAGTTGAGTAATGTGAGAAAAAGCTGCACCGTTGTGTAGCGTTCACTTGCATGTAATCATACAATGACAGGGTGGGGCAGAGTGACAGTATTAAACAGTAATATAGTTAGGTGAAGAGAGAGGCTAGTTACTGAACTTGTCCCGACCCCTAGATTAGAAATAAGAAGTGAAGTGGTAGAGCACTTTGACCGCTTCACTTACTTGGGAAGTACCATCAGCCCCAACGGGTTAATCTCTGAAGAAATCCCAGGACGGATACAGAGAGCTAGTTTCGCATATGCCAGTTTCCGCCGTCTCTGGCGTAGACGTGATATCCGACTGGCTTTCGACCAAAGGGCGTGTGTACTGCTCAACAGTCCGCTTTGTCCTCCTTTATGGCTGTGAGACCTGGTCATTGAGAGCGGAAGACATGAAAAGATTAGCTGTCTTCGATCGTAGGTGTCTGCGTTCTATCTCCCGCGTGAAGTGGTATGATAAGGTGAGCAATATTGAGGTTAGGCATCAAGTGCTAAGTAAGGCGGGGAAATCAGTCGACGAGACTGTGAAATTACATCGACTGAGAGAGATGGTTAGGACATGTGTTACGTATGCCTAGTCATCGCCTTCCTCGACAATGGGCAATGTTAGCTGACATAAGGTCAGGCTGAAAAAGAGCTAGCGGTGGTCAAACGAAAACATGGCACCAGTCAAAGAAATCTGCAACAGTTAGTCTAAGCCATGTAGGAAGATGTGGACTTCCTGGTTGGGGTACTAAGGACGGTAAAAACCAATGGTTGGAAACAATTGGTGACATGGCTCAAAATCGTTCTCAGTGGCGCAGATGCATCGACTCCTCGTGACTCATGATTTCCAATTTAACTGTTTTGTTCTTCGTTATTGCTATTCCTTTGTCTCACACCTCTGTTTACTGTCTATATTATACATTTCTCCTACTTTCTTCTGTTGCTTTGTGTGCTACATGGAGTGTGGCGACTTGAACTGCTGCACATATATGCAAAATTCTATGTCGAAAACCGACCGACCGACCGACACATGTGCAATCAGAATGACGCAATGCATTTACCGGAGATAAGGAAGGTAGCAACAAACAAGAAAGGGAAGTTGGAGAGACAGAAAGAGAGGAAATATACATGAGACAAATTGTGCAAATGTGTGACTAAATTATTCTTGAAACGTCATCCACTTGTTAACACTTCATCACTGTGTGATTAATAACATAAGCTTATCTAATAAGGATGATAATTAAGTCGAAAATTTTACACTATGTTCGGGTTGTGCTAGGCTAACGGCAGCAGGTGAGTAAATGTATTGGAACGCCGAAGTTTGGTTTATATAAAATATTAGCTCTGTTGTGTTAAGTACATAAATGCGTGATCCACGTAGTAGATTTGACGTGATCAGGAGTCACACTTATTCCGTGAAGGCTGATGATACTGTCCCGAGTGAAGTAAGGGTGTATGGGATTCAAACCTAGTACCCATTTCTTACAAATCTAGTGCCTAAGCCAATTAGCTGAATCCCTCTCTCGTAGATTACTTATAATTTTAACCAATTTGCCGATGTCAAGTAGTTGTAGAGTGTTAATTTGTTGTAGAACAAAATATAGACCTCCTTACTGTTCGAATTTTTCTACTGTTCACTGATGATGGGCGGTTCTAGCAAATTCAAAGTTCTGTTCACCTCATTTCACTTCCTGGTTAACTCGTTTTACTTGAGCAGACCAACTGATCAATTCACATATAAGTGACTTACAGTAGTTTCCCAATTTTCTGAACATGTGCCGAAAAACCTTCGTCTGAAGGGAACAAACGCTTACACTAGGTTTCTGAAACAACTGTTGTTCTTCCTTTATTCAAATTCTAAAAAAGACGGTTGCAGCGAAGAAAATTTTCTTTTCGACGAAGTCACCATCAACTAGGCTGTACATCCAAGTGTTTATAATAAGTGGGTGGGAAAGTTCCAGAATAATTTCCGGTCAAGGGTCAAATTATTAAAATTACAATTAAGTATTAAAATGCCATAATAAACAAGGGGGGGGGGCGGATAAAACTCAAACAAAGTAGCATCACAATTACTGAGAAGACTGATATATTGTGCATTTAGGGGTTAGAATTGTAGAAATAACAAAATAGACAGGATGTTTGCATAAAAGTTCTAGTGAGATCATAAGTAATGTGACGAATAACTGTTTATACAATCAGGGATCTAATATGTAGAAATAATGAAATGACAAAATAGACAGGAAGGAAGTTCGGATATGAAAATATGGTAGTGTAAATAGGGATTAAAAAAGTTTTATCCGTCCCCTCCTGTTTATTATGGCATTTTAATTCCTAATTGTAATTCTATTAACCTGACTCTTGGCCGGAAATTATTCTGGAACTCTCCCACCCATTTATTATAAATACACGAATGTACAGCCTAGTTGATAATTTCGTCGAAGAGGAAATTTTCTTCGCTGAAACCATCTTTTTAATTATTCAAATTCATAAAAAGGAGTAAATTTATGAAGTTTCTGAATAGTCGCCTCCCCGCAGGATATCTTGTATCGATTTGAAATTCAGTGGCCCATGAATTCATTTTTAAAACCATGGAGTATTTGACTCTTCAGCAGTGCACATTTACGACCCCACTGAGGATGAAACTGAGGACAACCTTAAGTCCGATGACTATTCAGCCATTTTAGCCGGAATCCAATAGCCCATGAATTTTAACGTGTCAGCTTGCGACTGGATTGTGTTGGAGGTAGAGCAAGTATCTGGCTAAATTTTCAACGGACTTGATCTCAAGGTCCTGTCCTGACTGGGATGATCTTTAGTCGGATGATGGGTGTGTACTGATGGAGAGTGTCACACTAGGATCAAACAGCTGTCCACCAGTACTCCTAGCTGGTTTTTAATGGTTCTCCAACTGAGATCATTCTGTGATCAAAATTGAAACAAATCCAATCCCTACAAACTAAATATTGAAAATTCATTTGATTTACTGCACATGAGATAGTAATCAGCTTTCATAGATTCTAATACAGATGTCAGGGCTACTTGCCTTTCTTGACTGAATTAATTACGTTGAGTTGAACATAGGCTTCAGGCGTAATAAAGTTTCAGTATCCAGTAGGTGTGCTGCTTTTGTGAGGTGAGGTCATTATCTCCCCCTCCCTTCTGCGTTGAATATATTTTATTTTTTTTATTTTGATTTACAGCTTGATTCCACACCGTATTTTCAGTACAAGTGTGGAATTTTCAGCATGGATATCGGTAGCCCAAATTCAGGCCGACCATAGATATCGGGTGTGCGCCGGCAGGGGATCGAACCCCGGACCATGTGCATGGTCGGCGAGAGTCCTAACCACTGTGCCACCTTCTTTTTCAGGCCAACTAACGACTAGTAAAGTAGACGAGATTTAGAAGTAACTGCCAACCTGGAATCGAACTTGGATCCCTTGCGTAGCTGGCTAGCATTCTATTAGCGAACCACTGATGCAAATCATATCATTATTATATTATTGTTTCCTTGGGCTCCAAGTGGTGGGACACGTAGTGCTTCAAAAGTACGTCTCCACTTTGTCACATTTTTTGAGGTTTTCTTCATTTCACCCTACGATTGACCATAATCTCTCATCACCTCTTCACAAGATCTCCTCCATTTCCCTCTTGGATGACCCACTCGTTGTAATCGAGTGATGGCTTAGCACGCGATATCGTTCGACGGTCTCCTCAGTGGCGTGTGCCAGATTCATCTCCACTTTCCTCTGCATACTTATTCAGCAATAGATTCTTCATTGGTTCCTTCCCAGAGTTTCCTGCTGCTAATTGATTCTGTCTGGCTGTTTGATCTTTAATATGGAGCCAGAGAAGGCAGCTCTGTTGAAAACGCTTTTCTTGACCCGTTCGCTAAGCTTCCGACCTATTTAGAAGCACTGACTGACTTCACATTTCTGTTGAAAATTCAAATCTTGTTCTTTACGTTGAGTTAGTGCAGAAGGTTTCCAGACTGGTTTCAGATTGATGAAGGCGTGTCTTGCCTTTCCGATTCTGCCTGGCTCTGACATCTTCATTCGTTCTGACTACCTTTAGTTGAAACGATGCTTCGTAGGTAAAAAGAAGGAAGCAACCTGTGTAATATCTCTCTCTCTCTGGTGGTGATTGGTGCTGGTTGTTGTTGTTGCTAATGGTTGGTTATATTCATCACCTCTGTCTTCTCTACGCTCACCCGCAGTCCTGTCTTCGCTCGCTACTTTTTCTACCAGTCTGTTGGTTTTTGCTTGCAAGTCTTCTAGTTTGTGTGACATTAGACATAAGTCATCTGTGAAATCCAGATCTTCTGAAGTCTTCTTATCGATGGTTCAGCATATTTCTGTCTTCTCGTTTCCAACACACTATTTGACGCGTAATCCAGTCCACCACAATTAGGAGTATCATCGGTGATAATGGGCAGGTAGTCAGCTTGTCTTACTCCTGTAATCACTTCAAACGCCTCATTGAGTTTTCCGTTGTGGATCACCTGACACTTTCCACTGTCATTTGTGGGCACACCATGGTGTTGAAGTAGTTTTCAAGCTAATTACGTGGTCAACACTGTCGAAGGCGTCTTCATAATCGTTTAAATTGAGGTAAATGTTTGACTACCGGAAGCAAATCATACGCTATTGTTATTTGTTTCGTCTGTTACACACTGCATACAGCTTTCCCACACCGACTAATTCAGTTTACTCAGTTTGAGTTGGTACAAATACTCAATATTTGTCGATATATCCCCTTTTTCACACAAGCAAGCACTTCCATTGTAATATGTTACTTTTATGTAACCAAAAACACTTTAAAAGCTATACATAAGCAGAAAATCACACGGCGTCCAATTTAAGCGTTGTGTTTTAAGTCTGACCACAGACTTATATTATGTAGAGAACCATTAGAGACTAAGGTTAGTACTGGGCAGCTGTTTCGTCCTAGTATCCTAGAATTATATTATTATTCCCTTGGGTTCCTTGTGGAACATAGGGCTTCAACTGCACGTCTCCACTTGCTCTTCTCTCTTCTGCTGTACTTTTCACCTCCATCCATGTTAATCCATACTGTTTCAACTCCTCTTCACACGATCTCCTCCATGTCACACTTGGACGTCCCACTCACCGCTTCACTTGCGGGTTCCAATCGAACTATGGCCTGACGCGCGATGTCACCCAGCGGCCTCCTCAGCGGGTGTCCAATCCATCTCCACTTTCTCCTGCATATTTGTTGAGGCGATTGGTCCTTGTTTTGTTTGTTCACATAGTTTCTTGTTAGTGATTCTTTCCGGCTATCTGGTCTTCAGTAGTATAGAACGAAGACAGTTGTTGATAAAGGTCTGCAACCTGTTGAGAATATTCTTTGTGACCCGCCAAGTTTCTGATCCGTATAGAAGAACTGACTGACTTGACGTTTGTATTGAAAATCCGAATCATTTTGTTGTTGATGCAGGTTGAGTGACGAAGATTTCCAGATTGGTTTCCGGTTGATGAACGTGTTTCTCGCCTTCCCGATTCTCGATTTGACATCCTCGTCCGTTCCTCCTGTAGTTGTGGCAGTGCTCCCTAGATAAGTGAATGAAGTAACCTCTTTCAAATCCCTCCCGTTGATGGTGATTGGCACTGGATGTTGCTGCCGTTGTTGTTGCTTATTGGTTATTTTCATAACCTCCGTTTTGTCTATGTTCACCTGGAGTCCCGTCTTCTCTGGCTGCTTCTTCGACCAGTTTGTCGGTTTTCGCTTGTTAGTCTTCGATTTTGTGTGACATCAAACATAAATCATCCACGCGCGAAATTCAGGTTTTCTAGGTTCTTCATGTCGGTCCAGGATATCCATGTCTTCTCGTCTCCGACTGTTTGACGCATGATCCAGTTCACCACAATTAGGAATATTATTGGTGATAATAAGCACCCTTGTCTGACTTCTGTGTTAATCCAAACGCCTTGTTGTGTTTTCCGTTGTGGATCACTTGACATGTGCCGTTGTCGAACAGCTGTTGCATAAGGTTGATGGATATTTGGGGTACGCCGTAGTACTCGAGTAGTTTCCAAATTACTTCGCGGTCAACGCTGTCGAAGGCCTTCTCAAAGTCTATAAAGTTGAGATAGAGGTTTGATTGCCATTCCATGCTTTGTTCGATGATAATGCGTAGAGTTGCAATTTGGTCAGAACATGATTTGCCTTTCCTGAATCCAGCTTGTTCTGGTCGGAGTTCTGTATCCAGTGCTTGCTTTATTCTCTCCAGGATGATGCGACTCAGGATTTTACTTGGCGTCGACAGGAGCATGATTCCTCGCCAGTTCTTGCAGAGTCCTAGGTCGCCCTTCTTTGGTAGTTTCACGAGGTAACCTTTCCTCCAGTCAGTAGGCACCTTTCCCTCCTTCCAGACTTTTTGGAATATTGGAGTCAGCATATCTGTTGTCGTCTCTGGGTCCGCTTTCAGTGCTTCCGGGGGTATTCCATCTGGTCCAGCTGCTTTTCCAGCTTTCAGAAGCTTGATTGCATTCAAGACTTCAGCTTTCGTTGGAGGATTGGTGTCAACTTGCAGTTGTGTACGTGCTGTTGTTGGTATTTCTGGACGGGTTGTAGGTGGTGGTCGGTTCACGAGTCATTTGAAGTGTTCCACCCATTGTTTATAATCTGTCTTTCTTCCTTGGTAATTGGGTTCCCTTGGCTAAAGATTAACATGAAGTTAATTTTAGTTGAGGAGAAGTGTGGCTGGCAGCTCAAACAAGTCCAACACAGGATAAAATGAGCATCCTAGATTCCAAAGCTAGTCACTACCAACAGAGACAGGAGATTGAATTATTAGTGTAATGTGAAAAGGGAGAACAAAGTCGTCACCAAAGTCCTGCCTTTCAAAAGGTAAAATTCTGAAATTTGGTATTCAAACTGAGCTGTATTCATTCTTTTCTGTTGACATAACTGTAGCTCGATCTATAACTTTACCTCTTTCTGTGTTGTATGCTAACTTTCTTCCATTGTAGTTTAGAAGAACACAAAGTGTAAATCTCTGTTATCATTCTCTTTGTGTGTCTTTCTTTTCCCAGTAAATATATTTATATGTAAATTTTGTTTCTAAGCTGCTTTTCCTCTCAGGAAACCAATTTTTTTTCATCCTTCAGTAGGATTTGCATTTCATTTACATTTTTGTAAGACTGATTGATGTATTGATTTTTCACAATTTATTATTTGTCGCTTTCAGACTCTAACTTTCAAATATGCGTTTTTTCATTATATCATATTTTTTTTATTCCTTCACGTTCCCAGTGGAACATAGGGCTTCATGCTAATGGCTTGAAGTTTCTGTAGCATTGTTTATTTTCACAGGATGGGGTTGCTAACCTTATGCCCAACGTTTCCTCTTCACCAGCTTTATTTCTGGCTTAGTGAGGCAAAGGAGTGCGCTGGCTGGGGATCGAACCCCGGACCATGTGCATGATCAGTGAGCGTCCTAACCGCTATGCCACCGACGCACATTATATCATATTAACTCTTCATTTTGGTTACAGGATTTCATCATGACAACCACTGAAAGGTGGTAAGGGAGTACTGGACAGCTGTTTCGTCCTAGTTCGGGACTCTTCATCAGTACGCACCTACCGTCTGGGTTTGAACCCTTGACCTTCCACTTACAAGGCGATCTTGTAGATGTTCGATATTAGTTTGTTTATTAGGTGTATCACACAGTGAATCAGTATTATTTACTGGATGACTCGAACAAAATTCATTGTTCATAATCATATCAATTATAATCACACGATTTCAAAACCTGAGTTTTATAGTTTTCTTTGTCCTCTCCTATTTGTCGTCGTTGGGGTAGTAGAATTTTCCAGATATCTGGCTGGAGAGGTGTTGAATCATTCCTATTACACGTGTTGGTTTGCAGTTGATTCGATGAGTGAAGGTTCTGTTATCAGTCTCTCCCTCCATTCATCTTGTGACATTAGATTTTAAAACTGTCATCCTATCCCATCCTATTGTGTGGTTGTGTGTAATTGCATGTAGTGCTATAGCTGAACTATTCTCTAGATTTCTTATCTTATTCGGGTCACCCAATCTAGATTTTGCTAGGTTTTGTGCTTGCCTAGTCTGACTTACTGCCGGTGTTCTACTAGTTTGACCTATGCATTTGACCTGACAATCATTGCAGGTAGGCTATTAGATAAACTGAATTGTTTTGTTTTAAAGGCTCCACAGAATCCTTTAACCAACAAAACTTGTTTCTAATTGAGTTTGTGGGTTTGAATGCTAACACCCCTACGACAAATAGGAGAGGACAAAGAAAACTATAAAATTCAAGTTTTGAAGTCGTGTGATTATAATTGACAGTGTGATTATGAACAATAAATTTTGTTCGACACGCCATCCATTAAACAATACTGTTTCACTGTGTAATTCATCTAATAAACAAACTAATATGGAATTACTTACTACCACAGTTTTGCACAGTGCGTCGGCGGCATAGCGGTTAGGACGCTCGCCGACCATGCACATGGTCCGGGATTCGATCCTCGGCCGACGCACTCCTTTACCTCGCTAAGCCGGAAGTAATGCCGGTGAAGAGGAAAGGTTGGGCATGAGGCCAGCAACCCCATCCTATAAAATAAACACTGCTACAGAAACTTCAAGCCTCTAGCTTGAAGCCCTATGTTCCACTGGGGAACGTGAAGGAAAAAAACAAATTTTGTAGATAGTTGACCCACTGGCCCATGAATTCCAACTTCTGCTAATCCAAAACATAGCGCGACCACTAGCCAATGTTATAGCTGGCGAGTTTTCGTCCTTACACGACCTGCTGTACCGTACTCGTCACGACTTCAAACTAGAATCCGGGTAACTACCTACCTGAATAGGAATAAACGTTGGTAGGCATCAGATCAGTACTCAAGTGGTGGTTTGCAGGGATTCGTTTGATTGGTTACTTGATTTTATCATGAGCCGATATTTGTTACAGAACTGGGAGTAGTGGACAGCTACTTCGTCCCAGTTTGAGACTCCTCATGATTACCCACATACCTGGGTTCGATTTGGACTTTTGTGTTTTTTCGAAATAAAACTGTGCTGAAGGTACACAGAGAATCAATAACTCCCAAGTAGCTGGACATAATTCCTTCGCTTTTTCAATTCACATGACTTCATCAGTTGAGAATCACCATAAATATAGACTTTGATGAAATTTGTCTTAAACTTATGAAATACCTGTCTGGTGTTTATAGCACTTCAATCTGGCTAACAAGCAGTCCATGGCGACAAGAATGCTTTATGATTGACTACTCATTTTAATTAGTCATCTATTTGTGATCACCTGTTACAGTCAGGTCATTTAGCCCCACGTGATTCATCTTTCAAAGTTATCTACATGGCAAATTCGAATCGATCCAAAAGTTTACGTTTTCTTCACTTATGCATAGCCGTAGCTTTAGCTATACGTGAACAGAAACCTAAATTATGTGTTCAAAAACGTTTTGTCAAACCCCTTTCTTTACCTTGGTCATAGTAATGTTCTTTCTAGTTTTTATTTTATTTTACCACTTGAATTCTTTCCACTTCACTTCACATCTTCATTCTTATCGTAATCGTACTCCTAATTTTATAAAATTTTTAGACAACACTTGACATTTTCAAAACATTTTTGATATCAATTCACTTATAAAACAATCTTTATTAATTTTTGTAATTTATCCACTTCAACTCTACCCTTTATAACATTTTATTTATCGGTATTCTTATCACATATATGTAGATTAACTGAGCAATTATTTAGTGCCACTTAATAACCTTTTCTGTATATATATACGCTTGAAACTTGCATTTTATCTGAAATCTCCAATGTGATTTTTAATTAACTATTTAAGTATAATACAGTTATGATTAGAATGTATGCAAATAATACTATTTTGTGACTAAAACTTGTCGACTCTAGTTAAATTAGACACCCGGACATTATTGTCGCAAGTTTAACCACGAACTGACTTCAGTTAAAAAACCATTCGAAGATCAGTAGGGTGGTCTGGACAGTTCTGTTAATGCATTCGGTGCAACTGCTGAGCTTTTTTCTAAATTGCTTATCTTCGTGGGATCAATCCTTCTAACCTTAGCTAAATTCTTATGTTCTGGTAATCTCACTACTCCTGATTATACTATTTTGATCTATGTAGTTGACGTCACTCCAAGTGATTGCAAGGTAGTTTGTAAATTATATTATTTTGTTCTAAATTGAGTCCACCTACAGGGACTTTTAGCCTACAGAGCTTGTCCCTATCTGAGTGAGTTTGTAGGTTTAAATGCCACCACCGTAATTCCTGCCTTATTTAGAATCCTACATAGGGAGGGTTTCAGATATCCCCTCTTCTATCTGTTTCATTTCATCAATTAGGTCTTCATTTTAGTATTACTACTGTGTGTGTGATTTATGAAAATAAAAATCTTGTCTATAATGGAGTTATACTCTACCACCACAGTGGCCAAGTTTCACTCTTACTCACCTATATGCATAATCAATAGTTTTATCTTCAGGATTTGATAATCATTCTGAGAGATAATCCTGCTAAAAATATCTATCCACCTATCTATATGTATAATCCTTGTATAGATTGAGCAGTAGATTAGTTCTGTCTAACTAATGCTATCAATAAGGAGTGGAAACACGTATATATATATATATGTATATATATACTTGCATCACTCTTGAGACTTTGGTCTAAATTTGCAGAGATTTATTTTGCAAACGATCAATAAATAAATTGACAAATATATATATCACCAAACTGATTTAGTATGCTTAACATTGTAAGTGTGACATATCATTCAGTCGCTGACTGACTGACTATCCTATTCTTGAAATTATCTGGTTATTGAAGGCTAGTCATACCATATATATATATATATATACATATATATATATATATATAACTTACAGATACTTGTTGTAGCTTTTAATGCTTTATATTTTTTCCCCCTATTTATTGATTGCAGTTCTGATGTTTTGATTGACGTCGCATTGTATAAGTAGTAGTAGTAGTAGTAGTAGTAGTAGTAGTAGAATTAAGGATTCTGCTCTTTTTTGGACTCATAAGTCTACTCTACCGTTATATATGTGCAAACCAAGTTCACTTTTAACAGTTTGAAAAAATTTGGGCATTGGGTATATTATATTCATTATAATAAAGGTTTATTTTGTATTTCCCAATGAATGAAAAACAAAACGATATTATTGTGTCTTTACTGACGTTTCGCTATCTAATGCTAACAGCTTTATCAAAGTATTATTCAACCGGAATTTACAAAATCCACTAAGCATATATATAACAAAGAGTTAAGGGGTGATAAAATAAACTTAGGTCAAGTTAAAAGGACATATTGGAAGTCAAAATAACAATGAAGATCACTAAAACAAATAACAGACGTAATAGTACATCTGTTATGGTATCAAAACAAAGTTTACTAACTTGATCATCGTTCGTTAGTCTGGGGTCATTTTTCGGTGTCAAGCTGGTCAATTGGTAAAGATAACAAAACCATCATGTGTAGATTGTTGGATTTGATCAGTGTGTAAAATTATAAAAGCAGTGTGTGTTTATATAGTGGACTTGCATATTACATTCGTGTCCATCATGATGGACTAAAACAGAATCTGGCCTGGTTACAACACACACTCCGCTCCCCCATGAAGTGACAAAATCAACACGAATGTGATATGCAAGGTCACTAAATAAACACACACTGCTTTTATAATTTTACACACTGATAAAATCCAACAATCTACACTTGATTTTGTTATCTTTACCAATTGACCAACTTGACAACGAAAAATGCCCTCAGACTTACGAACGATGATCAAGTTAGTAAACTTTGTTTTCATACCATAACAGATGTACTATTACCTTTGTTATTTGGTTTAGTGACATTCATTGTTATTTTAACTTTCAATGTGTCCTTTTTACTTGACCTAAGTAGTCTATCTTCTCACTCCTTAACTCATTGTTAAATATATATGTTGAGATTTTGTAATACTTTGATAAAGCTATTAGCATTAAATAGCGAAACGTCAGTAAAATCAGCAATATCGTTTTGTTTTTCATTCATTGGGAAATGCAAAAACCCTTATTATAATCTACTCTACGGTGTCTGAATTAATGAATGTTTCTTATTGTAAGAACTAAGGTGGAAGATATGAGGAGGCTGGCTAGCTGTCTTTGAATAGTGCAATATGGTGATGAATAGTAGGGTTAGGCATTGAGTGTTGGATAAGCAGAGAGGGCTAGCTAGTTGATCAGGTTGTGAAGCGGAATAGATGTAGATGGTTAGGATATACGTGTTCCGTATGCTTAAGCCATCAAGTTCCCCGACTGCCAGTGTTGGCTGACGTAGGATTATTTTGAGAAAGAGCTGCAGGTGGTCATAACAAGAGATGGGATTAATCCATGCAGTTTCTGACGGTCAATATGAGCACATGTCAAGTGATCCACAACGGAAAACTCAACGAGGCGTTTGGAGTAAACACAGGAGTCAGACAAAGGTGCCAATGATCACCAATGATATTCCTAATTGTGGTGGACTGGATTATGCGTCAGACAGTGGGAAATGAGAAGACAGGGATATCCTGGACCACCAACGTGAAGAACCTAGAAGACCTGGATTTCGCGTGTGGATGATTTATGTTTGACGTCACACAAAATAGAAGACTTACAATCGGGAAACGATAAACTGGTCGAAGAAGCAGCGAAGACAGAACTACAGGACAGGACTCCAGGTGAACATAGACAAGACGGAGGTTATGAAAATAACCAACCAACAACAGTAACAACAACAGCAGCAACATCCAGCGCCAATCACCATCAACGGGAGGGATTTGAAAGAGGTTACTTCATTCACTTATCTAGGGAGCATTGTCTCAACTACAGGAGGAACGGACGAAGATGTCAAATCGAGAATCGGGAAGGCAAGAAACACATCCATCAACCTGAAACCAATCTGGAAATCTTCGTCACTTACTCAGCATCAACAACAAAATTCGGATTTTCAATACAAACGTCAAGTCAGTCAGTTGTATTATACGGATCAGAAACTTGGCGGGTCACAAAGAATATTTCCAACAGGTTGCAGACGTTTATCAACAACTGTCTTCGTTCTATACTACTGAAGATCAGATGGCCGGAAAGAATCACCAACAAGAAACTATGGGAACTAACAAAACAAGAACAAATCAATCGCTCAACAAATATGCAGGAGAAAGTGGAGATGGATTGGACACTCGCCGAGGAGGCCGTTGGGTGACATCGCGCGTCAGGCCAGTGCTTGAGTGGAACCCGAAAGGGAAGGGGCGAGTGGGACGTCCAAGGGTGACATGGAGGAGATAGTGTGAAGAGCAGTTGAATCAGTATGGACTAGCATGAATGCAGGTGAAAAGTAATGCAGAAGAGAGAAGCAAGTGGAGGCGTGCAGTTGAAGCCCTATGTTCTATCGGGAACCCAAGGGAACAATAATGTAATAATAATAATGTAGGGAGATGTAGACTGTTTGGTCGAGGATATTGAGATGCTAAGAACCAATGGATTGCGATTGCTGGTGATATGGTTAAAAATCGTTGTCAATGAATGTGATATATTCAGTTCTTGTGATCTTCAGTTTCCACTAAATCTTCATATTTTTTCATGTAACTATTCTTTCCCCGTCACATTTCTGCTCATTGTAGTTTTCTTCGTTTCTCTGCTTTTGTGGGCTATTGAGAATGTGGCAAATTGAACTGCTGCACTTCTGTGCAAAGTTCTGTGGCGAAACTCAGCCAGTCAGTCACTCAATCAGTCAGAAAGTAAGAACCGTCACCGGTTAAATGGAGAACCGTATGCGTCCTAAAACCAACTTTTAGGGGAAAACCAAAGGTACCGGTCAATGTATTTATATTCATGTGGTCAAGATGCCGGAAAGCCTTTATTTCAACCATTACCAACACACTAAATATTATGAAATGTGACAAATTTTATACTAATCAGAATGAACGGCCTTATGCCAACTTAAACCATCTCTGGCATAGACGTGAAATGCGACTGACTGTCGACCAAATGGCGTGTGTACTGCACAGCAGCAATTCACTGTGTCCTCCTTTATTACCGTGAGTGAGATATGAGCACTTTAAGTAGAAGGCAAGAAAGCCTGGCTAGCTGTCTGTCATCAAAGGTGTCTGCGTTTTTTCTGCCGTGTTAGATGGCATAATAAGGTGAGAAATATTGAGGTTAGGTGTCGGTCGAGTGCTAGATAGGAAGCGCAAATAAAACGACGAGGATGTGAAGTTACATCGATTGAGATGGTTAGGACATGTGTTACGCATGCCTGCTTAGCTATCGCCTTCCTCGAGAGGCAGTGTTAGCTCACATGGGGTCAAGCTGGAAAAGAGCTAGTGGCGGTCAAACTTAAAGCATGGCTTCATCAGTCGATGAAATCCATAACAGTTCGTTTAAGCCAGGAGGTCGTCGAGGTGGTAAAAGCCTATAGATGGAGACAATTGGTGAATTAGGTGGCTCAAAATCGTTGTCAATGGTTGGGGCAGATGCGTCCACTCTTCTGTTCTTCGATGCTACCATCCATTTCCTCTCCTTCGCAGTTCTATTTATTATCTCTCTCTCACTCTCTTTTGAGTCTTACTTTACTCTTTTCTCTTGCTTTGTGTGCTATACAAAGGAAATGTGCCAACTCAAACTGGTGCGCATATAAGCAAAATTCTATGTTGAAACCAGTCAGTCAGTGAGTTTGCTATTTCCAAACTAAGAACAAGCTTAGCTTTCAAAAACGTGACATGCAATTTTTCATGTGGATGTCTCTAGACGATTATGGAAACGAGTCCCATCGGAAAAGCGTAAAAATTTCAAAACAGTGAAAATAATATAATGCCTGGGACTCAGATGAGTCAGCGATCATTTAACACATTATTATACATCAAATTTACCAACTTCTAATAAAGAATAAGCCACATGATAAGAAATTTCAAATTCCAAATCAATAGAAGACAATCAATAAGTCTGTCAATGAACAACCAATCACAAAAATGGTTGTCAGTAACGAGCGAGATACAACCATATATCATTCATGGAGTATTCAAATAAGTTCAGAATTCTTAATAAAACCTGTGCTGAAGATGTTGTCTGGAAGGAAAATGAAGGCTTCGTAATGCATTCAATAACCAACCAGTTTAGAGAACACAACCACATCAAAATCATCCACCCGAGGCCTAAATCTTCTCTGTCACTTCAAAATACTTTAAGCACCACTAACTACCAATCAGCGAATGACCTTGAACACACCAGTTACATGAAGGAGGTGTTTTTGATTGCGGAATACATATATTAATGAAAAAAGTGCGTTAAAATTGTATAAAGCTTTTACATAGGACGCCCTTCTCTCACATGTGATAAAAACATCTCCCAGTTTAGCGAAGGAGCATCAACTGAAACGTTACACCACATCCAATACATACATTCATCTAAATGATTGTAAATGTCAACCCTTTGTGATCCATTGATGGCTCTAATCCTGTTTCTTAACCTTCACCGAAACTATTCGATAGAAGTGGTGTGGGTTCCTGTTCTCAACCACGGCTGTATTCCTTCTTTAGTAGGACAGTTTCATCTACATGTACGACGACACCTTCTCCTCTCAATAAGGGAATTAGCCTCTCCATTTTCTAGGGTGCGATATCCCTGTAGTGCTGGTACCACTGAACTGCTGACATGAAATTTTTTCAGTTTCAGCAGCTGCACCTCTCACAGGCTGTTTTTTTAAAAGCCAATAATTACAAATATTCAATATCTGGGATAAGGACATGTGGGACCTGGCAAAAAGGTGTTCCTACAAAATATTAAAATCATCAGCTTACCTTCAGTGACACTAAATCGTCTCAAAAAGAAAGCTGCAGAACGATGGACATATCCATCAACCGACATACTGAAGCTTCTTACAATCATGACACCTCCGTAAGAACAAATCCATTCTTTCTTAACGAGCCTAAAAATCCAAGCAATAGTGGAAAAAATTATCCTCACCAAATCGCAAGCGCAACTGCGTTAAAGCAAGCATCTGACTCGAATCAAGAGGAGGAGTAATTAAACTCACGAGGATGAAACTCATTGGACGATTCAAGGTCATCAGCTGATGGGTTTTTAGTGGAGACTTAGTTTTAGTTGGCCCAAAGTGCTAAGTGTATGCCTGTGCGTAAGATCGTGTGATAAACGGCCATTGTGCACATTAAAACCGAAATGCAACTTGGCAACAGAGTATACTTATCCACACAGAAGTCTCTTTCAACATAAACAAGGCAATTTGGAACGCTTACAACTAGCTAATCAATAGGTGACTTCACTCAACTCATTGTCAAGAAATTTACGCATATCAAACATGAAGACATTTTGACAGAAAAAGAAACAAGTGATTGCAACATCATTTGAGAAATCTCATTAGTTGCGCTTTCATGTGACTCATGAACCATTGAGCTACCAAACATATTCAAAACAAATACCTAACAGACATAATCGGCAGTATTGTGAGCGGCTTTATTGCTCAACATTGACGTGTGGTTTGAAAGTATTCAAAGCGAACTGTATAATCTCTGGTTTATCAGTCAGAGAAATACTAGAAAACTGAGAAGATTTGTGGAGAAACATCAATGATATTTGTTAGTTATTATTATTCCCACTGGTGTCGGTGGGGCAGCTGTAGGAGGCTTGCCAACTACACATCATGTGATTTGGGGTGCGATCAGCTGCCGACGAACCCATTTAACTCGGAAACTCAGTAATAAGACTGGTAAGGAGGGAAGGTTGGGCATGGGGATAGCAACCCAATCCAGTGTAAAGAAACACCTCTGCTACTGAAATTTCAAGCCTCTAGCTTAAAGCCCTGTGTGCCACTTAGAACGTAAAGAAATAAAAAATTATTCCCCGGGTTTCTGAATGGGACATAGAAGAATTCAACATAACATCTCCAATTCATTGTGTTCCCTTCAGTCCCCTTCAGCTGGCTCCGATATTCACCATAAGATGTCATCTTCTCCCTACACAACCGCTCCCATGTCAGTCTCGGAAACATTAGTTGGGCAAAATGTTCTTGATAGATTCATTACCACAGTTCCTTGATGCTAATCCTGTCCGCTCGAACTGAAGACAGCTTTTAATCAAAGTCTCCATCATACATTTTGAAGTGACAAGTGTCTGAATCTGATATAGAAGCAATGACTCACTTGATATTTTTGTTGAAAATCTTAATCTCCAGTTTTCTATACCGAGTTCAGTAGATTCCCAAAATGATTTTGGAATAATAATCGAGGTCTATCTTCCTTTCCACATGCTAACTGGCTTAGACATCCACATCCGTGACATCGCCTTCAGTTGAACTGATGTTGACCAAATAAGTGAAAGAAGTCACCTGCTTCAAATTTCTTCTATTGATAGTGATTGGTGCTACTCGTTGTTGTTGGTTGGTTGGCTGGTTGTTTGGTCGGTAGATTATCTTCATCACTCTTCTTCTTCTTTACGTTTGCTTAAATACCTATCGTTGCTGTATGACTCTTCTTCTGAAAAGCTTGTCGATTTTCGCCTTTAAATCCTTCAGTTTACATGACGATAGACACCAGTCATTCATGTAGGTTCAACATGTGCCGGTCGTCTCACTACCCACAGTCTGCCACATGATTCAGTCCACCACTGTCAGGAATATTTTTAGCATGAACTGTAAGGTTTCATCATTGAATTTCAACTAAAATCACATCTCTTCAAGAAATTCACGCAAAAATTCTCTTTTATAAATTTGATCAGAGAAAGCACAAATATTGGTGCAGAATAACATGGATCCATGTTATTCATCGCTTCTCATCATCTGCGTATAACCTGCGACATAAACGCTGTGAGTGCTGGTGAACACTCAACCGTTTGTTTATTCATACTGGTCTACATTTGGCGGGAGATTAGAAGGCAGCAGATTGGAGAAATACAATACAAACTTTTCACTTGGTAATAGCTGCAACTCTTTTTTCTTTATCACTTGAAGAATGAACAGTCGGAACGCCCAACCGTATTCTGTTGTTCTTCGTTGGTTCCTGTGCATAGTATTCTGCGTATTAGGCATAGTCTCCTGAAACCAGAGATTGGTCCAACTGTGTATGCCAAATTACATGTATCTGCGGAAACAGTTACACTGAAAGAACAGAAGGAAGGGCCTACGTCAGGTTCTTAGAATATGTACTAAAGAGCTCCTGGTTGAAGGAGTCAAACAGTTGAAGTTCTTCAATCACCAAACACCTGATTGGTACAAGACTCCGAGTAGACAAATTGAGATCATTCAAAATAAGTGACAAACTAACTAGTTCAAATCTTCGGTTTGTTGTAGCCATCGCAATAAAACAGATAAAACCTGCCGTCGGAGGACTTCAATTACTCTGCTGATTCATCCCATAGTAACCCTCTGTTTTCTAATTTCAATAAGTTATCTTTTGGCACACCACCACCCCCTCCCAGTATCTTCTGTTTGAATTCCATAAGAGACGGTTATTGTTGACCTTCTGAGTTTCACTCACTACATTACATCATCATCTTCGCATTTGATCACATCCACACCAAACTTTGATCTTCTCTTATCTAACTACACAATTTGTACTCAGTGTCGTTACACGTCCAACAACAGATTTGTCAATTAATTTTCGAGAAACTTCTCTGTAACAAGATATATATATATATGTATATATAACGATTAGTTACCTTTATGAATTTACAGAAAGCAATAATAAGACGTAATTTATTTGAATCATGTGATGTGTATTTGCGCAACACGTATTTCGAACAATCTGATCACGCACGAACTTCTCATAGACACATGAGTGAAATTAATTAGGAGTTTAGAGGTGAGAAAATAGATTAAAGTCAGGTTAAAAGGACATATTGAAAGTCAAAATAACAATCAAGATCACTAAACCAGATAAAAGAGGTAATAGAACATCTGCTGTGGTGTCAAAACAAAGTTAACCGAGGAGGGTGATTTAGTGTGATGACGATCTGTTTTTGAACGCATAAAGGTGATTTAAACATCCTAATGGCCAGCCAGGGCTTCTATAAACTCAGGGAGGCCCCTCAAACACGTTATGTTGTAGATAGGTTTAACAGACTTGTAAACATCAATTTTACATCTTTTCTTTGTAATATGTTTCGCATTAGAGAAGCTAGGTCTCCTGTTCTCACCATTAATGGGTTCGGGGTATTTCATTTGCTTAGGAAGCCATTTAGGAGTATTCTTAGAGGCCAGCCCTTACTTACAGAGATCGATGAGTCCTCTTACATGTATGCGTGTCTGCACGTACTTTGAAACTGCTAAATACAAACATAACTGTTTACACTGTAACACTTCAGATACCTTATCATCCCAGTAATTTATCTCACTATGATTTCAAATCTACTAAATCATGTTATCTATCTGATAATATCTCCTCACTAGTCACTCCCACTCTCCTGAACTCTCCGCCATAACATGTTTAAATTCACTGTGTTCTTCTATCTTGTATTTTGTCTCTAGTCCATCCACATTTCCATTAGAAATCTCAAGTTCACTCCTTTCTCTAATTACAATATAAATAGTTAATCTCTTTTAACACTGAACAATTGTCTACTTACATCATCTTTGAAATTATGTTGCTTTTACTTTCTATCTACAACTTGAAATTTTTGTTAGCAAAGTGTGTTCCGACAGAATTTTGTAACTTATAATTGATTTATTTAAGATGTTAGCAGCTGAAGAGAATCCACAAAATAAGAAAAGTTCGTATTATCTTGCAAATATGTTCGTTCCTTCTTTATTCAAACTAATAATGGGAACCGGCTGTATGAATATATATATATATATATATATATCAGTGTAACAGTTCAGCTGTCTTGACATCCTGATGTTTCATCTCACTAAGATGGTCTTACGGTATGCTTGTTGATAGACAAAAGTGTGTTTAATTATACCCTGACTAATTTCATTAAACAACACAGGTTGTACACAGCTGATTAGTAGCAACAAAATGACATGGATCCATGTTATTCTGCACCAAAATTTGTTCTTTCTCTGATCAGATTTATAAAAGATAATTGTTGTATGCACTTCTTGATGAGACGTGCTTTTAGTTGAAATTGAATAATGAAACTTCACAGTCCATGCTAAAAATATTCCTGACTTACTGGACTGGATCATGAGACAGACTGTGAGTAGTGAGATAACAGGCACATGTTGGACCGACATGAATGACTGGTGTCTATCGTCATGTAAACTGAAGGATGTAAAGGCGAATATCGACAAGTTGGCAGTAGAAGGGTCAGGCGGGAACAACAGGATTTCAGGTGAACACAGCGAAGAAGAAGTCGAAAGTGATGAAAATAACCAGCTGACCAACCAACAACAACAACGAGTAGCACCAATCACTATCAATCGTAGAAATTTGAACGAGGTCACTTCTTCCACTTATTTCAGCGCCGTCATTTCAGCTGCAGGCGATGTCATGGATATGGATGTCTTAGCCAGTCAGGATCAGAAAATGAAGATAGACCTGGATTATTATTCCAAAAGCAATGTGGGAATCTACTGAACTCGGTATTAAAACTGAAAATTAGGATTTTTACAACAAATATTTCAAGTCAGTTCTTCTGTATCATGTTCAGAGACTTGTAATTTCTAATAATATGACTTGGACTTTCATTAACAGCTGTCTTCGATCAGACTGGAGAGAGTTAGCACCAAGGAACTGTGGTAATGAATCTATCAAGAACCTACGGCCCAACTTATATGTCCGAGTGTTACCTGGGAGCGGTTGAGTGAAGAGAAGATGGCAGCTTATGGTCGATATCGGAGCCAGCTAAAGGGGACTGAAGAGAACAGAATGAAATGAAGATGTTATGTTGAAGTCTTCTATCTCCAATTCGGAAACCCGGGGAATAATGTTTTTATTCCTTTACGTTACCATTGACACATGGAGTTTCAAGCTAGAGGTTTAAAATTTCTGGGCCAGTGGCGTTTATTTTCATGGAATGAGGTTGCTAGCCCCATGCCTAACCTTCCCTCTTTACCAGTCGTATTACTGGCTTGATGAGGTGAAGGAAAGCATTGGAGGGCTATCGTACACCGACGCGAAGAAGAAGGATAATCACTAAATATTACTGATGTTTCTCCTCAATTCTGCTCAGGTTGTTAGTATTTTTCTGACTGATAAACCAGAGATTATACAGTTCCTCTTGAATACTTTCAAACCACACGTCAATATGAAGCGATAAAGCCGCTCACAATATTCATGATTATGTGTGTCAGGTATTTTTAGTGAATATCTTTAGTAACTCAGTGATGTATGAATCACATGAAAGCGCAACTAATGAGATTTCTCAATTGATGTTGTATTTATTTGTTTCTTTTTCTGTCAAAATATCTTCACGATTGATATGAGTAAATTTCTTGACAATAGGTTGAGCGAAGTCGCCTATTGATTATCTACTTGTGACCATTTCAAATTGGTTTGTTTAAGTTGAAAGAGACTTCTGTGTTTAAAATATATTCTCTATTGCCAAGTTGCCTTTGATTGTATTGTGCACATTGGCCGTTTATCACAGGATCTCATGCACGGGCATACACTGAGTATTTTGGGCTAGTTAAATTTTTAGCACGATTATTTATTATTCACCTTGAATGTTCCACTGAGTTTCATTCACGCGACTGAAGGTTCTATTCCGTTTGATTCGAGTCAAATGCCTGCTCTATCGCAGTTGCCCTTGTGATTTTCTGAGGATAATTTTATCAAGTATTGCTTGTTTGTGGAGTTGATTAGGAAAGAAAAGATTTATTCATGTGGAGGTGCCATGATTATAAAATCTTTCACGAAGATTTCTGGTGGATATGTCCATGGTTCTGCAGCTTTCTTTTTGAGACGATTTGGTCTCAGGGAAGATAACCTGACGATTTCAAGGGCATACCTTTTGCCAGCTATCCACTTTTCCTTAACGCAGATTCCGTATATATGTAATTACTGAGTTTTGAAACAGCCTGTGAGAGGTGTAGCTGATGAAACTGAAAATAGTCTCATATCAACAGTTCAGTGGTACCAGCATTGGAGGGATATTGCATCCTAGAAAATGGAGAGGCTTATTTCCTTATTGGGAGGAGAAGGTGTCGTCGTACATGTAGATTAAACTGTTTTACTAAAGAAAGTATACAGCCGTGGTCGAGAACTGGCATCCACACCAATTCTATCGAAGGGATTTGCTGAAGGTTAAGAAACAGTATAAGAGCCATCGATGCATCACTAAATTTTAAGCTAGAGGCTTGAAATTTCGTTAGCAATGGTTTTCTTTTTCGCGGGATAGTGTTGTTATATACATATATATCTTATTAGAGACAAGTTTCACGAAAATTAATTGACAAATCTGTTGTTGGACGTGTAACGAAAATGAGTAAACCTAATGTAGTTAGGTAAGGGAAGATCAACAAGTCAAAGATCTACATGAACGCTGTGAGTGCTGGTGAACATTCAACCGTTTGTTTATCCACACTGGTCTCCATTTTGCGGGAGATTAGAAGGCAGCAGATTGGAGAAATACGATCGGATGTACTATTTACAAACTTTTCACTTGATAATATCTGTAACTCTGTTTCATTATCCCTTGAAGAGTAAACAGTCGTATAGCCTAATTGTGTTCTGTTGTTCTTCGTTGGTTCCTGCGCATAGTATTCTGCGTATTAGGTTTGGTCTTCTGAAGTCAGCAGTTGGTCCAGGATTTTTGAGATTTGGATATTTCACATCACCCTCATATGTTACCTCAAACTGTGTATACTAAATCACATGTATCTGCGGGAACAGTTACACAGAAAGAACAGAAAAAAAGCCTACGTCATATTCTTAGAATATGTATCAAACAGCTCCTGGTTGAAGGAGTCAAATAGTTTAAGTTCTTCAATCATCAAACACTTGGTCAATACAAGACTCCGAGTAGACACATTGGGATCACTCTAAATAAGTGACAAACAAAATAGTCCAAGTAGTCGGTTAGCTTTGCGCTATAGCAATAAAACAGATGAAACCTGCCGTTGGAGAACTTCAATCACTCTGCTGATTCATCCCTTAGTAACTCTTAGTTTTATAATCTCATTAAGTTATCTTTTGGCATACACCCGCCTTCCCCCCAGTTTCTTCTGTTTGAATTCCATAAGAGACAATTATTGTTGACCTTATGAGTTCTACTCACTGCATTGCATCATCACCTTCTCATTTGATCTCTGCCACACCAAACTTTGATCTCCTCTTATCTAACTACATAAGGTTTACTCGTTTTCGTTACACGTCCAACAACAGATTTGTCAATTAATTTTCGAGAAACTTCTCTCTAACAAGATATATATACATATGTATATATAACGATTAGTTACCTTTATGAATTTACAGAAAGCAATAAGAAGACGTAATTTGTTTGAATCATGTGATATGTATTTGCTCAACACTTTTTTCGAACAATCTGATCATACACGAACTTGTCATAGTCATATGTTTGAAATTAATGAGGAGTTAAGAGGTGAGAAAATAGACTTAGGTCAGGTTAAAAGGATATTTTGAATGTCAAAATCACAATGAAGATCACTAAACCAGATAAAAGAGGTAATAGAACATCTGCTGTGGTGTCAAAACAAAGTTAACCAAGGAGGGTTCAGTGTGACGATGAATTGTTGCTTTGAACGCATAAAGCTGGTTTAAACATCCTAATTGCCAGCCAGGGCTTCTACAAACTTTAGGATGCTCCCCAAACACGTCACGTTGTAGATAGGTTTAACAGACTTGTAAACATCAATATTACGTCTTGTCTCTATAATATGTTTCGCAATAGAGGAGCTAGGTTTCCTGTTCTCACCATTAATGTGTTCGGGGTATTCCATTTGCTTCTGAAGCCATTTAGGAGTATGCTTATAAGCCTTTACTTACAGAGATCGATGATTCCCCCTGTGTGTGTGCCCACAAGTACATTCAAACTGGTAAAGAGAAATATAGCTATTTACACTGCAACACTTCAGCTACCTTATCATCCCGATGATTCATCTCACTATGATTCCAAATCTACTAAATTTAAGTATTTTGAGTGTTGGTTTTTAGGGATTTGATTGGTTTTAGGATTTTCATCATGAGCTGACATTAGTTAGAGAACCATTGGAAAACCTGGGAGTACTGGACAACTGTTTCGTCCTAGTTTGCGACTCTTGAGCAGTACGCACGCACCAGGACCTTCTGGTTACAAGGCGAGCTCGTATACCATTAAGCCACTTGGACCCGATTTATTTTTTGTCTATCTTATAATATTACTTCACTATTCACCCCACCACCACTTCCTGAACTCTCCACCATAACATGTATAAATTCACTCTGTTCTTCTATCTTGTATTTTGTCTCTAGTCCATCCATGTTTCTAGGAGAAATCTGAAGTCCACCACGTTTTATAATTACTCTTTTAACACTGAATAATTGTTTACTTACTTCATCTTTGAAATTATATTATTTATACTTTCTGTCTATAACTTGAAATCCTTGTAAATAGTAACTTCAGATAGAATTTTGTAGCTTATAGTTGATTTATTTAAGGTGTACGCAGTTGAAGAGAATCCACGAAATCAGAAGAGCACGAATGATCCTGCAAACATTTTTGTTCCTTCTTTAATCGAACTAATAATGGGAACCTGCTGTATGAAAAATAATTTATATATATATATATTTATAGATAATTATTTACACTGTACTACTTAAGCTAACTCGTTATCCTTGTGTTTCATCTCATTATGATGGTCTTACAGTATGCTTGTCAGTAGGCCAAAGTGTGTTAAATTATACACCGACTTATTTTATTAAACAACACAGGCTGTACAGAGCTGATGGGAAGCGATGAAATGACATGGATCCATGTTATTCTGCATCAATGTTTGTTCTTTCTCCGACCAAATTTATAAGAGGGAATTATTGTATGAAATTCTGGAAGCGATGTGATTTTAGTTGGAATTCAATAATGAAACCTCTCAGTGTATGCTAAATTTATTCCTGACTGTAATGGACTGGATCATGTGACAAACTGTGAGTAGTGAGACGACAGGCACATGTTGGACCAACATGAATGACTGGTGTCTATCGTCATATAAACTCAAGGATATGAAGGCGAAAATCAACAAGTTGGTAGCATGAAAGTCAGCCAGCAGCGACAGTACTTCAAGTGAACATTGATGAGAAGGAGAAAAGGGAGACAGAAGTGATGAATATAACCAACCAACAGCAACAGTGATTGCACCAATCACAATCAATCGTAGAAATTTGAACGAGGTGACTTCTTCCACCTATGCAGACAGCATCATTTCAACTACATGCGATGGCATGGATGTGGATGTTAAAGCCAGTCAAGATGTGAAAATCAAGAAAGGCCTTGATTATCCCAGAATCCTTGTGGGAATCTACTGAAATCAATAAGAAGAACAAGATAAGGGTTTTCAACAAAACTATCAAGTCAGTCAGTGCTGCTACAAATGATGTTCAGAGACTTGGTATTTCAAATAGTATGACTTGGAGTTTCATTAACCGATGTCTTCAGTTCAGCTGGAGAGGATTAGCATCAAGAAACTCTGACAATGAATCTACCGTGAACCTTTCGCCCAACTAATGTGTCCGAGTGTGACCTGGGAGCCGTTGTGTAAGGAGAAGATGACAGCTTATGATGAATATCGGAGCCAGCTAAAGGGGACTGAAGAGAACAGAATGAAATGAACATGGGATGTTGAAGTCTTTTATCTCCCATTCAGAAACCCCGGGGGAATTAATTTTTTATTCCTTTACGTTCCTATTCACACATTGAGTTTCAAGCTAAAGGTTTGAAATTTCTGGGTCAGTGGCGTTTATTTTCATGGGATGAGGTTGCTAGCCCTATGCACAACCTTCTCTCTTTACCAGTCGTATTACTGGCTCGATGTGGTGAAGGAGTGGGTCGGCAGGGGATCGAACACCGACGCGAGGAAGAGTGATACTCACTAAATATCATTGATGTTTCTCCTCATATCTACTCAAGTTATTAGTATTGCTCTGACTGATCAACCAGAGATTATACAGTTCGCTTTGAATACTTTCAAACCACACGTCAATGTTGAGCAGTAAAGCCGCTCACAATACTGCCGATTATGTCTGTTAGGTATTTGTTTTGAATATATTTGGTAGCTCAATGATTTATGAGTCACATGGACGCGCAACTAACGAGATTTCTCAATTGATGTTGTAATTAGTTGTTTCTTTTTCTCTCAAAATATCTTCATGATTGATATCAGTAAATTTTCTGACAATGAGTTGAGTGAAGTCGCCTATTGATTAGCTAGTTGTAAAGTTTTCAAATTGGCTTGTTTAATTTGAAAGAGTCCTCTGTGGAAAAATATTCTCTGTAGCCAAGTTGCCTTTTGGTTGTGATGCTCACAATGGCTGTTAATGAGAAGATCTCACTCACAGGCATACACTTAGCATTTTGAAGTGTTTTATAGCTCAGTTTCATCATTCTGATATGGTTGTGTTCTCTAAACTGGATGGTGATTGATATTATTACGAAGCTTTCGTTTTCCTTCCAGAAAACATCTTCAACACAGGTTTTACTAAGAATTCTGAACTTATCTGAATTCTCCATGAATGATATCGTTGTGTCTCGCTCGCTACTGACAACCTTTTTTGTGATTAGCTGTTCGTTGACAGGCTTATTGATTTTGAAATAATATGTGAAGATAGTAACCAGGAGACGCAATTACATCACGCATGAAGAAATTTAAATCATTTCACTTTGTGCTAAATATGGCGCTGAAGATGTTGTCCGGAAGGACGACGAAAGCTTTGCGACTAAACCAACCAGCTCAGAGAACACTTTTAATTGCAAAAGGCTTATTGATTGTTTTCTGTTGACTTGGAATTTGAAGTTTCTTGTCATTTTTCTCATTATTTCTTATAAGTTGGTGGATTTTATGTAATAAGGTGTTTAGTAATCACTTGCTGATTCTTCTGAGTACAAGTCTTCTAGAAACTCACTAGTATTACTTTAGGTGTTTCCCTTCTTTGGAGTGTCTACATCATTCCAATCAGATTCGCGTGCATAATTATCTACATGCATCGATATAAAGAAAGATTACGTATCGTGCCTTTTCATAGCTGATTTATGTCTTGGGATTCGAATTCGAAGGTGACGCCACTTTGATGGATTCAGCGATTAATGCTGAAATGAACAGCCCCATTGGCCTCCCTTTTATCTGTTCGAATATCAGATTAATGAATTGGAAGTATGTTGTATGACATAATTCTATGAGTTCCTTACAGGTTGAACATTGGTGGTTTTTGTGTTCTCATCACTAAAGAATGGTGGTTACATAGTTCTGTTTTGCTAAGTTTGAACCAATTTAATTAATTAATGCTGTGACATCATCAAAGAATACAATTATTTCATTGTCATCCACTTGAATACTTTTGATTTTTTCTAGAAATTGGATTGGCGAATTGGTACAATGTTCGCATGGATCCATGAGATATTTTAATTTTCTGAAAAGTTGTTTAGATAGATTATATATTGGTGTTCCTGACAGGTGAACAACGATTGGTCGTAAGGCAATGTATGGTTTGTGTAGTTTCAGTCTACTGTGAAATCGAGGTAAAACAGGTCCGTTAGATTTCATTCACCACTGATCTGGTTCTCTAATCTGTTCCGATTTCGTTAGTTTATTTAACGTTGTTCTGATTCTGTTACATAATGTTTGTATGAGGGTTTTACTCAACTGTAGATATACATTATTATCCTTGAGTGAATCATCTCCCCTGACATGCAGTGTATGTCAGGGGAAGTCGTCCACTTCATTGCTTACTGAGGCTTGTGTCCCTCAGGGCGCTCTCCTTTCTCTCTTTCTGTTTTCTTTCTTCTTGCATGACTTGCCTCACTCTGACGAAATGAACTTTGCTAAGTATGCCAACGATTTAACTGTTTCAATGTCTGTTAACTCCTAGCTAGACTGCACTAAGATGAACAGACTTCTATCAGGAGTCAGCAAATGGTCTTCATCTAATGGCCTTAAACTAAATCCCTCCATAATTCAGACTGTTGATTTCAGTTTCCGATGTAAAAGAAAGTTAAATAAAGCTGTTGGTTCCTATGACGTCGTAAAATTTATGATACTGGCATAGAAACCAAGTCTGAAGTTAAGTATCTTGGTTTAATTCTCTCTTCTGACCTATCCTGGTCCTCTAATGTCTTAGCGATTTCTAAAAGAATATTTCGTATGACTTTTTACATGAAGAAGTTAAGGCACTCAGGCATTAATTAACTAACCCCTCCCCTTACAGTTTGTCAACTCCTGCATCTTACCTATTCTTCTTTACTGTTCACCCTTATTCTTTCCTGGATTGTTTAAAAAGGACTATGTCATACTTCGTAGAACTCTGAAGACTGTCAATTAGTAGGGCGAGTGGTATCCCATTGGGCCATATCGTTGCCATTGTCACTGATAGGCATTTGATGTCATGCAACAGATTCGCTAGAGGAATTTTGTCAGACTGTGAGCATCCACCGCGGCACCCTCAGCTCCAACCTTTTGTCTCTTCAGGTAAAACAAGAGGTCTTTTCAGAAGACTTTATGCACGTACGTCTCATTATAAAAATTCCACTATACCATATTTGGCACGTACATTATGTGATGAAAATAGTGTTAGGCATGAACTAACTAACCTTCTTTGCACTAGTAAACAAACCATTTTCCTCCATCCTTATAACATCAACTTTTATTGTTAATGCAATTTTTACATTTATAATCTCAAATTTTTGTTTTTATTTGTTTATTTTTTCATAAGTATGAACATCACTTAAGCTGTGTTATCACTGTTAATGTTGTCTTTCGCCTCACCATGCTGCTATATCAACAGAACATTAGATCCAATAATCTGTAACATGCTGAAATTTACAAACTGAATCGACAATACTGTTTGAAACAAACTCACTGTTACTATTATTATTATATTTATTATTCTCATTTTGTACTTGGAATATTTTTGACCTTATACCGTAAATATGGACAAATTCCTCTGGTTAATTTCGTTTTAATCTTTGATTTTGTTTATATTTTGAGTAAATCAGATGCAAGATATTGTGACAAAAGTTGAGAATTCCTTTCTGTATTATAAATAGTGCTGTTTTTGGAATAAAGGAGATTATTATTACTATTTCTTCAATTTAGTCTTCTGTATCCATGACTACTGTCGCTCTTCCTTTATTCAACGGGTAGTATAGCCGTTCTGTTTTCTATTTTTCTATTTCTTCATTGCATGTTTTGTATTTTTTGTGTGTGATTTTGGGTACTATACAACTCAGAGCGTGAAGAACCTAGAAGACCTGGATTTTGCATATGATTTATGTTTGATGTCACCTACAAGCAAAACCCGACAAACTGGTCGAAGAAGCAACCAGAGAAGACAGGACTCCAGATGAACAGAGGCAAGACGGAGGTTATGAAATAACCAAACAACAACAACAACAACAACACCTGCAACACCCAGCGACAATCACCATCAACGGCAGCGAATTGAAAGAGGTTACTTCATTCACTTATCTAGAGAGCATTGTCTCAACTACAGAAGCAAAGCACGAGGATGTCAAATCGAGAATCAAGAAGGTGAGAAACACATTCATCAACCTGAAACCAATCTGGAAATCTTCGTCACTCAACTCAGCATCAACAACAAAATGATTCGGATTTTCAATACAAACGTCAAGTCAGTCAGTTCTTCTATACGTACGGATCAGAAACTTGGCGGGTCACAAAGAATATTTCCAACAGCTTGTTGCAGACCTTCATCAACAACTGTCTTCGCTGGCTCTATACTGAAGATCAGATGGCCGAAAAGAATCACCAACAAGAAACTATGAGAACAAACGAAACAAGAACCAATCGTCAAACAAATATTCAGGAGAAAGTGGAGATGGATTGGACACTCGCTGAGGAGGCCACTCGCTGGGTGACATCGCGCGTCAGGCCCTCGAGTGGAACCCGAAAGGGAAGCGGCGAGTGAGACGTCCAAGGGTGACATGGAGGAGATCGTGTGAAGAGGAATTGAAACAGTATGGATTAACATGGATGCAGGTGAAAACCACAGCAGAAGAGAGAAGCAAGTGGAGACGTGCAGTTGAAGCCGTATCTTCCACTAGGAACCTAAGGGAACAATAATACAACTCAGAGAAGACAACGAAATCAAACTCATCCAGCTGAGCAATAAATCTTCGTCATTATCAAAGTACTTGATTTATAGCGGATCAGAGTTACCTCTATCTCTCATGTTTTTCATTTAATCTATCGCTAGTCTATTCAAGAATTTTGCAGAACACATCAGAGACAGTATACTACTTGTAAGATCTCATTAGTAGTACACATCACAACGATATTAGCTTGATCACAAGAAAACTTTTCATCCGAGGTTGATACAAGTCACAAAATGACTAAAGTTCATAGATTACTAGAAAGAAAAGAAAGAGTGCTACACCACTTCGATGTTTTGTAACAATGGGATCATTGAACACGTGAGTTGATCTATTTTAATCAGGAAGTCGTCTGCAGAAACAATTATAAGCGGGATAATAGGCAAATTTATTCCCTCCTACATTTTGGACATGATAATGGGTGGGAAGACAGTTGGCGGGTTGGGAGGGGCTCAGGAAGTTGACTGTTTTTCTAAAATCTTTAATGTACATTCCAGATTTTGGCATGGTGTACAAATAAATATCTGTGATTATTGTATATTTTTGCTTTCATTTATTTTGTTTGACTAAAATACGATTTCAGCATTCATGACAGACTGAATTTAATTGAGGAATCATTGTAAACTAGCAGGGAGTACTGGACAGGTGTTTTGTACGCTTTTGAGGCTCTTCATCTGTGAGGCAATCATAGATGGACTGCAGAGAACAGGTTGAAACAGAGATGAAATATTGAAGCTCTGTGTAGAAGTTGGAAACCACAGAATTTTGGAGCTGGTTTCATTGACTAAATAAGCTTCAAACTTTCCTTCTAACCAGAAGGTCTTGGGTTTAAACCTTGATTGGTGGATTCCACTGAAGAGTTCTATGCGTCGGTGGCACAGTGATTAGGACTCTCGTCGACCATGCACATGGTCCAGGGTTCAATCCCCTGCCGGCGCACACCCGATATCTATGGTCGGCCTGAATTCGGCCTACCGATATCCATGCTGAAAGTTCCATACTTGTACTGAAAATATGGTGTGGAATCAAGCTGTAAATCAAAATAAAAAAAAATAAAAACTAAGGAGAAATAGCTGTTCAGTACTCGCTGACTGTTCTCTAAGTGACATCAATCCATGATCAATCTTCAGACAGATCAAATCCCTGTACACTTCAAAAATAATATAAAGGAAAACAAATCACGAAATATACACATTTGATCCTAGGGAATAAAAAGACAGTTGCAGCGAAGAAAATTTTCTTTTCGACGAAATCATCAACTTGGCTGTAAATTCGTGTATTTACAATAAATGAGTAGGAAAGTTCCAGAATAATTTCTGGTCAAGAGTCAGATTAATAGAATAACAATTAGAAATTCAAATGCCATGATTAACAGGGGGACGGATAAAGCTCAAACAAAGTAGCATCACAATTACTCAGAAGATTGACATATTGTGCAATTAGGGGTTAGAAATGTAGAAATAACAACAATAGACAGGATGTTTGGATAGAAAATCTAGTGGGATCATAACTAACGTGACAAATAATTGTTAATGCAATCAGGGATTAAATATGTAGAAATAATGAAATGACAAATTAGACAGGAAGTTTGGATATGAAAGTCAATGGGATAGTCACTATTAAAACAGTTACCTGTTTAATGATGACTTTGGCAGGGACAAGGGTTGAACATATTGCTTTTGGATGCGTAGCGTGGGTTTGAGTTTTGGGATAGCTAGTGCCTTGACTATGTCCAGATGTCTTAATTTTACTCGCTTTGATAGGTTTGATAGAATCTTGTATAATATTTTGTAGGATTTTTCAAGTGGCGCTGAATGTCCTGAATTGATCGGATGTTCTGTCATTGAACTATGTACCCCTTTTCGTTCTCCTTTTAATAGCCAGGCTGGATAGTGTTCACGAGTGCGTTTTTCAAGTTGGCGCATGGTACGGCCGATGTACTCAGCTCCGTAAGAGCAAGTAAACTGGTATATGCGCATTGAAGTGGCCCAATGTGACAGGTTGTCTTTCACGTTCTGGCTGAACATTTGCTTGCAGGAAAACGTTAGTCGTAGACTCGTGGCGAAGTATGTCTTCCTCAGAGATTTGCTTCAATGTCACCTTTGAATTCTAGATTGAGTAGAAGTATCGTCTTCGGGACGGAAAACAAATGAATAATGTTTACAAATTAGAGTGTCAGTGGAGAGTTTTTTATATAGTTGTGCTCTCTGAGCTGGTTGATTTAACTCCGAAGCTTTCGTCATCTCCCGTACAGACAACACCTTGAACGCAGGTTTTTGAATAGAATGGACCTGATTTAATTCTCCATGCATGATGCAATTAACCACTGTCGTAACTGGTTGTTGATTTTTGTCTCTATTGATCCTATTTTTATTAATTTGGAATTTGGACTTTCATGTAATTTGATTTCCTTTTTATTAGCTGGTCAATTTGGTCTTAATAAAGTATCTGTTAATCGCTAGCTGATTCACTTGAGTACCAGGCTTCTGGGAGTTTCCTGACTACATTTCCGTTTTCATTTCTCTATTTAAAATTTCAACATTATCCCAATCATCAAGTTGGTGTCCATAATACTGTACATGCATTGACATGAAAGAATATATATCGTGTCTTTTTACAGTCAATTTGTATTCTTGAATTCGGATTAGAGGGGACACCAACTTTGACCGATGTAATGTTTATTGTGGTTCATACATGCAATTTATTTTGTAAGTGGAATTAATTTTATCTTCTTTTTCTGTTGGATCTTTCGATTTGCACAATGTCCGTGAAGGAAGTGATTGTGTTGGCCGACTGGCTGGCTGGTTTGTGTGGTATATCTGTTTCAAACGGTTTTAATATTCTAGCTGTTATTTCAGGGATATTTTTATATTTGGTAGAATGATATTTCTTGTAGTCTTTGATGATGGTTTCTTGTTGGTGTTGTAACTCGAGTTTAAACACGTCTTGGTGAAATTGTGACAATATCTCTTCTTTTCGAGGGCGGCTAGTAGGTATTTTTCCACCATTCTCTACAACACAGGAGGGGTACTGTGTGTGAACTCATTTAAACAATGTCTGCACACAGTTTCTGTGTTGTGAGTAATTGAGTTATTGCTAGTATAGTTGAGAATTTGATTTTTTTTTGTGTGTGTTGATTTTCTATATACTTGTGTTTCTAAGTTTCTTGTGTGCCTTATGTATGCCTTATGTATGTCACCATGCCTTATGTATGTCATTTGACTATCGAAAACAGTTGTGACTAACAAATACCACTGTGTTCTTCTGATGCGTCATCGTCATCATAAATCATCTTTTGTCAGATTCTTTCTTACGTGTTTTACGATTCTACAGATAAAGTTACCCATTATATTATTATCATTCTTCCCTTGGGTTCCTAGTGAAACATAGGGCTTCAACTGCATGCCTTCACTTGCTTCTGTCTTCTGCGGTACCTTTCACTTGCATCCATGTTAGTCCATACTGTTTCAACTCCTCTTCACACAATCTCCTCCATGTCACCCTTGGACATCCCACTCGCCGCTTCCCTTTCGGGTTCCACTCGAGGGCCTGACGCGCGATGTCACCCAGCGAGTGGCCTCCTCAGCGAGTGTCCAATCCATCTCCACTTTCTCCTGAATATTTGTTTGACGATTGGTTCTTGTTTCGTTTGTTCTCATAGTTTCTTGTTGGTGATTCTTTTCGGCCATCTGATCTTCAGTATAGAGCCAGCGAAGACAGTTGTTGATGAAGGTCTGCAACAAGCTGTTGGAAATATTCTTTGTGACCCGCCAAGTTTCTGATCCGTACGTATAGAAGAACTGACTGACTTGACGTTTGTATTGAAAATCCGAATCATTTTGTTGTTGATGCTGAGTTGAGTGACGAAGATTTCCAGATTGGTTTCAGATTGATGAATGTGTTTTTTGCCTTCCTGATTCTCGATTTGACATCCTCGTCCGTTCTTCATATGGTTGAGACGATGCTCCCTAGATAAGTGAATGAAGTAACCTCATTCAAATCCCTCCCGTTGATGGTGATTGGCGCTGGGTGTTGATGCTGCTGTTGTTGTTGTTGGTTGGTGCTAGCAACTCTTCCTAAAAAACGTAATCAAACTGCTACAAAAACTTCAACGCACAAACATATTAAAAATTCTAAAGTTACCCATAAGGATAAATGTTATTGATTTCACTAAACTAAAGTTTCACTTTTGTTAATGTCAAATTTTGTGGCTGAGGATTGTGTTTTGGATACTGAACACCCTCCTCTTTGAATTAATAGTGTTCTCTGAGCTGGTTGACGTAACTCCGAAGCTTTCGTCATCCCCCGCTGTATAGACAACATCACGTCAGTGCAGGTTTTAGTGTAAAATGGACTTGATTAAATTCTCCAAGAATGATGTAATTGTTTCTACAGGCAACCGTTGTCGTGACTGGTAGTTAATTTACTTGGAATTTAAAATTTCTTGTCATGTGATTTACTTTTTTGTAAGCAGTTGGTAAATTTGGTCTGTAATAGTGTGTCTGTTAGTTGCCAATTCAGTTGAGTACCAGGCTTCAAGGAATTCTCTGGCAGTTTTGGTGTTTCTTCTATTTGAAATTTCTACATTATCCCAATCATCAAATTTGTGTCCGTAGTTATCTTCGTTCATTGATATTAAAGACCATTTGTGTTCTTGAATTGGAATTCGAAGGGGACTCCCACTTTGACCGATGGAATATTTTTTCTTGCAGTTCATGCATGCAATTTATTTTGTAAATGGCATTAATTTTATCTCCTTTTCCTGTTGGATGGGTCTTTTGGTTTGCACAATATCGAATAAAATGAATGTGCTGGCTGGCTGGTTGGTTTGTGTGCTATGTCTATTTCCAACGGTTTTAATATTGTAGCTGTTATTTCGGAGATATTTTTTTATATATTGTCCTATTATTTCCGAAGACGCTCCGAATCGACAACCACTAAGTACAGATATCGACTTTAATTCAAAAATACAATGGATGACAAGAAATCGTATTCTTCGATTGTTAAAACCAATATTCTTTATCAAGTTTTTATTCGTATTCTTTCGTCTTCTAACTTGTACACGATCGAATCACTCGTGACTTCAAATTGCCCACCAATGGCGACCGAAACTAATAAACAAACGTTCAATGTTCATAATCATTGACATATATGGTAGAGTGAATTCCCATGTGGTCTGAGATGTTGGCTTTTCGTTCATGGTTGTACGACTCGAGTTTAAGCACTTTTTGATGAAATTGTGAGGATATCCATTTTTTTGAAGATGGTTAGTAGGCATTTTTTCCGCCATTCTGTTCGACACCGAAGTGCTGCAGTGTTTTTGGACAATTGTAAACAATGTGTGCAGACAGTTTCTTTGTAGGTAATATGGTAGGGTTATATACTATATTTAAGTATTTGGTCTGTTTGCGTTGACTGGCTATATACTTGTGTTTCTAAATTTCTTCTGTTAATTCTTTTGATTAAGACAAATTTCGCCATTCCTAATATATGTCAAATAGCTAACCAAAACAATTCAGTCTATCAAATACCACTGTGTTCTTCTGATGCGTCATCAGCGTCGTCATCATAAATCATTTATTGTCAGAGTCTTACGTGTTTTATGATTCTGAAGTTAAAGTTACCCGAAAACGATCACTGTTATTGTTTTCTCTAAATTAAAGTGTCATTTTTGTTAATGTCAAAGTTTGTGTAGCTTTCGGCATTGGAATGATTGATTACTTTCTGTCAGCTTTGGAGACAATAAGCAAAATTGATGCAAGAAATGTCACAGAACATTACTGAATATTATTCGTGCATGATTTTTATCTCTGGAAACGTCACGCTGGGTGGCCTGCTTAAAACGTGGGCTACCAAAAGCATTAATCAATACATAGTGCATATCATTTCTCTTAAATTCATTTTGTTTAAATCTAGTAGAATATGACCTCTAATAGTATTGTTTATTCTGGCGGGTATTTAAAATGTTTACAACCTTCTAATTAGCAAGTTTCTAGTAAACATCGGAGGAAGCATAATATTTGTTGGCAAAGTATCTCAGTACATGAAATGACCGTTCCTAAGGGTTGTCCCAGGTTCACAAAATGTACTCCTGAACTTTCTATAATTGACATTCAACCAAATGTCATGTATTTCTCGAAGGAGAAAAAAAGAGATATCATAATGGACTGGTTTTTAGCGCTTCAGTTCAGGTGGAATTACGTCACACGATCTACTGTCAATCAGATTTTTGTTTGAAGATTCTGGACGAAGAGAAAAAATCAAACAATAAACTCCGTTGAAAATTCTGTACATTTTATGATCATTGTTCAGAATAAAGCACATACTATTATTATATTCAAGAGTTGGTATGTAAGGATTACATTTGTTTTTACGAGTTTCACCGCGGATTGATATAAGTTAGAGAAGCATGGAAAACCAACGAGTATTGAACAGATGTTTCATCCTAGTTCGAGAATCATCGGCAGTACGCATCCACTGCAGTTAAGACCCATAACCTTCGGGTTACAAGGCAATTTCATACACCATTCAGCCACTGGGACCCGATTCAATGGCCAGCGCATGAATTCTAACTTCTAACAGCTCATGATTTAGCGCAACCACCGAGCAATGTCATGCAACGAGACATCCATCTTAGTGAGAAGTTGTGACCAGTGAGGTCGATCCAGTCAAGTGTGAAGATGGATGTCCCGCCAATGACACTAGTTGGTGGTCGTGTGCTAAGTCACGAATTGGTGGAAGTTAGAACTCATGGACCATTGGATCAGATCTCAGTGGTTGAGTGGTATACGAGCTTGCTTTGTAACCGGAAGGTCCAGTGTTCGAAACCTAGTGGGTGCGTACTACCGATGACAGTGTTTGCGTGTGTGTGTGTGTGTTCCGACACAAGTACACTTACCTAAATAAGATTTTGAAGAATTAGCTTCTAGGGATTTGCTACGTTTCAGGACATTGCTGCCTGAAGCAGGTTCTATTGAAACGTTGTGAACAATTAGTGGCGTCAACTACGTCGGGAGTGAGGACGAATACTCTCCAGCAAAGGCACTGGCTAGTGGCAGTCGCGTTAAAATCATGAATTGGTAGAAGGCAAAATTCACGCAGTGGCCATTGATTTCAGGTTCCAGTGACTGAATGGTCTATGAGGTTGACTTGTGATCAGAAGGACATGGGTTCGAACTCCCATGGGTCCATACTGTTGAAGAGTACCAAACTAGGTTGTCAAGACAGCTGTCCAATCCTCCGTGTTAGTTTTCATTTGTTCTCTAACTGCTTGGTCGAACGAGCGAAATTCTTTTATACTGGGGACGAGAAGGCGACCGTGGGAGTTGAGGTGGAATTGACACAAAGATTAGTAATTTAGCCAAAAGTAGCTAAATGTTAAAGAATTCTATTGACAGAAAAAGTGGGAGATGGAATTATGATGAAGGAAATCAGTAAGTTTGACAGGTATATTTGGTAATACATTATTATAAAAGTTTTTATATATCCTGATGAATGAATAAAAGAATAGAAACATTTTGACTGGACACTAGCAATTACTGGGATGTGTTGATGTTAGAACGCTTGCTGCCGACTGCCTCTAACCATCTAGCATCAACAATTCAAGGTGCACCATGATAGCGAGCTACCTAGAATGGTGGTCACACTGCAAACCTGACTGATAGTGTTCAGTCTGCACCAAAAAAATAACTAGATACATTAAACTGGTTATTAAGTAGTGTCCATTGAAAAATATCTAATACGGTAGTCCTATAGGAGGTCAGTTGCGAGCCAGCCCAAATAGCGTAGTGCTAACGTCTCTGACTGCCGACAGCACTGGGTGATGCAGGTGTGAATCTCAGAAGGGACATGAGTTCCTTCAAGTTTGCAGACTTGCCTTGCTGACTGGTGAGTGCCAAATGGCACGAAACCTATGTCATGCTAGGCTTCCTGTGGCTGATTGTCTCCAAACATCTAATATCATCAAATACAAATATTGTTTCATTTGCCGATATTCGGCTATTCAATGCTGCTTATAGCCTTGTCAAAGTGTAGCAGTGAGCCAGAATTTGAAAAATCTGAGCTTATATTTACAGTGACCCAATCATCGATCTTCGACATCAGGGAATTCCAATACGTCAGGAAGTAAATCACTCAAGCTCTGTTTTTACAGTTTGTTAACTCTTACATCCTATCTATTGTACTCCACTGCTCACCTTTATTCTTTCCTGGACTATTCAAAAAGCACTATGCCATATTGCACAGGGTATTAAAGCTAGCCATTTGGGCAGATGGTATGCTACTTAGTCAGAGAGTTAATACTATAATCGATAGACACTTGAACTCATGTTCAAAATGGTCCAAATCCATATTGTCGGAATCTTAACACCCCCTCAATTCCAGATTCTCCTCTGTTTGCATCTCATCTGGTAGAACAAGATGTCATTATAGAAGATTATCTGCTCATACTACCAAGTAGAGAAAATCAACAATACCATAGTTGGTCCTACCACATTCTATGTGATAGTGATAGTGTAAAGCGCGAAACCTACGACTTACTATGCTATTGGCAAAATAATCGGCTCTTTTATTTCTCTCCTAATCGTAAACTATGGCGACACTATTTCAATTAAATTGGAAGCTAGCTATTTACATTATTATTTCATGCATTTGGTTACCTTGATAAATTTTGATAGAGAAAGAAAGACCAGATTTGCAGTATAAAAAGATATCATCATACTATTTCACAGGTTCTCATCAGCTGCAGACTACCTGAAATTACAATAGTTAGAAATAATAACATTTCATACTACAATTTTTGAAAACATTATAAGATGAACGTATCCGGAATATAAGTATCACAATTTTTAGTTTTAGTTACCATCAATTTATATACTATCAAACTGGGGAGAGAAGACAGAAAATAGAAAAATCAAATAGACAGTGTTAGCTTTTATGTCAACATGACAACTCAAGAAGGTCAAAGTTCATCAAATTAAAAACTTGTTTAGTGAGTTGAACCCACTAGTGTGTATGAGTCATCAGTGTAATGAAAGTAATACGACTGGTTATCAAGGGAGTGAGAGGTTGACTACACTCTCTTTCTGTGTGCATAAGTTTGGTCTGAGACGTTTGATTGCAATTGCTTCAGCAGTAAATTGTAGTAGATTCGCTGTCCTTTGTATGGTTAATATTTTGAAGGATGTGGAAATGTCGATAAAATGACCCGTATCTACAAGGTTTTTGTTAATTGCAATTTGTAAATATCTGCTTCCTTTTAAGCACAAGTTTCTTGGAATATGCTCTGAAAACCAGATAGAAGGCCTTCTTTCTGTCCTTCCAATGTACTTGCTGCCGCAGGTGCACGTAAATTTATAAATGCAGTTAGAGGTAACATCAGTAGCTTACTTATGCAGTTTCGATTGGCTTATCGAGCATGTAGTGCTGTACAGTGTCACCAGTTTGGCTGCTGTCTCTCTGTCTGTTTTCGAGATAGAACTTTGCACTGATGTGCAGCAGTCCAAGTCGCCACACTCTCTCAATTTAGTAAACAAAGCAAGTGAAGAAAGTAGGAGAAATGCATAATACAGTACACAGAGATGTGAGACAAAGGAATAGTAATAACGAAGAACAAAACAGTTTCATTGGAAATCATAAGTCACAAGAGGTGGATGCATCTGCGCCACTGGGAACGATTTTGAGCCATATCATCAATTGTTTCCAGCCATTGGTTTTTACCGTTCCGAGGATCCCAACTAACCAGGAAGTCTAAACCTTCCTATGTGGCCTAAACTATTTGTTGTGGATTTCATTGACTGATGAAATCATGTTTTGGTTTGACCGCCACTAGCTCTTATGCAACCTGACTCTATGTCAGGTAACACTGCCTGTTGTCCAGGGAGGTGATGGCTAGGCATACATAACACATGTCCTAACCATCTCAGTCGATGTAATGTCACAGCCTCGTTGACTGATTTCCCCTCCTTACCTAGCACTCGATGCCTAACCTCAATATTACTCACCTTATTATACCACTCCACACGGGAGATAGAACGAAGGCACCTAAGATCGAAGACAGCTAATCTTTTCATGTCCTCTGCTCTCAATGGCCAGGTCTCACAGCCATAAAGGAGCAGTCCACCCGCCCTTTGGTCGATAGCCGGAGATCACGTCTACTACGCAAGAGACGGCGTTAACTGGCATATGCGAAACTAGCCTTCTGTATCCGTACTGAGATTTCGTCAGAGATCAACCCGTTGGTGCTGATGGTACTTGGCTGCAGGGAAGTATCTCTATATTGCTCCTTTCATCCTCTTTTCTCCTTTATTATTATTATTATTATTACTATTATCATCATCATTTTACATCTTTTGTACATTTTTAACTTTTTGTCACTGCTAATACCCAAAAGTACCCTGCTATTATCTTTTCTGTAATATTATTTTTTTTCTATTTTTGTCTTTCCTGTTGTCAAGTCAATTAAGTGGAATAATAGTGTGCCAAATGCTGAAAATTCCACACTATATCATAAGTGTTGCCTTGGAATAAAGAAAATTATTATCACTGTTATTATTACTATCATTATTGTTTACGTTTTCACTTCGGTCAACTGGTAAAAAGATAACAAAGCCACGTCTAGACTGTTGGATTTGATAAGTGTTTAAAATTATAAAAACAGCCTGTGTTTACATACTGAAATTCCTTATCACAGTTGTGTTCATTTTGTCACTTCGTGCGTTGAGTGGGGTGTGGGGGGGTGAGACGGATCGAAGTTGCAACCAAGTCAAATCCTGTTTTAATCCGCCATTCTTATACAGATAATTTGGATTCCATTTGATGATATGAGACGTCCTTTGTGATTTCTGAAATTTTTCTGGATCATTTCAATATTGCCAGAATCAGTTTTGTAGCATGCCTCTATAGCGTGTAGAAGACCTATGGCTGATGATTTCTCTAGCTTTCCTAGTTCAACTAGACTTCTCGATGGTCGAATAGAGGCTTTACAGTGTTCATTTCTTCTGATTTTGATTTCTCTCTGGCGATGTTTCTCCGATGTATATCGCATCACATTCCAAGCATTTTATTTTGTAGACACAATTAGACTGTGAATCCTTTGGAATTCGGTCATTTATACGGTCAAGGTTGCTTTGTAGCTGGCGTGTCTGATTTTTTTGAAGAAAACTCTGATGTTGTATTTATTGAGTACTCTTCTGTTATCGTCTGACGTTTCTGACAACAGTCGAGATGCATGTCTTCGGAATACGTTTTCGACCATATTTAATATTGGGGTTGATTTCGGTAATGCAGTTCTTTGGATAGTTATTTTTCTTGAGAATCTCCGCCAGCTCATGATGAAATCCTCCAACCAATCAAACTTAATCCCAACAAAAAGAACTTGTAATTGAAAATTCATCTGATGCTCACTAGCAACTGGGCCTGTTCAGACAGTGACCTGGCGTTCTAGTGGGAAGCCGTAACCAGTAAGCTACAGCAGGTTGAAGGCAATAACTAATTTAAGCAGAAGACATTGTGAAGTGGCCACTCTATGTCATGAATTGGCAGAAGTTAGAATTCACGGGACGTTGGATCTGGTCCCAGTGACTGAATAATGGTCTACGAGCTCGCTAGCCTTGTAACCAGAAAGTCCTGCGTTCAAACTCCATGGTATGGGTGCGCACTGTTGAAAAGCCTGAAACTAGAACGAAACAGCTATACAGTAATCCCTGAATGGTTTTCCAGTGGTTCTTTAACTGATGTCAGCTCATGATGAAATCCTTCAACCAGTCAATCAAACAAAATCCCTACAAAAACCAATACTTGAAAATTTCTTCTTCTCTTTCTTTCTTCATCCGTTTTCAAAGAGTTCGCCCATCTAAGAAGGCTTGAAACATCTGATATCTTTTCAGTGATGGGGACGGGAGTGATGATTCGAAATCTAAATATCTGTTGGGGTGAGTTTTTTCTTCCTTAATATAGATATATTATTATCTCCGTTTTCTTTCCTCTTAACTGTTCAGTCTATTAAAGGTGGCATACCGAAGTGGGATTCCGCTTCAAAATTAAACTAAGTGCTGAGAGAATGAAATGTGTTTGTCTCGCTTAAATACGACAAAAGTGTAATCAACCTATCTTAGCCATATTTCAGGTGTATGTTTAAGATGTCTTCATAGTGGTAGCCTTGATATAAGTATAAAACTGTGGTAGAGTGTAACTCCATTATGGATAAGTAATTTAGAGAAAAGTTCAGCAGTTGCACTACATGCAATAACACACAACCTTACAATAAGGTGGGAGAGGGTTAAGATTCTAAGATGTAATCTGTGTAGGTGGAGAGAGAGAGATTGATTACTGAATCTTGGTTCATCGAGTCTACACCCAACACATGCAACAGAAATGACTCAATGCAAATATCAGAGATATGGAAGATATTATTACCACCAGTCAGTCAAATCAGAGGAGGATAACTAATAATCTAAAAATTCTATTTCAATTCAAGCACATCACGACATTCTAACAAGTTACTTATTTCGACTATAAAAACACTCATCTTATTTCCCATCTGATTATATTTGAGCAATTACACTCATATTACTATTTCTGAATGTACATTATTTCATATTGATTTTTATTCAAATGTCTATTCATCAATTCCACTCATGTATATAAATGAAGGAAAAAGTTGTGTTAGTGAGTGACTTGATATGATTATGAGCAGCAATAATTTGCGCTCGAAACGTGGTCATCAGTTAATATTACTGTACAACAAACACTGTGTGACTATATCAAAATAAAATCTTATCCATAATAGTGGTAGCCTGCTTGAATCACTGGACTACCGCGAAATCGCTTTCCACCAAAATGCTTAATTTCCTCTGAATTTATCATGCATGGAATTGCGCGCTGATTTAACTTGCTTCCAAGTGAATGCTGTACAATTCTTCAACGAAATGAAGATACACTTAAGATTATTGTTTTATGCGTAAATCCTTTATGAAGCAAAAAAGTATTTTGGAACTAAATAAACTGAAAATATTTGTACCATATGTTCGCATATTGTCTGAAAAATAAAGCTTTATTATTATTATTAAATGTATTCTAGAGAATATCAGCGATTATTAAAAGTGATCTTGATTTAGACATGGATATTTGTTGAAAATTTAGGAAATAAATGTGCTTCTTTGATTGTGGAAGCAAATACATAGGTCGTACAGAAAGGCGATTGTCTACTCGCATGATGGAGCATTTGACAAAATGGTTGAAAACAGCTGAGTGCAAAGTGCCAAAATCCTCAATAACAAAACATCTTGTGGACTACGGACATGATATCGACGATGTCAAGTCATTCACTGTTGTCAGCATACAAAGAAACAAGAAGATGCTTGCAATTGCAGAGGCGGCTTGTGCAATTCGAGTTTATAAACCAGCTCTCTCTGTACAAAAGGTGATGGTCATCACTCTGAATCTATCACAGTAATACGTTTTACTTATTATTCTACCTCTTATTATTATTATTTTTACTATTCTTGATTAGTTTGAAACTATCTTTTATCAATAGCATTATCTTAACTCACTTCAACATTATTATTGCTAGTGTTATTATAACTATTACTATTGATTCTACTCTGTCTGCAATTCTTGTTATATTCGCTAATGACTAATTGTTTATCTAAGTGATGTAATTGAAGCGTAATGCAATTTATCTTAATTTTGGTCTCTCATACTCCCTCTGCCCCATCTATCTATTTGAACATGACCTGCAAAACATTCGCACCTGTCTTTCTGCGTGACTAATTCAATGTAGTTTATTTACTTATCTGTCTTAAATCTCCCAATGTAATTTCAAAAGTATATATATCCGTGTATGTCGAGTATTCAGCTGACGAGTTCTACCGAAATGTGATGAATCCATCATTAAATCCTGCTTTATTAACCCTTATTTCTTGTTTTAAATAGAAAAACAGTTAATACACAGTTCATTATGTAATGAAAATAAATTGTCACCAATGGAAACGTAAATGAACCTACATTGACCTACAAATATATATCGAAGGGAATGGAGATGATAGGGAGAGACCATTGAGCGATATCACGTTTCAGGAGGACCCTTGAGTGTAAGCTACATCCTAAAACGATGAGTTATACATCAGAGTGTGAAGTGGGGGAAACTGTATGAAGAGGATGTATGTTCCATGGTGATGATGATGATGACTGGAGAGAGTTGAGACTTCCAAGGGCAGATATACTGCTAAAATGGGACGATAAAAAAAATAATCGTCAAGACAATCAAAATGAGGTAGAGTATTTCTATTTACAGTAATTATCAATAGTACCAAGAATAACATAAAAAGGCGAATAACAGTGGTGGGGTATTATTCAAGAATATCAACCGACAGCTCCCACATCTTTTGTGGCGGTTCGTGTTTGCAGATGGCAATGAACCACTACCACTAGCTGGAACTAATGTTCCTGCAATGTCCTACTATGCTAGTAGAAAGGTAGTTTGGTTAGCAATTAGACTAAAAGCAGTGACGTTATAGTGTAAGTTGTCTACATTCATGTTCGAAGTTTTTGGCCGAAGTTATACTGCTGTCGAATAGACATGTAACAGGACTAGCGTGTTTCCCTCAGACGACTAGCAAGCTATGGAGGAGGGGAGTAAGCAAAATTTGATCTGGAAAATTGTACATCCAAAAACCACTTCACATGGGCCGTGTATGATCAGCCTCAAGTAGTTGTCTTCTGGACTCTGAAGTCAAGGCAATACTAAAGCTCGTTCTGTTTCAATTATCTCAAGAAAAAAATCAATTTCCGCGATGTGAGTAGCCGGGAAGTAATGACTAGCCACATACATACACAAACACACACACACTTCCAATTCATTTCTTATTGAAAGTAGGAGATTGAAAAGTTGCTGTCGCAAATAGCAAAGAAAAAGGATAAGCCAGCTTTTCAGTAACTGACTTATAATGGCGTGGCTCAAGTGTGAATTGACACTCTGATACTGGCAATGAGTGATAAATATGTGGGGAACTACATTCAAAGTATGCTGTGTAATCTCTCCAAGTAATATTCTTTAGGGAGAACTCAGAAACATCAGTGAAAAGCAAGATTTTTGGTAAACAAGATGCTCATACTTTGTATTCATATATATATATATCTGCGAAATTGTAGAGCTAGCTAAAGAGGGCTGAAAAGATTAGAACGTAGTGTAGATGTGTCACTAAGGCCTTGTGTTCCACTTGGGACTTAGGGGAATAATAAAAATGATCATTACTGGAAAGGTCCCTCATTGAATTTTGTTCAGTCAGGATTAGTATTTTCATCATTGATCACGAGCTGACACCAGTTAGTGAACCATTGGAAAACCACTAGTGGAGTACTGAACAGCTGTTTCGTCCTAGTTTAGGACTGCATCTCAGCACCATGCACTCATTGTGTTTCCAAACCAGGAACTTCCAGTTACAAGGCAAGCTCTCACACCATGCAGCTACTGGGAGCCGATCCAAAGGTTAAACTGGAATTCCAGCTTCCGCCAATTCAAGATATATATGATAATAATAATAATCTACTTTATTCCAGAAACAGTACTTATAATACAGAATGGACTTCTCAGCATTTGTCACAATATTGCATCTGATTTACTCAAAATATAAATAAAATTAAAAATTAAAACGAAATTAACCAGAGGAATTTGTGCACGTGTAGGATATAAAGTCGAAAATATTCGAAACACGAATTGAAAATATTAAATGTAGTAATAATAATAATAATAATCATAACAGTGAGATTGTTTCAAACAGCATTGTTGATTCAGTTTGAAAATTTCAGCATGTTATAGATTATTGGATCTAATGTTCTGTTGATATAGTATAGTGAGGGGAAACACAAAATTAACAGTTATAATACAGCTTAAATTATGTCCACACTTATGAAAAAAAATAAACAAAACAAAAAATTGAGAGGATTATAAATATAAGAAATACAATAACAATAAAGTTTGGTGCTTTAAGGGTGAAGGAAATGGTTTATTTAGTGGTGCTAAGAAGGTTTGTTAGTTCATGCCTGACACTATTTTCATCACATAAAGTACGTGCTAAATATGGTATAGTGAAATTTTTATACTTAAACGTACGTGCATAAATTCTTCTGAAAAGACTTCTTGTTTTACCTGAGGAGACACAAGGTTGGAGTTGCGGGTAAAAAAGATGCTCATAGTCTCACAAAATTCCTTTTTTATTGCATGAAATTTGTTGCATGACATCAGGTGCCTATCAGTGACAATGTCAACGATATGGCCCAATAGGATACCACTCGTCCTACTGACAGTCATCAGAGTTCTACGAAGTATGACATGATCTTTTTTAAGCAATCCAGGAAAGAATAAGGGTGAACAGTAAAGAAGAATAGGTAAGATGCACGAGTTGATAAACTGTAGGAGGAAGGGTTGACTGAGTTATAATAATAATAATAATGATTTACTTTATTCCAAAAACAGTACTTGTGATACAGAATGGAATTTTCAGCATTAATCACAATATTGCATCTAATTTCCTCAAATTATAAATAAAATTAATCACACAGAAAGTTTTTCTACATTTATGCCTAAGTGTCTTAACTTCTTAATGTAAAAAGTCACACTAAATATTCTTTTAAAAATCGCTAAGACATGTGAAGAACAGGATAGATCAGAGGAAAGAATTAGTCCAAGATACTTAACTTCAGACTTGGTTTCTATATCAGTATCATCACTTTCACAACGGTCATAGGAACCAACAGCTTCATTTAAACTTCTTTTACATCGGAAACTGAAATGATCAGTCTGACATTTGGAAGGATTTAGTTTAAGGTCGTTAGATGAAGACCATTTGTTAACTCCTGATAGAAAGTTGCTAATCTTAATACAGTCAAGCTGAGAGTTAACAGACATTGAAATAGTTAGATCATCGGCATACTTAACAAAGTTCATTTCATCGGAGTGAGGCAAGTCATGCAAGAAGAAAGAAAACAGAAAAGGAGAAAGGACAGAGCCTTGAGGGACACAAGCCTCAGTAAGCAATGAAGTGGGAGCCTTCCCCTGATATACAGTGTACTGCTTTCTTCCTGAGAAATAAGAATGGAGCCATTTGACAACCCAACAGTCAGTTTGAGCTTCAGCAATCTTGTTTAACAAAATGTCCCCAGGTAATGAGTCGAAAGCAGATGGATAATCTAACATAAATATATATATATATATATATATATATGTATATATATTTAGCACAGGAGCCTCAAACTAGGATGAAACAGCCGACCAGTACTCCCAGGTTCTCCAGTAGTTCTATAACTGATTTCAGTCCATGATAAGTCTTGTAGCCAATTAATTCCTTAAAAAGCAACCCTTCACTATTACTGTTTAACAAGTTCTGAAAAAATCATCGCATATTTTCATTTAGAAAGCAAGAGGATTGAGAAAAGAAATATTCACTTTTTCAAGTATTAGTTTGTAGATAATTGATTGATTGGTTACAGGATTTCATCATGAGCTGACATTAGTTAGAGAACCATTGGAAAACCTGTGAGGACTGAACAGCTGTTTCGTTCTTCTGGTTACAAGGCGAACTGTTAGACCATTAAGCCACTGAGACCTGATGCAATGGCCCATGAATTCTAACTTCTGCCAATTCACGACATAACGGGACCGCTAGCCAATGTCTCCGGCGAGTATTTGTATTCGCACCCGACCTGCTGCACCCTACTGGTCAAGGATTATCAATAAAATCCCGGTAACTACCTACCTGGATAGGGCCAGTCGCCAGTGAGCATCTCATCGATATTCAAGTGCTGTCCAGTACTGCCAGGTTTTCTAATGGTTCTCTAATCAGTGTCAGCTCATGATGAAATCCTGTAGCCAATTCACTCTTTTCAATTAGATCCTCCTCTAAGGCTCTACTCTAATATATATTCATAGCATTTTTATTACAATACACAACAGTTTACCAATCAATTGGCACTGATATGTTTGTTAACAATAATTAGTCAGTATCAACATGTCAGGGCGACAGGTAAAATTAACGAAGGGTAGAAAGGGTTACAACACGTGGATCGCATAATGCATAGTTTTGGAAAAATGAAGAGTAATTAAGGAATAGGCGTGTGCTCACGTTAATTGCGTGACAGGTTGTTAAAGAAAATACAGCGATTCGGACAATGATAACGTGTAATTAAAGATGAAGTAGTCTGAGAAAATAATAAAATAATTTGGATTATTATATTTTTTTTCTGGAGTAGGAGGGATGAAGTAGTCCGGCTTATATATTCATGTAACGTCAGTCAAGGTAAGGAAACTGGCTGTACAAATTTCTTGTGAACTCATCCACAAGTTTGGCCTCTTATTCAGGTGGATTCCTATGGCTTCGACCGCATGTCGAAGACGAACTCATAAAGCAAAATTAAGATTAGTAGGAGTGCGATAAATAATTTTAAGTGCTGTATTGACACCAACTTTATGTTCATTGTCTACAATGTGTGCTAAAACAGAGCTACGAGTGGATCTTGTCTGTCCCTTGCTTAATCATGCTGGATGATGTTTGGAAATACGATGATGTTGAAATCCTTCTTACTCGTTTGCATTTAGTTTACTTCATACTGTTATTATTATAATTATCATTATAACCATAATAATAGTCGTTATTATTGCCATGATTATGTCTTATGATTGGTGAGTGGCGATAGAATCCAAAAAGAGCGTTTCGTCCGATTTGCGTCTCGTCAGCTAGACTCAGTCGCATCCCCACTGATTCACAATATGCTCACAGAGATTTGGTCCCACTGCCCATCGTTTCGAAGGCACCATACAAGACTCCCGTAACCCAGATGGATACTTGGTATCAAAAATTTATCCACTGTTTATCATCACTCAGTGACTGCCAGAATGGAATATCTGATGTTCTGCTGGATGCGTCAGTGGTTCAGGGGTAGAATTCTCATCAAAGATTCCTTCACCACTCCGAAATCAGTTTGAAAATCTGTCGCACTCAACAGCATAAAAAACAAGATTCAGATTTTTAACACAAATAGTGAGTCAGTTACTTCTTCAGTATAGATCAGAAACTTGGCCAACGCTTCACGAAAAACATTTACTAGTGGCTACTGCAGCTGATCACTTCGGTGACTGTATACTGAAGATCAAATAGCTAGTCAGAAAAAAAAACTGCAACTAGAAAGGGAATGTCATCTGTAAGGACACTAACCCATACAAAATGTTCAGTCTGAAACTTGAAGCTCTAATTTCCGTTCAGAAGAGTGAAAGACGGCTTCTGGGGTTCATCAATTCAGGTATGAGAACAAATGTAACAACAGAAGACAAGGGCCAGGCAACAGATCTTTTATTAAAGAAAATCAACACATATTTATAGATTTTGATGTACATTATTGTAGATTATTGTTAGTAGAAAAATACAGTCTTTTGATTGGTTGTTTCTCACAGAAAGTTAACCTTGCATCTCTTTGTAGCTGTGTCAGATCATCTATTTGCTAACTGTATCCGCCTACGCAAAGCCTTTGTTCTCATTTTCTCACCACCAATATTGGGGACATAAACACTGACGTCAATCACTGTCTACCAACTTTGGCTAGCAGCCAGCTCTCACCACACATATACCTGTTGATAATACTGAATGACAATGAAGTAAATTGATAAACAAAGAGAACCACAGTGGAAATTCACTGGAAATGAATTCATCGAACCACAAAGATTTCGTCCTCCTGAATTATTTAGATTCACGACTGAAGTACTATTAAAAATGATTGATGTATATCAATCGCCTAATTAATGCTTGAGGTCTTAGGGCATAAATAATGCATGTTCATTTCTTCACACATTCATTCTCTTTGGCGTCTTCCAAACAGAGAATGAGTTAAATTCATTGCGTGAAATCCTACTGGAAAAAAGGTATCCACCAAGAATGATCGACAAAAACATAAAGGAATAGCCTTCGTCGACAAAAGTCACAGCTGTTACTAAGAAAAACCGCCTCATCACCCTGGAATTCAAAGAAGGCCCTGAAGCTAAAATTCTTAGAAACCACCTTTCTAAATGGCTGAAGAAGACATTTCCAGCAGCCAGCATACTAATCACACTCTCCAGCAGATAATTTATGCAGTCTAACGTTAAGGATAGGATACCGCTTTTGGACACCACAATGTGTATATATTGGTTTACTTGTTTGGGTGGAACAAAGTATATCGGCCGTACGCAACGTCAAGTCCACAAAGGTATTCTAGAACAATGTACAGAGGAGGAAAAAAGAGTAGTAGCAGCTCCTTCCTTGAACACCATATCATCTCTGGACATCAAGCACCTCCGCATGACAACTTCACAGTGCTACACAGAGTCCTTCAATTACTCACGAAAAGACTTTGAGTACGCTATCTGTACATAGCTGAATCATCGGCTATTCTGGACCTGAAACTGGATCTCTGCATTCAAAAGCACCACCTACATTTCCTCGACCTACCGTGTCCAGGGTAACGTTCTCAAGATAATTTTGATTCCTCTCATTATTTTATGAAAATGAGTCATCGAAAAGAAAATTTTCTTCACTGTTTACGTTTTTTCTTATCACTTAGTAAACAATGCTCGGAAATTAAAACTTATACACGGGATAGCTCAAGATTAAACAAAATATAAATGGTCAGCAGTTATTTCCTGGGGATTTGATTTGTTTTTCAAGTTTGATCACGGAGTGATATCAGCTGGAGAACCATTAAACTATTGAGGGAAGTATCGGACAGCTGTTCCATCCTCCTAGTTTGGGACTCATCGGAATTAGGACTTCACCGATGATATATGTCTGATTTCCCACAAACTGGAAGATATGCAAGTGAAAAGCAACAAGTTGGCAGAAAAAGCATCAAAGATAGGCCATCCTTCAAGTGAACATAGATAAAACAGAGGTGATGTAGATTCCTGGGCAACACCACCACCAACAACAACAACAACTGACAACAATTAGCATAAATGGAAGGAACCTGAAAGAAACAACCTCCTTCACCTACCCTACCTGGGAAGCATCGTTTCATTTACAGGCGGAACTGACGAGGATATGAAAGCAAGAATCGGAAAAGCAAGGCAAGCTTTCACTACTCATGTCAAGCTTGTGTGGAGGTCAACAGCACTCAGCATCAAAATTAAGATCCGGATTTTCAACTGCAATGTGAAGTCAGTGCTACTCACTAAACGGATCAGAGACTTGGCGCGTCATAAAGAGCATCTCAAACAAACTACAGACCTTCATTAACAGTTGTCTTCGCTCAATACTCAAGATCAGATGGCGAGCCAGAAAAGATCAGCAACAGAGATTTCTAGGTGCGAATAACACAGCAGGAACCGATTATCAAACAAATAGGCAGGAAGAAATGGAGATGGATTGGCCATACTCTGAGGAAACCATCAAGTGACATCACTAGACAGGCCACTGGTCGAGTGGAACCCGAAAGGCAAGCGTCGAGTTGGTCGTCAGTGCGAGGGTTACTTGAAGGAGGTCATGTGAAGAGGAGATGAAAATGTGTGGGCAGACTTGGAGCCAGGTGAAGACTCTAGCAGAGAATCAAACGCAATGGAGACGCACGGATGAAGCCCTATATTCCTGTAGGAATTAAAAGAAACAATAATTATAATACTACGGTGTTCAAACATAAGATCTTTCGATTGCAAGGCTATCTCAATGAACATTCTGCTACTTCCGAATGAAGTCACCTGGAGTAAGTTCTAGTGAGAATCACTGCCAATGAGTGGAGTCTATCCCATTAGCAGTGAGCAGCCAGTGACATTGGCTGGTGCCAGTGGCGCTAAAGTCACAAATCGATAGAAGTTAGAATTCATGGGTTGGTCATTGATTTCGACTCCCATTGGCTGAATGGTCTACGAACTTGACTTGAATGGTTCTCTCTGTGGTTAAACTTGGAGGAAAAAAGTTCTTGAACGCAATGAAGAAGAAATTACGTAATACAGGCAGCAGGTGGATAAAACGATGCGTAACAATGTGATGGGGTCACTTGAACCATAAAAATAAAACTTAAACAAAAGTGCATTATAGCGAAAGGGAAGATGTTGAAATCAAAGATCACGTAATCAAATGAAACAGAGATAGTGGGGACATCGAGTTACCAAGGGGAAGGAAAGACTAATAACCACTTCTTTCTGAACACACATACACACATACAAATCAATTTCAAGCGTTTGAAAGCAAGCGACGAGGTAATTTCAGTTTGGTTTCTTGGGACTAGCTAGCAATGGAATCGAGGAAGTGGAGTTCATCATCTAGGCGTGCCTACGCCCTACTGAATAATTGTATTTTTCGCTTATTGTGACCACAGGCTCCAAAGTGTCTATTTCACAAAACCCGCCTAACTGGCGACGTATAAATGATAAGAATATGCACGTCTGATGAGTAGGGAAAGAAAGGCTATGGGAAAAGTAATATCCATATTAACTTTATAAGCATCGGAATTATCTGATTTTAAGCGCAGGTATATTTGGTTGTTTTCAAAGTTTTCAAATATTTTGAATTATTGACCCATTTACCATAATTGACGTCTGAGGTAAATATTTATACTTGTGTAACAGTCATTAATGTCGCAGTGTGTGTGTGTTTGTATGTCTGTATGTGTCTAGGCTTTGAAAATATCCAGGCCTCGTCAATCTCACAACCTGTTCTCTAACTTAGTGAATACAAATTATGCATATACTAAGCATGAATATAATAGTTTACGTTTTATAAACACCACACGTTTTATTGGGTTGAAGATATATAGACAGTCACCAGATTTTAAGCTGACCATCATAGAGTTAAGAACACAATGTTCAGCGAAGAGATTCAACCACCGGAAACGTACATAGAACAAACAACTAACCCCTTTTTAATAGTTGAGTGTCTATCTCCAGGAAAAGGACCCTAATTCATTCGCTGTGTTTTAGGATAAGGAACATTTGTAATTCTGATTGCGTTGACTCAGAACATGACTTCCTAAAAGCCACGATCGCAGAAACTGGTTGCCCGAACCGAATTATTGACTGTAACACGAAAGATAAACAGTCTAAACTGGTCACTGACTCAGTTCCAAAGAAAACCTTATTCATGAACTTGAAATTCAAAGGTGATCAGGCGTCACAGATATGCACAAAAATCCTCTCTCTAAATCAGTCAGTGTTAGACCTTTCTTGCAGCGAAATTACGCATGATGCTCCCAACCAGCAAGTTAATCGCCATCTCCATAAAAGATAAGCTCTCCCGTCTGGCCGCCTTCATAGGCATCTATCAGGAGAAAGAGAGAAAGGAAGTGTGTGTGAAGCTAAGGAATATGTTCTCGTATCCGTGTGGAAAGTATCATCTAGCTACGGCCAATATACCTTGCTCCACAAGAGCAGGCGAACTGATATAGATGCACGTGAAGGCTGCCAGACGGGGAGGGGCTTATCTTTTACAGAGATGGAGAACAACTTGCGGCTGGTGAACGTCACATGTAATTTTGCTGCAAAGAACGTCTTACAGCGACTAATTTAGAGAGACGGTTTTTGAGCATATCTGTGACGCCTGATCACCTTTGAATTCCAAGTTCATGAATAAGGTTTTCTTTGGAACTGAGTCGGTGAACAGTTTGGACTGTTTATCTTTCGTGTTACTGTCAATAAATCGGTTCGGATAACCAATTTCTGCTAGCGTGGATTTTAGGAAGTCAAGTTCTGAGTCAATGCAATCAGAATTGCAAATGTTCCTTATCCTAAAGCAGTTATACAACAGGGAATTCCTCGGCTAATCTTCTGCTGTTCTTATTTTCTAAATTTATAAATGAGAATTTTCGGTGCATTTTCATCCCACTTTTTATTGCATATCAAGTAGTTTTCATAACAATAATAATTGATTCTCCTTTGCAGATGTGAAAAAAAGTATTCTCACGTCATTCGGACAGCTGTAAACCAATTCTGCAGCATTTGGAAACATTATTCGGAGGAAAAATATTGATTCTATTTCTGCTGTTTACGTTGTCGTGTTCACCGATTTATCGAATAAGCCATGAAAATTATCCTTTTAGAAGTGAAACTGAAGGGCGACAGAAACAGCAACGAAGAGAGTAATTCAAGTGAACATAAAGAAGAAGGAGGTGATGAAGGTATCTACCGTCAAAATTAACAACAAATCAACAAGCATCTAGTCATTATGAACCAGGAAAAATTTGACTGGATGTTACTTCTTTGATTGGACACTCGTTAGTAACTAGTGTAATGTGTGTAGTTCCTTGTTTGGTGGAGACTGAATTCTGTCATTCTCGTTTGCAATATGGCCACCATTCTAGGTAGCTCACCATCGCTTTGCACATTGATTTGATGATATTAGAAGGTTGGAGGCAATCAGCTACATGAAGCCTTGCTCGATTTAGGTTTCGTGCCAGTTGACACTCATCAGTCAGCAAGGTGTATCTTCAACTATCTTGAAGGAACTAATGTTCCTCTTGAGATCCAAACCCGCGTAACCAAGTGCTGTCGGCAGCCAGAGACGTTGCCACTAATCTATTTGGTTTCACGATTGACCTCCTGTAGGACTGTAGTAGATACTTTGACTGGACACTTGTAACGAGTGTGATTTGTCCAGTCCTGTCTTTGATGCAGACTGAGCTATGTTAGTCAGATTTGTTATGTGGCCACAAGATCAAATAGTTCAGTAGAAACGTCTCTGACTGCAACACTGGGTTACGTGGGTTCAAATCTCGGAAGGGATACGGGTTCCTTCAAGATTGCTGATACAACTTACTGAATAGTGAATGTCAACTAGCACGAAACCTAGACACAGTCAACGTCTCCTGCCGATAGCCTCCAAACATTTATTATCATCAAGGGTTTACTTCATTTACTTATGTAGGTAGCGTCGTTTCCACCGACTACAGGCAGCATAGATGAGAATTTTAAAGAGAGCCAGGATCGGTGAAACAGTAGAGGCCTTCATTAATGTGAAATCGATGAGGAAATCTATTGTATTTGGACATAAGGAAAAATATTTGGATTTTCAAGACCAATATATTGTCGGTCAGTTCTTGTATATGAGTCAGAAGCTTGACCAGCGCATCACGAAGATCACTTCCAACAGGCTACCGTAGACGTTTATCAACAGCTGCCTTCAGTGGCTGCATGCTTAACATCAAATGACCAGAGAGAAAGAATTAGCAACTAGAAACCAAGATCCTCCATCATGGATAAGATTTTATTTTGATAAATCACACAGTTTTGTACAGTAAAATTAACTGATGACCACGTTTCCAACACAAATAATTTGCTCATAATCATACCAAGTCACTCACTCACAACATTTTTACTTCATTATATGATTAGGCATTTGAATAAAATCAATATAAGAAAAAGGACATTCGGAAATAATATTAGGTGTTATCAAATACAATAGATAATAAGACGAGTGTTTTTAAAGTCAAAAATAAGTAACTTGTTAGAATGTTATAATGTATGTGAATTGAATACATTTTAACATTATTTATTATCCTCTTGATTTGACTGGTGGTAATAATATCTTCCATATCTCTGGTATTTGCATTGAGTCATTTCTGTTGCATGTGTTGGGTGTAGACTCGATGAACCAGGCAGGATTCAGTAATCAATCTCTTTCGCCTCCACCTACCTCTATTACTGTCCCACTCTTTTGTGTGTAATCATTTTTATCCATGTATATAAATGAAGCGAAAAAGTTGTGTGAGTGACTAGATATGATTATAAGCAGAATAGTTGTGGTTGAAACGTGGTCATCAGTTAATATTACTGTATAACAACACTGTGTGATTTATCAAAATAAAATCCATTCCATAATGGAGTTATACTCTACCACAGTGCCCAAGTTTTATACTTATATGAAACCAATAACCTATTTAATTGGTGGATGGTGACTAGCAGTGACAGAATCCAGGATAACGCACATTTCGTCCTACTTGGGACTCGTCATCTGGATGTGCCTGCATTCCCCAGTGAGTGATGATGTTCCCAGTGCCCATGGATTCAAATGTCAAAGCGTTATCCACTAGACCAATTGGGGCACGAGAGCCACCTCTTGTGCAACGGGTCATAATATTTATTTAATTGAATGTCAACCTGAAACTAACCATTCGACAGGAAAACCTAAAATTCAACTAAACAAGAACCTATTTATCAAGAAATTTGGTGAAAATTATGGAGGTGATTGGGTCATACTGTAGAGAGACCATTGAATGACATCGCTCAACAGGCCATCTCTCGAGTGGAGCCAGAATGGGAAGCAACTAGTTCGCTGTAATTTTTAGGGTGACATGGTGGAGTTCGTGGGAGGATGAGATGAGAGACTTTGGGTCAGCTAAAGAGGTTCATAACAAATAGGACGTAGTTGAGATGTACTGTTGAGGCCTTCTACGTTCCTCACGGAAGCCAAAGGAATAGTAATAATAATAATAATAATCACGACAAACCATCCTTTTGAATAAACAACTTCTCCCAAATAATACTTATGACTATCAAGTTATCCGATCATCATTACTGACAAAATTCTGTCATTATGGTGTACGATGAAGTCATCAGATAAAGAGATCTGATATGTTAATGGACTTCTGATTCACGTTAGAAGATTTAAAGTCATTAAAAATATCGAGACAGTCATTTGTAAACTTTACAGAAAGTAGTACTGATGACATCTCGACAACGGTGGTTCAGTTCATAGAAGAATTAAGCGATATATGTTCACCTTTGACAGGATGTATTATTCCTCTTCAAGTGTCAAGAAACATGGAAACCAGGTGTATTTTGGCTATTGGTCGATTGTTTTTTAGTTAGGTCACTGTCTAATATCGTTAGAGAGGTCACCGAAAACGAGGGTGCACTCAACAGCTCTGTCGTCCTAGTAATGGTACTCTTCCTCAGTAAGTACTCATGATCCCACGAGGGGATCGAATCCAGGATCCTCAGGTTACACCGTCATCCTTGTCGATCATTCAGCTTTTATTCTTCGAACTCAGGACAAATGACACTCGAATTGATAACCACAAAACTTTTAACAGTGTAAAAGACTCCGGTATTTTTACGACAGTTGCTCACTGGTAAGGCGAAAACAGGGTAACTGACTAAATATGATGGGGACGATTTGTAGCTCAGATGGATGATTTTTATGTAGTTGCGTTCTCTGAGCTGAATGGTTTGGTTGAGAAGCTTTCATTGCCGTTACAATAATGACCAGTTATGCGGCGGATACATTTTTACGTAGAATAACAGACTAGTATTTGTATAGCAAATGTGTTAGGCTGAAATCGATTACAAAATATTGTAAAACGGGAGACAATGGTGTATTAATCATAATAGATTTGTAGAGTGGGGGTAGGAAAATTGACAAGTCAGTTCAAGGTTATAAAAGGTGTCAGGTGAGTGGCTAGTACAAAGTGGTCTGTGTTAAACTGGAGATAGTAAGACTGCAATGAGAGGTTCATAATGAAATAACGAATATGTGAAATGAAATAGGGGGAGGAATATATTGAGAAAAGAGATAATATCACTGATTACAAGTCCGGATAGTATAAATGGAATATTCGACAGTAGTGAGAGAATGTTTGCATGAAGGGTATAAATTATGACGAATAATAATAATGACTGTAATAGTAAGCAAAGGAAAAAAAAAAGCCCAGATGGTTAAGGGGAAGAAGCACTCTTGGTAAGAAGAAGAATCATCAATCCAAGTTTGGCCACGGTAGGAACAGCGTCTAGACGTGTTCATTTTAGATACAAAGTTCCGGTTTAGTCGATCTTATTGCAACAGCTTCAGCTATGTGTAGGAGACGTAAGCGAACTGTACGTGATAACGACTTCGGAATTCGGTATATAACCCTGAAAGCTGTGTTGACATCGATATGATGTCCAGTATCGACCAAGTGTGACAGGATCGAGCTTTTTATGCACTTAATTTCTCCTCTGCTGAACCAAGCTGGTAAATGTTCTCGAACCCGTAGACGAACCTGCCTTATCGTGCGCCCTATATAACTTGAACCACAGGAACAGTTGTAATGGTATATGCACGAAGAAGAGCTAAGGTTAGGTAAGACATCTTTGAGCTACTGGGTGACCATTAGGCGGATAGACACAGACATGCAGAGTAGAAAGTTTTCTTTATCGCCCTGGTTAAAGGTTGCAATTATCACCAACATGTCACCTACGAAACTTATCGAAATTTTAGGTTTGATCTTCGGTAGGATTATATTCGAATCACAGTTAACCGAATGTCTATATTGTCAATGGAACTATTGCACTTTTTTACTGCCTGTCCCATAAACCAACACGTAGAGTAATAGACACACAGAGTACAGACACACACACACACACAAACACATTCATTTTCTTCCCAACATATTTATCGAATATATAACATACGTAGTTAGATAGATAGATAGATAGATAGACAGACAGATCAATCGATATTTGTCCAAAAACCTCTAACACCTTTCAAATTCTAATAGTTTTACGCGCGCGGCGCACATACACACAATACACACACGTATTAAAACAAATAATTCCAGATACTTAACAAAGAATTAATAGAATAATTTTTTTAATAAAATTGTTGAAAAAAAATTTTTTCTGTACACATAAATAATAAATGTGAGGTATAAATTGTGTGTCGATTCAAAATAAAAATGGTACACACAGGGAGTTAGAGTGTTCAACGTGTCAATAAATTTCAAGTGATCAATACATCATTTGGTTTCAAAATGTGATATTGCGATTTTAGATTTTAAAAAATTTAGGGGTTTTGTCGAAAAATTAGCTCAGAGAAGAGGTAAAGATGACAATGGTTGGTGATTATTGATGGTAGGAGAGGGTATACACTGAAATTATTGATTTTATGTCTATGAATCTTGATGTGATGTAGGTATATGATTATTTCCTTACAAACTGAGTATTTTCATGAGTTATGTTGTAGGGATTTTCTCATGTTTCAAGATTTTGATCATGGATTGATTTCCGTTAGAGAACCATTGAAAAACAGAGGGACTCATCGACGATACTCACTCATCGCCAGGATTCGAACCCAGGAACTACCAGTAGGCCACTGAGATCTAATAACCTGTTGCCGAAAAAAATATGTAGAAGGAACTGGAGGCAGACTGGATATATACATTAAGACCACGCACTAGGTGCTTACGTGGAACCCGAAAGTATAGCAATGAGTTGGGCGTCCGACGGTGGTACAAAGGAAATTGTGTGATAAAGGAAAATAAAGCTTATGAGAAATCGCGGGGCCAATCGAAAAAAATTGCTGTGAACGTGGTGAAATAACGATGTTTTGATGGAGGATTTCATCATGAGCTGACATCAGTTACAGAACCATTGGAAAACCAGTCAAGGAGTACTGGACAGCTGTTTCGTCCACCTGGTCTGGGTCTCTTCATCAATACGCACCCACACCTCGGGGTTAGAACCCAGGACATTGCAACCAGAAGGTCATGGTTTCGAACCCCAGTGGGTGCGCACTGCTGAAGCGTTAGTCCCGAACCAGGACTAAAACAGCTGTCCAGTACTCCCAGGCTTTCCAGTGGTTCTTTAACTAATGTCGCTCATAGTGAAATCCTCATCCAATCAAACAAAATCCTACAAAACTAATACTTGAAAATAAAGATGTGCTGCAGTAGTTCTATGTTCCAATTGGAACCAACTAATAGTAAAAGTAATGATAATGGAAGTGCAGAAGTGGTCTAATATGAGTAGAATGTTTTATGGAGCAATTTCAAGTGAAATAAAATATTCTAAATTATTGTCTTCTAACGATTTTTATATGCATACTCCAGTCGTATTACTTATCTCAAGGAATATATTTTACTCCTGGTGGAGGAAGACTTAGACTATGCAGACAGACAGACAATAATCACTAATGTGGCGACTAATATGTGTATCTAATCTACACTGAGTCTGAGTTGTGGTATTGTAACGGAAGCAGACAAGAGATTTGATAACAGACTCTTTTATTAAGGAAAACTAAGCCATATTAATACATTTTCAGCCATATTTATAGTCAGCTGTTAATAAACTGTTCTGATTGGTAGTTTGATTTTCTCAAGGTTAAAAGCGCTCTGATTGGTTGCTGATTTTCTGAACGTTAAACTTGGAAATTATATCTTGACCACAACGTTAGATAGTTTCAGATTCGAGAAATAAATACTTCTACTTCTGTAGTCACTGATTTACAAACTGACTGCAGTAATGAATGGTGTCGATATGAGTATCGGAGGGAAAAATAATTATATCAGTTCACATCCTCATAGGGAGTTAAGTACATTTATCGGCCAGGCTGAGTTTTATCCAAAAGGATAGAAGAACTACACATCCTGAAAGAAACCTTCTTACAAAACGGTTATCCATCAAGATTCGTAGACAAAAACTTCAAACATAAAATCCAGAAGCAAGAGACACCATCCGTGACAAAAAAGATACTTCATATGAACCTCGACTTCAAAGGTGACCTACTCAGTGATGTACCTAGGAGGAGGATTTCCACTTCTGCAGAAGCCCAAATGACATGACCCCACACCTGACCTGAAATACTCTTTTTAAATGTTTGACAAAATTAGATGCAAATATTATAAATTCAACGCTGTACCACTAGTACTGTTTCTGGAATAAAGCAAATTATTATTATTATATAACGTCAAAGAGAGAAAGTGAACCGGTATGAATCAGTAAAACATGGCAGACACAAAAAGGAGACAGGGAAATGCAATATGAGGGATAGAAATAACACAACATGGAAGATCTGTGAAAATGACGGTTTTAATCTGTGGTTACCAATCACTCTTTGGTCCTGCCGTTACTCTGTTATGTAATGTTTTAACTGCCTACTAATCTTATTGACTTCACAAATACTGGTTTTTATGTCTGTAAACCTATCTCCAAAACGTTTTCGGCTGTAGGCGTATTCTATAGTCTAAGAAATCTTAAGTGATTAGGACGACTGAACCTATTTTACATGTTCAAAAGACAATTTTTCATCACACCGAGTATTCCTTGGCGAAGTTCGGTTTTGATAACACAAGAGACGTTTTACCATCTCCCTTCTTTGGTTGACTCTTGTCCAAGAGTTTGTTTGTAGTGACTTCATCCATTTCCAGTTAGATTGATATCATTATAGTAAAGGCTTTTGTATTTCCCAATGAATGAAAAACAAAACGATATTGTTGTTTTTACTGACGTTTCGCTATCTAATGCTAATAGCTTTATCAAAGTATTATTAAACCGGAATTTACAAAGAGTTAAGGGATGAGAAAATAGACTACTTAGGTCAAGTTAAAAGGACATATTGAAAGTCAAAATAGTAATGAAGATCACTAAACCAAATGATAGAGGTAATAGTACATCTGTTATGGTATCAAAACGAAGTTTACTAACTTGATCATCGTTCGTTAGTCTGGGGTCATTTTTCGTTGTCAAGTTGGTCATTTGGTTAAGATAACAAAGTGTAGATTGTTGGGTTTGATCAGTGTTTAAAATTATAAAGGCAGTGTGTGTTTACATAGTGAACTTGCATATCACATTCGTGTTGATTTTGTCACTTCATGGGGGAGGGGAGGGAGGTGTTGTAACCAGGTCAGATTCAGTTTCAGTCCATCATTCCCATTCAGGCAATTTGGATTCCATTTGTAACTATTTTTTAATATTGCATTACTTTTATATAAACGATTTTTTACAATTACGCGCCGTTTTTTGAGCCTTCTGATTGGTCGAAGTTGTCCTTGACAAGGTTATTTGCGCGTTCGTAGGTCGTTTCAGTTTTGGCTCTTATTCTTTAGAGTTGCCGATTTCTCTAATTGGTCTCACTATAACGCCGGTCAACTTCATAGTGTTGCATACGATTAACTTTCAAGAATTAGCTTGCAGTGGTCTGATTTGTTCCAAGACCTTGATCACGGATTAAAATTAGCCAGAGAACCATTGAAAACCAGTGAGGGAGTGCTAGACAGCTGTTTTATCAGCTTTGTTTTGAGACTCATTGGCGGTACGCACTCATGACCTCCCGCTTACAAGTCAAGTTCGTAGACGATACAGCTACTGGGACGCAAACCAAAACGTGATTTTAATGCGACGGATATCAATCCGTGGTGAAAATTTTTAAGTACATCAAATGGCTGCAGGCGAACTCATGGGAATTAATCTGATGCTATCTAGTGACTGGCCATCTGGAGTCCTAGTGACACGTCTTGACTGTCGGGGTCTACCCGGTCGAAAGTGAGGACAAATACTTACTAAAGATGATTGTGACTGGTGCCAGTTGCACTAAAATCATGAATTGGTAGAATTTAGAATTCATAGGCCATTGGCTGAATGCTATTAATGTCCATTGTTATTTTGATCTTTTCACGCGGCCTATGTATGCTTATTATTTCAATATATACAAATACATTGCTATGACAAGGATGTGGTTGGTCAGATTCTTCGAAATGTGTTACGTAAACATTCATACATTACATGAATATTCTTAGTGTTTTGTCGTAAGATTTACAGATTCCATGAACTATACTACTTAGCCACCTAATGTTATTATCCATGATTCTAATCATAAATATTTTGTCACAATTCACTCACTGTTATTTCAAAATATCACATTTATAACGAATGTATAGCTCTGCTAATAAATTTGTTGAAAACAATCTTTTCGCTGAATCAGTTTTCCTTAATTTCCTATAGGAATGTTTCTATTGAAATGAGTTCTTCAAGACGGAAATCTTCGTCAACCAACATCAATTAGAGAGGCTGCTGAAAGCCACCAGGTAACACTGAAAAGCTGTTTCATTTTACTTCTGCAAACTGCACAACTATGACCTCTCCAGGAGTTGAACCCGGGAACTTCAGAATGTGAAACCAAGTTAGGTTACCATTAGGCTTATTGGGCTTACCTTTATTCATAAGTAAAAACACAGATTTTTGTTCAGCGAAGAAATTTCTTTTCAATGAATTCATTTTCAAGCTGTACAGTCGTATTTATTATTAAGCGTAATTATTAAGGGTAATCACCGGAAACGTGAAGCTGAACACTAACTGATTTGGTTATTGAAAGTAGAACGTAGAGCTGCGAAGTCGTCTATTTGTGATCACCTGTTCATTCAGCGACACGTGATTCATCCTTCACGGTTATCTACATGGCAGAATTGAATCGCTCCAAAAGTTCACTCATGAACAGCCGAAGCTTTAGCTATACATGAACAGAAACCTAAATTATGTGTTCAAAAACGTTTTGTCAAACCCCTTTCTTTACCTTGGTCATAGTAATGTTCTTCCTAGTTTTTACTTTATTTTATTTTACCACTTGAATTCTTTCCACTTCACTTCACATCTTCATTCTTATCGTAATCGTACTCCTAATTTTATAAAATTTTTAGACAACACTTGACATTGTTAAAACATTTTTGATTTCAATTCACTTATAAAACAATCTTCAATAATTTTGTAATTTATCCACTTCAACTCTACCCCTTATAACATTTTAATTATCGTTATTCTTATCACATATATATGTATATTGACTGAGCAATTATTCAGTGCAGCTTAATAACTTTTTCCTTAATTTAAATTCGACTGTACAGCTTGAAAATGAAGTCGCTGAAAAGTAATTTCTTTGCTGAACAAAAAACTTTTTTTACTTATGAATAAATGGGTACTTTTCGTGACTTTATTGATCCGTAAATTCTAACTTTGTCACTTCATCATATTAAGCTCTTCTAGACCGATGCCTTCAATGAGAATCGACTTCACCTTAACGTGGTTGACCCCATTGGTCATGGCTTCTTAGTACAGCTTAAAGATATCCATTCAGTAGCCATCACTGAGTGAGACATTGAATTTCAGCAGAAATTCATGGATTATTCAATTCTCAACCAAGTGGCTGAATGATGAAACACCCTGGTTTCCTATGCTGAAAGTTCCGGCTTTGATGGCTGACGAAGTCTTGGATTCGCATCGTTGGCGAGTTTTCAGTGGCACCTCACTCGTGTTAGTGTGTGACAAAATGTACATTGACATCAATAAAAATGGCTGGTAACCTCGTAATCTATAGAAAATAAGCTTTCTCAGTTTTGCAATGCGCTTGAATGGTTAGCGCCAAGAAACTAGAGATGATGGTTAGACAGAGCTGCTCACCACTTCTGTCTTCTGAATGTTAGATAAACCTCCTCTTAATAACCATTGCATTCATGACTTATATCATGAGTAACTTCGCTAAACCTGTTAATTGTAAGCTACTTAGCGTGTGTTTCGTTCTTAAGATAGCTGAACTTGTGATATGACAGACAGTAAGGAATATAAGATCAACTCATCCATAGAATGTTCAGATAGAACAGAGAACTGACGAGTTTCTACAACGAGTCAGTCGTGAACGAAGCGAAATCGAATCTCTTGCTAATCGCTTCTAATGCATGTACAGCCGTAATGCTCTGGGAGGAGAATCACACTTTCGGAAAGAAATCTTCATGCAAGACGGGTACCCACTGAGATATATTGGCAAGAAGATAAAGACGCAAATTCAAAGAGACTATAGGTCATCCATACCAAAAGGTAAACTCCACATGAACCTCGATTTTAAAAGTGACCTACTTATGAATATTATTAAAAGAGGAGAATTTCGGCTTCTTTAAGAAGAATTGTCTTCTCCGAAAAGCTGACAGTAGTGTTTCCAGTCACCTACTGGTCTGCAGAAGCCTTAAGGAAAAGATCCCACATCTGACCACTTCTATGTGCATATATTAGTTCACCTATTGCTGTTGAGCCAGGTGCATTGGTCGTTTGACGAGTATTCTGTCTAAAAGGGCTTAATAACACTATCCTGAATGGCTGAAGAAAGGAAGTAGTGGCTCTATAAGGAGTGAAATAATCGAATAACTTATCCACACTGGTCGTTCCATCTCAACAAACACCTCGTTCAAAGTAATCTATAAATTGAAGAACAATCTGCTAAAGGAAAAACGCTTTCGTCATTTTTGTATTGCTAAAGCGAAGGCCGGCGTGCAGAAGACAATCATCCGACCAATTCTGTTGTCATGGTACAACCCTGTTGATTTCTACTAACTTAATTTCTGTTCATTTTTTGTTTTTCTAAGTTCTCATAACTCTTGAAATCAGTGTGATTCTCACTAGTGACTGGCTCTATTCAGGTAGGTAGTTATCTGGGTTCTAATGGGAAGTCGTGACCAGTGGGGTACAGCAGGTCGTGTGTGAGGACAAATGCTTGCCAGTGATGACACTGGCTGGTGCCAGTTGCGCTATGTCGTGAATTGGCAAATATTGGAATTCATGGGCTAGCCACTGAATCTGGTTCCAGTGGCTTAATGGCCTACGAGCACGCCTTGTAACCAGAAGGTTCTAGGTTCAGACCTCAATGGATGCATACCGATGAACATTCTCAAACTAGTATGAAATGGCTGTCTGGTAGTAATCCCGCGTTTTCCAATGGTCCTCTAACCTATGTGAGTTCATGATGAAATCCTGAAACCCTTGTATTTCTTGAGAGCCCTTAGATTATTCCACATTTCCCTTCGTTTCTGTGTGCTCTCTGATCACAACTGACCTCTCACCTGACTTGATGGACTCCGCCGGTGACGACTTCTCATTTAGATTCCAGGTAACTTCCTTTATTGAGTCATTCACTCGTGAGCATCAAGTTGATTATGAAGAGTCCCAAACCAGGACGAAACAGCTGTCCAATACTCCCTCACTGTTTTCAGCGGTTCTCTAACTGATATCAACTTTTGATCAAACCTGTAGCCAATCAAATCCCTGAAGACCAACATATGATAATGCGTTCATTACTCTAACATCAGCGTGAAAATCCACAATATTCTGAACCCTGAGCAAGATTTAAATTTGTAAGTCAAGTCAGTCATTTTCGCCTATATCACTGAGAGACTTGATACATCCATCTACAAATGGATTTTCAGATGTTTTCCACAGTATTTAAATTCCAAAGGAAAATGTACAAACAAACTGAAGGAGTTGCGATGGGATCACCAATGTCCCCAGCTGTAGCAGATATATTCACGGATGGGCGGGAAAACATAGCAACTGAAACGTTCACCCTCACCCTAAAAGTATGGGGAGGTGTGTAGATGACAAATTCACTGTACTTAGAACACAGGATATAGATAGATTTTTCGAACACATTAAACTCAAAGGTGAGGGCAATTCAATTCATTTATGAATTGGAAAGTCAGGAAGGGGAGCCTGAAATGTTAGATTGTAACGTAAAAACGAAAGAAGATGGGAAGTTAAACAAACTAGTGTGTGTTTACAGGAAACCCATACATTCAAACAGATATTTGGACTTCCGAACATCCCATCCTACGTCAGTAAAAATAGGATAGGTGAAATGTTTTTTTTAATAATAATAATTTGCTTTATTCCAAAACAGTACATGTGATACAGAATGGAATTCTCAGCATTTCTACTACAGTATTGCATCCAGTTAGTACATTATCAATAAATAGAATTCTACATAGATTGAGGAAACCACAGTTCATTATTACCACAATACATTGGCATGTCAGTAGCAAATGTAAAGCTGAAACAGTGTTTGAAGGTGTTAGAAATCTAGAGAATAGTTCTGCTATAGCACTACATGCAGTTACATACAACCACACAATAGGATGGGATAGGATGACAGTTTTAAAATCTAATGTCACAGGGTATAGGGAGAGATTGATAACAGAAGTTTTGTTCATCGAATCAACTACAAAAAACAACACATGTAATAGGAATGATTCATCACCTTTTCCAGATGTTTGGAAAATTCTACTACCCCTACGACAAATAGGAGAAGACAAAGAAAGCTAGTAAAACCCAAGTTTCAAAGTCGTGTGATTACAATTGATATGATTATGAACAATAAATTTTGTTCGAAACGTCATCCAGTAAATAATACTGTTTCGCTGTATGATATATTTAATAAACAAACTAATATGGATTTTCAGAAAGCCACTGAAGCAGACTTTCTTCAACGCCCGCACACTTCACTCCTCGATAGTGAAGATCAAACGGTTGGTCAGCAAGGATAAGCCATATGTAACTTCAGCAGATAACGAAGGTATCAGACAATAACCAAATGGATATGCAGAAGTAAGTGGAGACGGATAAAATATAAAGGCACAGAATTCCTTCAGGTGACTTCACACTACCTTACACTGTTTGGAGAAGACAATGAAATGGGAGTAAATGTAAGAGGGTCTCAGAATGTCATAGTTAGGATCGTATGAGTAGGATGAAATGATGCCTTATGGACAATCGTGAAGCCAGGTAAAAAGGACAGGTGAGAACAGGGGGAAAACAGGCATGTGCCGTTGAAGCCTCGTATTCCACGACTCCCAAATCAAGGGAGTTATAAAAGTAATAATCAAAGACTGTAGAACACTAAATAGTTTTTAATTTAATTTTAATTAATTTTAAAGTTTCAGTTACCATGGTGCAATCTAAAGTGCATATGGTGTCAGGTAGGTGACACCATTACGTGCACACATAAAGAGAAATCGCATGATTTCAAAATGCATGTCACGCAAAGCCAATAATTGAGAAAGTGAAAATTAAGTAATCAGCACTTTAAATGACCGTGAAACAGTGATAATTATTATCAAAAAGAAAATGATGCCCTTTTGTTTCATCCATGATGAAATCTTATCACAAAAATTAAGGTCATTTATACACCCACTCAATATTGATAACAAACACAATTATGACGAAAATCATTCACACATGCTGCTTAGAAGTTTGGAGATGGCATGATAACTTTCTGTGTGGATACTTACTTTATAGTTATAAGGATAAAAATTGGCCAGTGTGGTAGAGTATAACTCCATTATGGATAAGATTTTATTTTGATAAATCACACAGTGTTGTACAGTTATATTAACTGATGATGTTTCCAGCACAAATTATTACTGCTCATAATCATATCAAGTTACTCCAACAACTGTTTTCCTTCATTTATATACATGAGTGAAATAGATTATTAGACATTTGAATACAAATCAGTATAAGATGAAGGACATTCACATATAGTAATATTAGTGTTATCAATCGAATAGAATCAGATGGGAAATAAGACGAGTGTTTTTATAGTCACAATAAGTAACTTGTTAGAATGTTGTGATGTGCTTGAATTGAAATAGAATTTTGAGATTATTTATTATCCTCTTCTGATTTGACTAACTGGTGGTAATAATATCTCCCATATTTCTGATATTTGCATTGAGTCATTTCTGTTGCATATGTCGGGTGTAGACTCAATGAACCAGGATTCATTAATCAATCTGTCTCGCTCTCCACCTACCTATATTACTCTTTAGAATTTCGACCCTCTCCCACCCAACCTATTGTGTGGTTGTGTGTTAATGCATTCAGTGCAACTGCTGAGCTTTTTCCTAAATTGCTTATCTCCGTGGGATCAACCATTGTCACTTTAGCTGAATTCTTATATTCCGACAATCTGACTACCCCTGACCTACTAGTTTGACTTATGTAGTTTCCTAACTCACGGTCATTGTAAGGTATTTTGTAAATTATATTATATTGTTTGATTGCGTCCACCAGGTCTTTGAGCCTACATAGCTTGTCCATATCTGAGTGAGTTTGTAGGTTTGAATGCCACCCTAATTCCTGCTTTATTAAGAATCCTAAGAAGGGAGGCTCTCAGATGTCCGTTCCTTATATGGTATAGCAGTGGATGCCTTATATTCTCTCTTATTTATGTTATCATTACTAGTTTCACAATTATTTTTAATTTGCTTTCGGCCTTTTTCGATCTTCCTAATAAATTTTATAGGATAGTAATTCATTACCAACGCTTCTTCTCACTGTTTCATTTCATCATTTAGGTCTTTTCTTGTGGTGCTTGGTGCTACTGCTCGGTTTGTTAGACACTTAACTAAGCCTGCCTTAACAGATAACGATGGATGAGATGAATTAAAGTCTAAATATCCAATATTAGAATGCGTTGGTTTTTTTATAAACGCTAATGTGCAGTTTACCTTCTATTGGTTTTACTTTAAAATATAACATCAAAGCTAATTCCCCTTGTTCATTTTTGGATACGGTTATGAGCAGTAATAGTTTGTGCTCGAAACGTCATCAGTTATTATCACTGTATAAAACTGTGTTATTTATCAAAATAAAAAAACTTACTTTATAGTGTCATCGTTTGATTTGTTAAAAAAGCATGTTCATGTGAAGAACACCCTGTGAGTCGTCCTAGATTTTAAGGATTCTTCAACAGGAAGCCTCCGTTTTCTGTGGCTTTCTAAATATGATATCAGTGCGTGGCCAAAAGGTGAAAGGCATCAAAGCTTCCATAAGCTAACATTTGAAAATTGATCTGATACTCACTAGTGAAGACTGGCTGCAGTATTAGCTAGCCTGAAGTTCTTTCTAGTATGAAGTCGTGACCAATACGGTCCATTAAATTGTGGATGTGAGAACAGATAATCGCTGATGACATTGGGTGGTGATACCACTATATATATATATATATATATATATATATCACGAACTTACATGTGCCGGCCATTAGGTTTTATCCCAGTAGCTGAATGGTCAACGAGGTTGTCTTGTAACCAGAAGGTTCTGGGTTTGAATCACAGTGGGTGCATAGAGTCCCAGACTAGGCTGACGAAACAGCCGTCCAGTACTCCACGTTGTTTTTAGTGGTTCAGTAAATGAAATCCATCCATGACCAAACTTGAAACCGATCAAACCTTCTTTACCATTCCGCCTATTATTCGCTGGCCTACTCATAAACGACTTTATTATATTACGTAGAATTTAGAAGGCTTTTATCTGGGTTATTGGTATGCTTTTCACCTCACTAATTGCCATTGCTATTGCTGACAGACATTCAAATTCTTGTGAGCAGTTGACTAAGGAATGTGTTTTGGATAGTGAACATCCTCCTCTTTGAATTAGCTATGTTCTCTGAGCTGGTTGATTTAATTCCGAAGCTTTCGTCATCCCCCTTATAGTACACCATCATCTTTAGTGCATGTTTTAGTATAAAATAAAACTTGTTACCATTGTACATGAATGATGATATAATTGACGACCATTGTCTTGACTAGTTGTTAATTTGCATCAATTTTGATCATTTTTTATTGATTTGAAATTTGAACTTTCCTGTCACTTGATGTAATTTTTATTAACCTGTAAATTTGGTCTATAGTAATGCGTGTTCGTTAATCGCTAGTTGATTCTTTTGAGTACCAGGCATCTAGGAATTTTCTAGAATTGCTTCAGGTGTTTCCTCTATTTAAGCTGTCTTCATTATCCCAATCAAATTGGTGTCCATAATTATCTACATGCACTGATATGAAACGGGAATATATATCATGTCGTTTTACAGATAGTTTGTGTTCTTGGGTTCTGATTCTTGGGGGACACCCACTTTGACCGCAGTTTACGCATGCAATATATTTTGTAAATGGTATTGATTTTATCTTCTTTTTCTGCTGGATGTATCTTTTGGTTGGCACAATATCAAACTGAGTGACTTGACTGGATTGTGTGCTATATCTATATCAAACAGTTTTAATATTCTAGCTGTAATTTCCGAGATATTTTTTAATGATATGGTAGAATGAATTTTCTTGTAGTCTTTGATGTTGGTTTCTTGTTGGTGTTGTGACTCGAGTTTAAACACTTTTTGAGGAAATTGTGAGGATATCAATCGTCAGCTGCTTAAAGGGCAAAGACATTATTAAATGTATCTACAAAAACATTTTTAACAGAGTTCATTTTAAACAAAAATCAATCGATCACTATACGGATACACTAATAATATATACATATATATATATATATATATGCAATATTAAACACTATTCCGAACAATAATAATCATACACAATGGAAACTTTTCAGCATTTCGCATTCGGATGGAAGAGAGATGAAAAATACCCGGTTACCAGGGCACAGAAAGACTGATAACCGCTTCTTTCTGAACGCATAAATTAGGTTTCAGGCGCTTGATGGAGATGGCTTCAGCAAACTTAAGGAGAATTGAACTCTTTTGCCTATTGATAGTTTTGAACGACTTTTCGACATCCACCTTATGACCCGTGTCGAGGAGATGCCTGGCGATACCACTGTTTGAAGCATTTGTTCCCCTTAGATGTAAGCTTTTTGGTACATGTTTAGAAAATTGTAGATATGCCCTTTCCTCTGTTCTTCCAGTATAAATGCTCATGTAGATACATGTAAATTTGTATATACAGTTGGAGTTGTTAACATGAGAAGGATATCTATCGATTTTTGATTGCATCAATGAGCAAGTTGTTCGATAGACGGTGATGAGCTTAGCTTTAAGATAGGTTATGGCTAGTGATGTGCTCAGCCTTCTGTTGATTATCACTGCAATGGATATCAGTTGTTTTTGAAGATGGTTAGTGGGTATTTTTCTTCCATTCTCTACAACACTGGAGTGCTATAATGTGTTTGAACTCTTTTAAACAATGTCTGCACACAGTTTCTTTTGTGAGTAAATGAGTTATTGCTATTATAGTTGAGTTTAAATCTGTGTGTGTGTGCGTTGATTTTCCATATACTTGTGTTTCTAAATCTCCTGTGTTAGTTCTCTTGATTAAGACATCTAAGAATGGAGTTTTATTCTCTGATTCTTCTTCTCTTGTGAACTTGATGTCTTCTACTTCCTTCATTTGTATCTCTTCAGGATAAACTTGGGAGTAATTTCAAAAGAATTTATACTTGCGTGAGTGGAGAGACGTCTCTTTTTTCACCAACCTTCTTCTCGAGGAAACTATTTGCTTAATACGCAGACTCTTCGAGGTTAATAATCTAGACAAGGGTATTCCGATTCACTAGTTAAAGGAACTGCTTTTGAGATGCACTTTCAATGTCTAGTTCAAATTCACTAGCACGCTATATGGACAAAGGGATGGAGTGGTGCAGTGGGGTTGCCGTTTGATCCTTTACTTGTGGACTGCTTCATAGCAAGTCAAAGATACGTCATGGTTGATACTTTCATCATATATGAGAGAAATGCTAACATCGAAATGATAACGGAGGTGTTCAGCAACTGCTATCATTCTATCCAGTTCATATGGGAATAAGAGATAAACTCAAATTTCTATTTTTATGGATTTTTTTGATAAAATGGGTGTCTAACGATCCTCTTCGGAGATCACTCTACGGTAAGCCAACTTGAAATGGTCAATACACGGATTTCCATAGTTGGGTCCCTTTGAGAAGAAAGAGGTAAGCGATCCACTTCTTATCTTCAAGAATAAGAAAGACAATTTTATCGAGAAAAACATGGAAGATGAGATTCTGAAGAACCGCTCATCGCGATCACTGAGAACAGCCTTCTTTTAAGCTGAGCTACGAATCAATTTCTGCAGCTGTCAAATAATCAATTGGTCACACACACTTCAGTGTACGTTTATAAATTCATCTGCTCCTGTGGAGCTAATTATAGTGGCCGCAAAATGAGATACTTTTCTAACACATCTCTGAACATTATCCGGCATGGTTAGTGAAAGGACAATGTTAGACAGTCACTAGTTCAATTCTTGAGCATTTGGTGAAATCAAGCCATACAGCTCCACCACTGTCGTCTTCTAAGATTGAGAGTGAATGGTACGAAAGACGTTATGTTTCAGCATTTTTGTATGGCGAAAGCGCTGACGATTCGTCATAATAAAGTCGCGAACTCTGAATACAGAAAAGGTTTGTCCAGTTGCTTACTCTACCATGATCTTAATCTCTTCATTATTCAGACCTTGTAATATTTTATTTTTTAATAATGCATTCACTATTACCCCTCTAGTGGGATCATAACTAACGTGACGAATAATTGTTTATGCAATTAAGGATTGGATACGTATAAATAATAAAATAACAAAATAGACAGGAAGTTTGGATATGAAAATATGGTAGTGTAAATAGTGCAGGGATTAAGAAAAGCTCAAAATAATATGAATAAACAGGAAGTTTGGATAAGAAAGTCAATGGGATAGTCACTATTAGAAGAATTACGTGTTTATGATGGCCACGGCTGGGACAAGGGTTGAATTGGTCATCATAAACAGGAAATTCTTCTAATAGTGACTATCCCACTGACTTTCTTATCCAAACTTCCTGTTTATTCATATTATTTTGAGCTTTTCTTAATCCCTGTTTACACTACCATATTTGCATATCCGAACTTCCTGTCTGTTTTGTTATTTTATTATTTCTACATATTTAATCCCTGATTGCATAAACAGTTATTCGTCACATTAGTTATGATCCCACTAGATTATTTTTTATCCAAACATCCTGTCTATTTTTGTTATTTCTACATTTCTAACCGTTAATTGCACAATATGTCAATCTTCTCAGTAATTAAGATGCTACTTTGTCTGAGCTTTATTCGTCCCCGTGTTTATTACTTATTTTTAATATTTACTTTTGAAAGCCACTTCTGAGTTATTATATCAGTTATGTCAACCCCTTTTTACTAAATAATGAACTACTATACGCTTTCGGTAAATATAAATACGGGATTTCATTGTGAGCTGACATCGGCTGCAGAGTCAATGAAAAAAACAAGAAAGTAATGAACATCTGTTTTGTCATCCTAGTTCGGGACTCTTCAACAGTAAGCACCCACCACCGATTTCCGGTTTTATTAAGTGAGTTTGTAGACCATTAAGCCAGTGGGAACCGATCCAATGGCCAGTCCATGAACTCTAACTTTTGCCGAATTATGACATACCCTATCCATTTCGCAGTGTCAGTACAGCAAGTTGAAGGTGAGGCAGTAACTCATCGAAGGAGAAGACATTGCGAAGTGATCGCGCTATATCATGAATTGGCAAAGTTAGAATTCATGGGCTGGCCGTTGGATCCGGTTGGTCCCAGTGGCTTAATGGTCTTTAAGCTGGCTCTCTAGCCCATATAACTAGAAAGTCCTAGGTTCAAACCATACGGTGTAGGTGCGTACTGCAGGAAACACTCAAACTAGGCTGAAGAGACAGCTGTCAAGCAGTACTCCCTGACTGGTTTCCCAATGGTTCTCTAACTGATGTCAGCTCATGATGAAACCCTCCAACCAATAATAATAGTAATAATAATTTGCTTCATTCCAAAACAGTATTTATGAGACAGTGTTAAATTCTCAGCGTTTGGTACAACACGTGCATCTAATTTTTTACTCGACAACAGCAAAAACAAAAATACAGAAAATAATTTCTACAAGAGAATAAGAAGACGCAGTTTATCTGAAACGTGTAATGTATTCGCGCAACACATTTCGGACATTCTGATCATACACTTACTTGTCATACATAGTTTTTTATAGAAAGCAAGAAGGCATGAATAATTACAACACAGATCAGATTGTGCACAGGGCAAGATCACAAATAATGAGTAGGGAGGTGACGCAAAGGTGTGGGTAAGAAAGATGAAAAGAGAAAAAACAAGGCAAAAAAGGGGTTGATTCTAAATTGGATTACCAAGGCAGGTTTAAGGTGATAACAAATAACTTTCGGACCCATAAGACAGGTTTAAGTCTTTTTATGACTAAGGCTTCAATGAATTTAAGTATGTGGCCCGACCTTGTTTTGTATATGGGCTTAAAGGCATTGTTGAAATAAACGCTATGACCCGTCTCGATAATATGCTTCGCTGTAGATGATGTTGGACATCCATTTCCGGGGTCAATTGTGTCTGGCGATTTCATTTGTTGTTTCAGACACTTTGGAATGCGATATGTAGCCCCAGACTGCAGAGATCGATGGGTCCTCCCTATTTACGTGTCTTCACACATACCTGTAGATTGATAAACACAGTGGGATGTGACACTATCGTTTGGATAATGTGAGGGTTTGCAGGACAGCATAGTTCTCGTTTTCTCTATGAAGATAAGTTTAGCTGCTTAATAGGTTCTATTAATTGCCTCACTACCCATGGTGAGTTCTCTTACTGTATTGTCTCCTCCCAGTTTCGCATTCATATCACCCAACAGCATTCTGATATCCTCGCTTGGGACGTTGTCCATTACTGTTTGTAGTTATCACAAATAATATTCCTAATTGTGGTGGACAGGATTATGCGTCAGACAGTGGGAAACCAGAAGACACGGATATCCTGGACCGACGTGAAGAACATAGAAGACCTGGATTTCGCGGATGATTTATGTTTGGTGTCACACAAAATCAAAGACTTACAAGCGAAAACCGACAAACTGGTCGAAGAAGCAGCCAGTGAAGACAGGACTCCAGGTGGACATAGACAAGACGGAGGTTATGAAACTAACCAACCAATAACTGCAACAACAGCAGCACCATCCAGCACCAATCACCATCAACGGGATCGATTTGAAAGAGGTTGTTTCATTCACTTAGTGCGTCGGTGGCATAGCGGTTAGGACGCTCTCTGACCATGCACAGGGTCCGGGGTTCGATTCCCGGCCGACTCACTCCTTTACCTCGCTAAGCTAGTAATAGAACTGGCAAAGTGGGGAGGTTAGGCATGAGGCTAGCAATCTATCCTGTACAAATAAACACTGCTTCAAGAAACTTCAGGCCTCTAGCTGGGAGCCCTATGTTCCACTGGGAACGTGAAGGAATAAAAAAAGCTTCTTTCACTTATCTAGGGATCATTGTCTCAACTACAGGAGGAACGGACGAGGATGTCAAATCGAGAATCGGGAAGGCGAGAAACACATTCATCAACCTGAAACCAATCTGGAAATCTTCGTCACTCAACATCAACAATAAAATTCGGATTTTCAATGCAAACGTCAAGTCACTTCTTCTATACGGATCAGGAAGTTGGTGGGTCACAAAGAATATTTCCAACAGGTTGCAGACTTTTATCAACAACTGTCTTCGCTCTTTACACTGAAGATCAGATGGCCGGAAAGAATCACCAACAAGAAACCAATCGCCCAACAAATCTGCAGCAGAAAGTGGAGATGGATTGAACACTCGCTGAGGAGGTCGCTGGGTGACATCGCGCGTCAGGCCAGTGTTCGAGTGGATGCCGAAAGGGAAGCGACGGGTAAGACGTTCAAGGTTACGTGGAGGAGGTCGTGTGAAGAGGAGTTGAGACAGTATTGACTAACACGGATGCAGGTGAAAAGTACAGCAGAAGACAGAAGCAAGTGGAGAGGTGCAGTTGAAGCCCTATGTTCCACTAGGAACCCAAGGGAACAATAATGTAATAATAATTGCGATGCCTTCTTGCCTTGTATATAACTGTGTATGACAAGTCCTCGGGTGTGATCAGAATGTCTTAAATGTGTTGCGCCAATACATTACACGTTTCGGGTAAACTACGCCTTCTTATTTTGTTGTCGAAATTCATAAAAAAGGGAACTAATTGCTTTAAACAGAAAATAATATTACAAGATATACGTAACTAGAATTGATAAGAGCGACTTTATGTTACTAACAATGACAATAAGGTCAAAAAAGTACACAGAGTGTAAATTGATGATGATAATAATAATCTTGACGGCTAAAATTATAAGTTTATCGATATAGTGTCACCATAGATTACAAATAATAGAGAATTAGAGAGTCGATTATTTGGCTAATTACACAGCCAAAATTATAAGTTTCACGTCTAACACATAGAACGCAGGTCAAATGTGATATCTTTGGGTTTCTGCACTTAGTTGTACGATCAACATAATCTCTAATGACAACTTCCAATCCTCTGCCTGATGAGATGCAAATGAAGAGTTGTGAATAAAGAGGGTATTGAAGGTGTCGTCACCTCCCTCTTTCGAGTTCCTTTGTTGAGGGTTTTTCTGGCCTGTGATTTTCTGGCAACAGTCTTGTCAGTGAGTATCCAGTCCACCTCTACTGACCTATGCATACATACATTGATAAGTAAAATCACAGTTTTTTGTTCAGCAAAGAAATTTCTTTTCAACGACTTCATTTTCAAGCTGTACAGTCGTATTTATATTACAGAAAAGGTCATTTAGTGGCACTAAATAATTGCTCAGTCAATATACATATATGTGATAAGAATAACGATAATTAAAATGTTATAAGGGGTAGAGTTGAAGTGGATAAATTACAAAATTATTAAAGATTGTTTTATAAGTGAATTGATATCAAAAATGTTTTAAAAATTTCAAGTATTGTCTAAAAATTTTGAAAAATTAGGAGTGCGATTACGATAAGAATGAAGGTGTGAAGTGAAGTGGAAAGAATTCAAGTGGTAAAATAAAAACCAGAAAGAACATTACTATGACCAAGGTAAGGAAAGGGGTTTGACAAAACGTTTTTGAACACATAATTTAGGTTTCTGTTCATGTATAGCTAAAGCTTCGGCTGTGCATAAGTGAAGAAAACGTAAACTTTTGGATCGATTCGATTTTGCCATGTAGATAACCTTGAAGGATGAATCACGTGAGGCTGAATGATCAGACTCTAACAGGTGATCACACATAGACAACTTCGCAGTTCTACGTTTGCCTTCCAATAACCGAATTGGATAGTGTTCAGCTACACGTTTTCGGAGATTACACTTACAACCTCCAATATAATCAGCTCCACAAGAGCAGGTAAAAGATTGGACACTAGTTAGTAACTACTGTACTGCAGATTGAATTCTATCACTCAAGTTTGAAATGTGACCACCATTCTAGGTGACTCGCAATCAATGTGCACTTTGTCTTGTTGATATCAGTTGATTAGAGGCAATGAGCAGGTAGTCTAATCCCACCTGGGTCTCGTTCTAGGTGGCACTCATCAGTCAGCACATTGTATCTGCAACCTCAAAGGAACTCATTTTTGCTCCCATCTGAGATTCGAGCCTTCATCACCCAATCCTGAAGTCAGAGACATTACCACTGAGCTATTCAGGCTTGTGGTCACACTACAAACTTTACTGATAGAATTTAGTACCCACCAAACAAATAACCAGACAAATTAAACTAGTGTCCAATCAAAAATACCCAATGGAGTCCTACAGGAGGTCACTCACGAGCCAGCCTGAATATCTCAGCGGTAACGTCTCCGACTGCAGCATTGGGTGATGCGGTTCATATCGCAGAAGGGACATGAGTTCCCTTCGAGGTTACAGATACGCCTTGGTGACTGGTGAGTCCCAACTAGCACGAAACCTGGGTCCAAGGCTTCCGGATGATTGCCCACAACAATCTAATTACGCATATTAGTTGGTCAGTAGGTTGTTGGGTGGTTCACTGGTGCCTTCCATGCTGGTTACCTAATCCTCAGAAGGAAGCGAAGGCAAGCATTGAGAAAAGTTTATAACAATCTGTTTAGAAATGCTTTTAGTGACGCTTGACCCAAGTCTGTCAACCATTCACATGGAAGTACTTACATGGCATTAGTGTTGAAAATCGTGATCTCGTTCCTTGAGCTAAGCGCTGTAGATGTTCAAACACTAATCTCTATGCTGACTGGCCTTGATATTCTCATCTGTGCCATCGCTTGCAGGTGGAACTATGCCCCGGGGAGTCAGGTGATTGAAGGAAACATCTTCTGTTAGACTTCTCCTGTAGACGGTTATTGGTGCTTGTTGTTACTGTCGTCTCTGCGTTCACCTGAAGCTTGTGTTCTCTGTCTACAGTTTGAAATACAAGCGTTAGTAATGGAGCTCTCTTAGAGACTCTCAAGTTTCATAATTCTTGATATTTCGACTTATACTATTTCTCATATTATCAGAGTTCCCTTCAATGACACTACTGATAGATAGGTACTGTTAAGAGGAATATGTTTACGCTTAGAATAGAATAGAAAACAATATTTGATATATGTGCGTTATATCTTCTATCCATTCATGAATGAATACACAGGTTGTGTATTCATTTATATTTCGTAAAATGAAATTAATCAATCAATAATTATATTGATTAAATTGTATTTATTGTCTGAATTTTTATTTGATCACGTGATATGGCTGCTGTTATATTTGAAAATAAACGTGTAAATTATTGATTATTGTTTACTAGTCTTATGACTACACAGTGTGAAATGAATGTCTGTTGATGTTATGTAAGCAGACGTGTGCGTGTGTGTGTGTGTGAAATTATGCCCCGCTGACAGATAGAAGCCCGTGTAACTTGATGATATGAATTGATCATACCTAAATAAAATTGAAATTATTATTATTTATATGAAAGAAGATATAAGCATGGGGACGTGGGATGTTTACTGAGAAGGCTGTTCAGGTTAATGAAGAAGTGGTAAGATACGGCATGGAAGTGCTAGGAATCTGTGAGACCATGTAGAATGGGTGTGGACTGTTAAAATTTTCACGTGGAGATTCAGTAATCTACTCAAGTCACCTAGATGACAAACATGAGCACACTGAGGCAGTGAGTGGCTATCATGATGTCATAAACAGCGGCTAAAGATCTTATCTACTGGGAATCAGTCTCCTCCTGAAGGATAACGACCACAGGATTCAACTCCAAAAGGAAGGATAGTTACAAACATCCAGTGCTGTGCGCTTGCAGGAAGATAATTCAAGAGGCTCTCGGTGAAACGAATGATATTGGGGAACTCTTCGCAAAATTATGCACTTTCAGCACTCAGTGATTGAGGTTAGTGTGTATAAGCACAGGGGTATACAAAAGGCGACAGAGATTATTATTATTGTTTCCTTTAATTCCTAGAGAAACATAGGACTTCAGCCACACATTTCCATTGCGTTCAGTTCTACACTAACGTTTTCATCTGGCTCCACGTCTGCCCATATGCTTTCATCTCCTTGGACGACCAACTCTCCGTTTCCCATTCGGTTTCCACTCGAGTGGTGGACTGGCGTGTGATGTCACTCACTTGATGATTTTCTCAGAGTATGGCCAGACAATCCACCTGCATTTCTGCCTGCATATTTGTTGCACAATTGGTTCCTCCTACCTTGGTTTGCTCATTGCCAGACATCCCTGTTGCTGATCTTTACTGACCGGCCATCTGATCCCGAATAGTATTAAGCGAAGACAGCTAGCTGTTGATGAAAGTCCGTAGTTTTTTCAAAGTGCCCTTCGTGATGCGGCGCCAAGTCTCTGATCCGCATAGTAGCACTGACTGAAATCCCATTTGAGTTGAAAATCCAGATCTTATATTCCATGCTGATTGCCGAGTGTTGATGTCCACACATACTTCAGATAAATGAAAGCTTGCCTTGCTTCCTCCATCCTCGCTTTGATATTCCCATCAGTTCTGTCCACCTTTAGTTGAAACGATGCTTCCCAAGTAGATAGGTAAGTAGGTGAAGGACGTTGCTTCTTTCAAATTTTTCCAATTTATGCTGATTGTTATCTGTAGTTGTTGTTGCTGTTGGCCAGGAATCTTCATCACCTACCTCTGTTTTCTCTATATTCACCCGATAAGGATGAAAATAACCAAAAAATCAACAACAATCAACAAATTGTGTTATCGGATTAACTTTGGAAAACGACACTGTCTGCTAATATCTAGACAGCAACGTTTTAACTAAAGATAGCATGGATGACGATATAAAAACAAGTCAGCATCAGAAAGGCAAGAGAGAGCTTCACCAACCGGAAACCGCTTTGGAAATCTGATGCATTAACAGTCAGCATAAACAGCGAAATTCGGATTTTCAACACTAATGTTAAGTCAGTCAGTTCTTCAAACTTACCTGGCGCCGGTGGCACAGCGTTTAGGACTCTCGCCGACCTGATATCTGTCGGCCTGCTGAATTTGGGCTACCGATATCACATGCTGAAAATTTCATACTTGTACCAAAATACTGTGTGGAATCAAGCTATAATAAAATAAAATAAGTAAAATTAATAAATATATGCCTCAGAAACATGGCAAAGGCGTCACGAAAAGCATTTTCAACAGACCATTTCACACTTTTATCAACTACTATCTTCGCTAGCTCCATACACAACATCAGATAGCCAGGAAGCATTGGCAACAAGACACTCTGGAAAGAAACCAACCAAGAACCTTTTGCTCAACAAATATACAGAAGAAAATGTAGATGGATCGGACACACGCAGAGGAGATCGTTGGATGACATCACGCCCCAGGCCATCACTCGATTGGAACTCGAATGGGAAAAGATGAGTTGGAAGTCAACTCCAGTGTTACATGAAAGAAATCATGAGAGGAGGAGATGACAGCGTGGTGGCTAGATGAAGAGGACCACGAAGAATTCGATGCAAGAGAGACGTGTCTTTGAAATATTATGTTTTGGTAGGAACTTAGGGAAATCATACTAATAAATAGTATCGATGTTTTTCTTCATGTCTGCTCAAGTTGTCAGTATTTGTTTGACTGATTAAACTATTAGTTATAATGCTGCTTTGCAATACTTTCAAATCTGCACGTGAATGTGAAACAGTAAAGCCGCTCACGTTATGACGTATTATATTTATCTGTAGTGAGTATTGTGAATATATTTAGTAACTTAGTTGTTTATGAGTCATATGAAAGCGAAATTAATAAAATTTCTCATTTTATGCAGTTATTAGTTGTGCATTTTTTCCAAACCTATGCATGATTGATAACAGATGATATTTTGGTAATAAATTGAGTGAAATCGCTTATTGATTAACTAGTTGTGAATGTTTCAGTGTGCGTTGTTTAAATTGAAAGACACCGACTGGGGAAAAATAACCCCTATCACTAAGATGCTTTTGGTTGTACAATGATTCCTCCAGAATTCTTAGAGTTCACCAGATTTGAAATAATATTTGTGAAGATTCAGAGCTCGTGTGGATGATTTAGATGATGTGGATGGCGTGGTTTCCTGAAGTAGTGAAATTAGCTTTCATTGACCTTCTAGACAACATTTCATAGCAAGATTTAATACGAAGTGTGCACTTATTTTATTGGATTCGCAGTGCATGACATGACAAGTTTGTCGTGATTGGTTGAGAGTTTACAGATTTATTGATTTTGGATGCGAATTTTCGCATCATGTGGCTCTTTCTTTTTTAGCTGAGAAGTCTAATCTTTGATAATGTGTCTATAATTCGCTGATTTGCATGAGCACCAGCTGTCTAGAAATGCCTTGAAATAACTGCTGGTGTTTCTAGTATGTTTACAGTTTCCGCATTATCACAATCATGTCGTGACCCTTCACAGCTATTTTATCTACTTCGACTCGGAGTCGAAGTGGACTCCCACTTTGAAGGATGCAATGCTTTTCGCAGTTCATGTGATTTATTTTGTGAATGGTATTAATCTTATCTTCTTTTGCTGTTTGATCCACTGGTCTACACACTACTGAATGAAGTGATTCTGTTGGTTGATTGGCTTGTGTGCTACGCCGACTTTAAATGGCTTTAGTACTGTAAAGCTGTCATTTCGAAGAAATTCTGTAAATCTGTAGAGGAGAATAATGAAAGCATAGCAATTCAGTCAACCAACTTACAGGGTAAAACACAATCACAATCAGTCACCTGTCAGTTTGGTTGGATTGTTGTTCTTGTTATTATTTTTGATCCCTTCAGTTCCGTGTGGAACATAGGGCTTCAGCAACACATCTCCGCTTTGAATGGACAATAGTAACTAGTGTGATGTGTCTAGTTGTTTTCTTTGATGAAAACTGAATTCTATTAGTCAGGTTTTCCATTGTGCTCATCATTCTAGGTAGCTCGCAGTTATGGCACACATTGATTTTGATGATATTAGATGGTTGGAGGCAATCAACAGGAAGCCTTGCTCGACCTGTTGGCACTCATCCTATTTTCTGCCGTCCTCTTCAACTGGGAACACGGTTGCCCGCAATCTCTTATCTCCTCCTCACGATCTGCTCCATGTCACCCTCTCACTGACGACCCACTCATAGCTTCCCATTGGGATTCCAGTCGAGCTATGGCATGCATTACGCGCGACCTTAATTCGATGGTTTTCTCATTGTTCGCCCTATCGATCTTCATTTTCTCCCACAAATTTGTTGGCCGATCAGCTCTTGGTTGGTTTGTTGCCAGCCAGAGTTTCTTGTTGCAAATTTCTTCTGGCCATTTGATCTTCAGTATGTGGCCAGCGAATTGGGCAGCTGTTGATGAAAGTCTGCAGTGGCCTGTTGGAAATGCTGTCCGTGACTCAAGCGCCAAGTTTCTCACCAATATAGAAGAACTAATTTACTTGACATTAGTGTTGGAAATCCCAATCTTGTTCTTTATACAGTGGAGTGCAGACTATTTCCAAACTGATTTCAGGTTGATGAAGGCGTAATGCACATCCGGGGTTCGATCTCTGCCGGCGCACACCGATATCTATGGTCGTGAATTGCTATATCATGCTGAAAATTCCATACTTGTACTGAAATAGGTGTGGAATCAAGCTGTAAATCAAAAAAAATCTTACCTTTCCGATTCTGTCTGACTTGCACATCTTCACCCATTCCGACTGCCTGTAATTGAAACGATGCTTCATAGATAAGTGAAGGAAGTAACCTCTGTTGAATTTCCGCCTTTGGTGGTGATTGTTTCTGGCTGTTGTTGTTGCAGTTAGTTGGCTATCTTCATTACCTCCGTCTTCTTTATGTTCTTCTGCAGTCCCATCTACACTGGCTGCTTCTTCAACCATTTGTTTGTTTTCGCCTGTTTATATGGATAACACGTCGGCATTACACAATAAACTGTCGGACGTCAGCTGCGGTCATTTTATCAAGTGACATGAATTTGAATTGTTTACAGTCTGCTTCCTCATGGCATGAAAATTTCAAACATCTGAAAAGTCTCAAATGATGGACAAAACATGCGTCATTCAATTCTCACTTCTGAAATATTTCTATTCAAAACACGTCTGAAAATGTTGCGTGACATATTTTAAACAACTAGTGTCTGCAAAACTAGACGCCAATTTTATGTCACATCTCACATTCACCAGCTAAATTACGTGAATGATATTTTTAGAATTGTAAGCTCTGTTATCGAATATGCATACATATATTGTTCCCATGGACTGCGAGTGAGACATACTGATTCAGCAGTACATCTACATTTCACTCTATGCTTTGTAGTCACTTTAGCTGGTTTAGCGATATATCATAAACTTTCATTTCCTTCTCAGGTGATTTCCTCAATCTCACCGACAGACTCACACTCAACTCTTCATTTCCCGTGCAAGTTCCATTCCAGATCCTGTCGCTTGAAGTCAATCAGCAGTTTCCTGAGCGTTTGTCCAATCCATCTCTGTTTGTTGAGGTAAATGTTTTCGCCAATGGGTTCTTAGTTAGCACTGAGGAAGAGGCCTATTTTGGTATCCTTGTCAACTACAGACAGATTTCAATAGTCGGCTTTCTACTTGCCAGAGTTCCTTGTCGTATATCCTCTCTTTCTATATAATCTGCAGTACAGAGAGCCATATATTTATCATAAATTGGCAGAAGCTAGAATTCATGGCCCATCGGATCGGGTCACAGTGGTTTAATGGTCTACGGGCTCGTTAGTCGACCGGAAGGTCCTGGGTTCGAACCCTGTGTGTGTACTGATGAAGAGTCCCAAACTGCGATGACACCTCTGTCCGTTACTATCAGGTTTTCCAGTGGTTTCGTAAAGGATGTCAATTCATGATGAGATCCTGTAACTAACATTCTTCACATATTTATACAGATATTTGGTAGGATGAATTATCTTGTGGTTTCTGAGGTAGATGACTTCTTGCTGCCAGTAGTTTGATTCGAGTTTAAACATTTTGTTTTGATGAAATTGTAGGGATTTCCTATTTTTCCCCTGAAGATAATTAGCGAATGTTTTCTCTTCTCTCCTCTTCAACTATTGTGTGTGGTGTCTCCCTTTCTGACCAGTGTTTGCACATATTTTCTTTTGTGAGGCATTAGATTGTTGGGGTCTTTTATTTGATTTTGATCTGTTTCTGATGGATTTCTAAACGAAAACGTAGTCAAGGCGCTAATCCACTTTAATTTCGATTACCAGACCATCCTGAACCTTCATTTCATACTTATAGGCATTCATCGATATGTCATATATACGACATCAAATGTCGTGATGCGTATCTTGTTACAGACTGAAGCCTACGTCACCCATTCCTGAGATGAGAAATTTTACCACTAAAGTGTTCGGGCTGTGACTGTGTAACGACCAAATCTACTCCATTATGGTCTGAAGGCAAGAAAATGATCGCTACGTTCTACCATATAGCCGACAAAGCTTCTTTGAGACACGCGCTATCATGAAACATTCTAAAGGCGGGGAAAAGACTATTATTGTTCTTCTTCAATATTTTAACGGCTCTATTAAACATCACTAATAACATCAAAATTCGAATGTTACTCATCAGTTTGCAATTAGTAGTGTTCTCTGAGCTGGTTGGTTTAGTTGCGGTGGAGCTTTCGTCGTCCTTCTCGACGACATCCTTTTTCAGCGCGATTTCTACCATAAAGTGAACTAATTTGAATTTTCCATAAGTGATAGGATGGCGTCGCCCGGTAACCATCTCTACATATGTATTGATCATTTTTCATTGACTTGGATTTTAAACCTTGTCGTAACATGATTTACTTTTTATTAGTTGGTCTATATTATTATGTTTGTTAATCGCTGCCTGATTTACTTGAGTCTCAGGCTTCTAGAAATTCAATGACTGCAATTTTGATGTCTATTCTGTTTAAAATGTCGACATTATCCCAATCAAACTGATGTCCCTAATTATCTAAATGCAATGGTATGAAAGAATATATATCACGTCTTTCTACAGCTGATTTGTGTTCCTGGATTCTGGTTCGAAGAAGACGACCACTTTAACCAATGTTATGTCTGTTACAGTTCATACAATTTATTTTGTGAATAGTAAGTAGGCCAGCTAGCTATACAGGCAATATAGGTTTCTAATACAAATCAAGTAACGTAAGACAAAATTAGTTGACCAGAGTTCTACTGTAAAAGGCACCTCAAAATCAAGGAGAATCTAATTTCGAACTCGCATTTCCTTATCATAAAGACACACTTATCGATAGGCGTGAACAAAATAAATTCCCAAGTTATGTCGATTGACTACAATTTTGTTGAAACAGAAGTATACGTATGCAAATCCGTACAATGGAAAAGCAGAAGTATGTTAGCAAATCGATAAGTCGAAATAAATATCTGTAATATAGACACATGTCACTTCCTGATCCGGATCTCTCGAAAAGGTTCAAGTTAAGTCAGCCATAGATTGGAATCATTTGAAGAGTCATTAAGGACTAAGCAAGACTGGACACACCTTTTCATTGACGTTTGCGATTTTTCGAAAGAATAACCTCTACGACCCCACCCACATGTGAACGGACTCAGGATTTTAGGGTTAGGAGAAGAAACCGTTGAAAATTCACCTACCGCGAAGAAATTTAATGGTCAAGTTCTCGTACATAACGCCTTTGCGAAGCAGTATCGTCAGTCATTATTGGACAGCGTGGAAGCTAAGATAAATTTAAACCGGTTTAAACACACATTCACGAATTCTATCTCATTCAAATGAAACCGTTAAAATGGTAAAGTATCAAATTGTTGAAATATTTTTCAATTGTTCAATTGAGCACAATGCTAATTGATGATGAATTTCAATTACTGATCTAAGTATCAAATTACTAGATTTCACATTTTCAAATCATTTTCTGTCTCCTCTATACATAATATCATCACTTTCCAAGCAATTACTAGTCGCTGATTCAACAGAATGGACCAAGGGAATGGGATCGTTGAAGGACAATGCTTATGCCTACTGACTCACTATAGACAAACGCAAATTACTAATATTTGAGCAATTCACTTTATAACATTATTAGCAAATAACTATAATGATAATAATATTAAGAGGTATCTCTTTTCGTAACTTCACTTCAAGGTTGTGCATACAATTTTCTAGGAGCTTATATGTACAATGTATACTGCCAACACAGGGCAAAATGTATTGTCAGTTTAAAAAAACTAAATGGAAGTGTTTAAGTAATAAAAGTGCTTGAAATATTGGGAAAAATCCTCCATAACTGAGAGTGTTGGGAACTAATCAGTTAACTGATGGATACTCATTCGGTGATAACCGGTGAGAGACAAGAGGAAAACGGACCGAAAATGGTTTATAAAAGTTAAAAAAACTGCATGGAGTTTATTTAACAGAAATTCATGAAAATAAAATTGACAATAATGTCACAGTAATAGTGAAACAGTCTGTACATAAAGTGTTTCTGAACATAAAGTTCAGGATTTTCCCTATCGAAGAAACTCTTGTGTAGTCTGGAACAATATTATTGTACAGTTTTTTAAAATGTTAAAAGTGGGAACATTGTAAACAATTTTTGTTTGAAACGATTCATTGTAAAATATACATAAATCCAGAGTACAACCAACGCTCAACACTTCGCCTTCTCACTGGTCCATATTGTCTACTTGTTTCACTACTAACCGTGTTGTATCCTTTGGATTTTGCGGGAGCCTCTTATCCTCATTCGAACACTATTCTACAACTGGTGTACAGCTTCAACTAGTAGACGCGACTGCAGTAGCGAACACTTCGGTGGATTATTTTAATAATTTGTGGCAGCGGACTGTACAACCAAGTAACGCATTAGCTGCATTTTTGAATATATCATTTCATGAACTTGGATATTTATTCCAATATTCATTCTGTTACCAAAGTCAATATAAAGTTCACTACACCATGCTTACTAACTTCGTTATTGGGTACAGACGTTTTGATGTCTTCTTAGTCATTCAAGCACCAGAACAGTTACCCATTGTATTCACAAACATACACACAAAGATGTTAATATGAAAGGCAGAAAACAAAGACTGTTTTAGAAAGAATCCAATATTTTGTGCGGACAACCTTGATTGTCTGCAAATTTTGTATTTCTGCTGATTTATTTTGTTATTCAAAACTGACAATCCCATGTTAATTCAAAATAAAAGTTTTAATTTTTTCTTGAATATGATTTTCTCTCACTGCATTCCTTGCTTTACTGTATGTGTGTGATTATGTGAGTGAAGCTCTGTTTGCGTCTATTATGTAAAATTATTTATGTTAGCCTGGAGAGGAAAATGAAGATTGACGCATATATAAACATATAATTAGGACATTTCAATGGGATTTAACCGCCAACCTCAAATTTCGAAACACGGACCTAAGTGTACAAATATTTGTGAACATGAACAGTTTAATTCTGTGTTATTTATGCACCATTGTGAGAAATTAACGTGAACGTGGGATCAAGAGTTCTTTTATGCCATGTTGTTACTTCCACATGATTTCAAGTCACATATTTTGGTGGATTTCATAAGTGTTCAGTTACATAAGTAATTGACGGATTCAGCGAAGAAAATTTTCTTTATCGACGAAATCATTTACGGCCTACTATCGACAGCTTCCATCTGTACCAAAGATACATGGATGATACTTTCATCATATGTGACGACAATACCAACATCGAATTGATAACCAAAGAGTTCAACAGCTGCCATCATGCCATCAAGTTCACGTCAGAATCAGAGAATAACTCGGAATCCCATTTTCTGGATGTTTTTCTAAAGAGGAGATCGGATGGTTCTCTTCAAAGATCGATCTACAGGAAACCAACATGGAATGGTCAGTACACAAATTTCCATAGCTGGGTCCCTTTGAGAAGGAAGAGAAATCTGATCCATTCCTTATCCTCAAGAATAAGGAGGATATGTTCAAGTGATACAATCGTTGGGGAACTGGAGCGACTCAGACAAGTCCTCATAGAGAATGGATATCCTCCAAGATTTATCGAGAAAAACATGAAGCCAAGGGAAAAACCTGAAAGAATACAGACGGTGCCGAAGAAACTACTGTTTATGAGTGTTGAATTTAAAGGTGATACCGCAGCTGAGATCCTGAAGAATTGCTTATGTAGATCACTGAGGAAAGCCTTCTTTACAGCTGAGCTACGGATCAATTTCTGCAGCCTACAAATGATCAGTGTATGTGTGAAGGATAAACTGCCGCTTTGGGCCACCTCAATGTGTGTTCATAAATTCACTTGCTCGTGTGGAGCTAGTTATATTGGCCGCACAAAGCGCACGCTTTCCAAACGCATCTCTGAGCATTATCCGGCATGGCTAGCGAAGGGACAATGTAAGACAATTACTAGCTGAATCCTCGAGCATTTGGTGAACTCAGGCCACGTAGCTCCACCGAATTCGTCTTTCAAGATCATCTACAAAGTGAAGCCAAATGGTACAAAGGGCGTCAGCTTTCAGCTTTTGTGTATGGCGGAGGCTCTAGCAATTCATCAATACAACCCTGAACTCTGTATACAGAAAAAGTTTGTCCAGTCTCTTATTCTACCTTGGTCTTAACCTCTTCACTAATCGTTCCTTGTAAATGAAAATATTTTTTGATTTTTTCTTTTAATTCTACTTTCACTTTTAGTTAGCTTTTGCTTTAATAATTAATTCACTATTATCACTCTCATGTGCTCCTTTTCTATATTTTCACACCCTCTTCACACTTGTTAAATTGACACTCAAATACCTTTATTCTCACTTAATAGCAATTTTAACCTTATCAAATTTATATCTTTTTGCCGTTGAGGACCACGTAATTTTCAACTTCTAATTTTCACTTCTAAAGCCACTTCTGAGTAATTATATCAATTATGTCACCCCCTATTACTCAATAATAGACCACTATATATTTTTGTAAGTATAAATACGATTGTACAGCCTCTGAAGATGATTTCGTCGATAAAGAAAATTTTCTTCGCTGAATCCGTCTTTTAATTTCTTCATGACTTAATGGGTTTTTCGGTGACATAAATAATTACCCAGAAGTAAGGCAGTAGCTGACATTCCATGTACAAACGAACACAGTTCACGATTCACCTAAAAACGATGGTATTAATAATATTCCCTTGAGTTTCCAGTGGAATAAGGGCTTCAGCAGAAGATCTCCATTTTATCATGTTTTCAACACTTCTACATAAGTTATCTTTTCCACTTGTCAAGATCTCCTCAATGTCACTCTCGACGTGACGACCAGTTCACTGTTTCCCATTCGGGTCGTGCTAGAGCGTTTGCTTCTCGTTCAAAGTCACTGTGTCCCTGATCCACCTGCCTTTCGTTTAGCATATTTGTTGAAGAATGGGTTCTTGATTGCTTTGTTTACACAGTAGCTTATTGCTAACTCCTTCACACTAGCCGTCAGATATTCATCATGGGGCTAGTGAAGGCAGCTACTGATTTAACCCTGAATCCTGTTGAACATGTTATTCATGAATCATCAATACTCTTAGTCATGTAAAAACCCTGGCCGATTTGACAATTTTGCTGAAACTTTTGATATTGTCTCTTTCGTTGAGTTCAACTGACTTCAACACTGAGTTCAAAGTAATGTCTGTTTTGCTTTTCCTATCTAAGCTGGCTTACATCCTCATCCATGTCGGCTGAACGTGAAATGATGCTGTCCATATAATTCAAGAAAGTGACCCCGTCTGAATGCTGGAATTGATAATGAACTGAGAACTTATATATATATATAAATATATGTAAATATATACAGGTGGTATTAAATCTAAACTATTAGAAGCTTATGTTCGGATATCATGTGATGAAAGAAACTTTTATTATTTGATTTTGTTGGTTTAGAGAACCGATTTGCACGTAATAATTTCAGGAGTTAACAATGCGTGATTTATTAAACAAGGTTATTTCTGTATGTGTACGGGCACATGTGAACTAAATTTAAAAGGACAAAAATGTGGAAAGCCTAACCTGACAAAACAAGAGATAGAAGCCCTGAAACACCTTAAGAATAACAAGGATATAGTTATCACAAAGTCAGACAAAGGAAATGCAACAGTAGTATTAGACAAATCAGACTATTTGGACAAGGTAAATACTCACATACAAACAGGACCATATGAGGAAATTAATAAACTAATTGATACAGTTATGAATAAAGTTAAGAAATCCACGGCGGACCTTATATGCCGAATGAAGCCGTTTCTAGGTGAGTCTAAGTGGTTTAATTTAATGCCCAAAACTAATAACCCCAGTAGGATGTATGGTGTTGTTAAAGTTCATAAGTCAGGATACCCTATTAGGCCTATAGTTGATTTTAGAAATTCACCTACTTATGAATTATCTAAATATTTAGCCATGGTATTAGATCTCCTTAAAAGCCACTCGAAATCTAGACTAATTAATTAAAGGGAGTCCGGTTTCAGCTTTCTTCATTTGTCGTTCCCTGTAAAGAATTTTGATTTTATCTTTTCCTTTTTAATTTTACTTTTAGTTAGCTTTTGCTTTAATAATTAATTCACTATTATCACTCTCATATGCTCCCTGTTGTACATTTTCACACCCTCTACACACTTGTCAAATTGACACTCAACTACCACCTATATTCTCACTCAGTAGCAATTTTAATCCGTATCAAATTTCTGTCTTTGTGCCGCTGAGTACCACGTAATTTGCAACGTTTAATTTTTTACTTCTAAAACCACTTCTGAGTAATTATATCAGTTATGTCACCGCCTCCCTATTACTCAATAATAGACCACTTTACATTTTTGGTAAATATGAATACGACTGTACAGCCGGCGTCTGAAGATGATTTCGTCGATGAAGAAGCATTTTCTTCGCTTAATTTGTCTTTTATTTTCTTCATGACTCAATGGGTATTTTTGGAGATTTATTTATTAATTACTGTTTGTAGCTTAGAAGCTGTTTTGTTTTTGCATAATGCTGAACGTTTTAAACGGAGCCAATCAAGTGTAGAAATATCGCTTATGTGTTAGATGTAGTCAACTTCCTGTTGGCTGTCAAATATTTTCAATCACCAAGAGTGATGAAAATAGCATACCTACCTTACCCATTTGTCATAATTTGAGCGTCATTTATCATATTGATAAGCTGGCTCAAAAAGACAAACAGCCCAGCACTAGATTTACTTAGATTAAAGATTTTGTTTTGATTTGAATTAAGCAACTTTCAACTGTTAGATTTCAACACAAACCAACATTGGTTAGAGGAATCACTGGTAGACACCAAAGGGATAATGTACAGCTGATTTGTCTTCGTTTGAGATGCAACAGCATAGTTTACATCCACAACCTGACTGGCTGGTATCAAACGTGAGACCTTTGAGTTACGATAACTACCTAGTTCACCAATCAGCAGCCAGTTTGACCGAAATTCAATAACCCATGAGTTCTTACTGTAACAACAGAAGACAAGGGCCAGGCAACAGATCGTTTATTAAGGAAAATCAACACATATTTATCGCTTTTAATGTACATTATTGTAGATTATTGTTAGTAGAAAAAACAGTCTTTTGACTGGTTTTTTCCCACAGAAAGTTAACCTTACATCTCTTTGTGGCCGTGTCAGATCATCCATACGCTAACTGTATCCGCCTACGCAAAGCCTTTGTTCTCATTTTCTCACCACCAATATTGGGGACATAAACATTGACGTCAATTACTGTCTACTAACTTTGGCTAGCAGTCAGCTCTCACCACATTACGACTTTATGAACTTATAATCCAGTGCTATCCTCACCGTAGACTTCGATGAGCGTCCACTTCACTTAAATGATTTCCTAACCATCACAAATCCCGTTAACTAAATATCAGTGTCCATCTCATTGACAGCGGCTAATGCATAGATGCTCAGACACTGTAGTGACAAGTTGTGACTAGTCCTAGACCTTCAACATATGTCAAGGAGACGTGAACGGTAATCAAAAGCATCGGCTGAGAGTAACACTATATCACGAGTTGACAAGGTGTAAATTCACAGGTCATTGAGCTTGATCTTGCAAATCGAAAGCCTTGGGTTGGGTGTCTCTTAGGTTTGTGCGTGCACACAATGTGTTGAAGAGTTCAAATAATAGGACGAAACAGCTATTCAGTGCTACCTGTTGGCTTTCAATGATCTCACTAACTAATTTTCAATTTGTAACACGAAATCTAACTGATGAAATGAAATTAGTTTCATCCTCGCCTACTCAACTATCGATTACATTCAGCTATTACTTGTTAAATCGCTAGATAACTGAGTGAAGAGTAAAAAAGAAGTTTTTTACTAAATTTTTTCCTAGACAGAGAGAGAAAGGTAGAGAGATATATAGAAAAAAGAACTCAGACGGAAGGATGTTTCTCAACTGATAAATTGATATCAATAATAATTTAGTAAACTTAAAGTCAATAGACTGTAAAATGCCGTCTAACTGAGTTTTCAGCATTTTCCACCCAGTTAGCTATAAACGAACGCTGGTGAATTTTGCGCTGTTCTATCGGATCGAACGAACTGCTCAAGAGACAGAATTGACAATGAATTCATGTCACAGGATTTCATCATGAGCTGACATTGGTTAGAGAACCATTGGAATACCAGCACTGGAGTACTGGACAGCTGTTTAGTCCTAGTTTATGACTCTTTATCACTAAGCACTCGCCACAGGGGTTCGAACCTAGGGCCTTCCGGTTACAAGGCGAGCTCGTAGAGCTAGTGGTCGCGCTATGTCATGAATTGGCAGAAGTTAGAATTTATGGGCCATTGGATCGCGTCTCAGTGTCTTAATGGTCTACGAGCTCGCCTTGTAACCGGAAGGTCCTGGGTTTGAACCTCTTTGGTGGGTGCGTACTGATGAAGAGTCCCAAACTAGGACTAAACAACTGTCCATTACTCCAGTGCTGGTTTTCGAATGGTTCTCTAAGCAATGTCAGCTCATGATAAAATCCTGTAACCAATCAAATCCCTACAAACTAACACACAGTTGAAAAATGCCTGAAGGTGAATTGCTATTCACACACTTTCATCAACAATACCGTATTTGCTGATGAAAGTTTGTGAATAGCCATTTAAGTTCAGGCATTTTTCAAATGAAATGAATTCATCGTCCAATTTGTTTTTTTGGCACTTCGTTAGGTCCTATAGAACATCAGCTTCACCGGAGTTCGTTTACGGTTAACTGGACAGGAAATAATATCAGTAAAAAGTTTGAGCATTGTGGATTAGATCAAATAAAGTATAATTATATTTCAATAGTTTACACAATGATAAGTTTTCATTATAAATTATTTAAATTAATCCCAGCGTGTTAAGAAAATCTTGTTTTGATTTTCTTAACACGCTGGGATTAATTTAAATAATTTATAATGAATCAATCTGACTCGGCGCTCAAATTATTTCAGGAAGTTCGTAACACCTACGGCTGGAAACCTATAATGATAGGTTTTGTTATTGGTAATATTTCGAGCAATAACAAAACCTATCATTGTGTGTAAACTATTAAAATATAATTATACTTTATTTAGACAGGAAATGTTGAAAACTCGGGTAGACGGCATTTTACAGTCTATTGACTTTAAGTTTACTAAATTACTATTGATATCAATTTATCAGTTGAGAAACATCCTTCCGTCTGAGTACTTTTTTCCTACATATCTCTCTATTTCTCTCTTTGTCTAGGAAAAAATTTAGTAAAAAACTTCTTTTTTTACTCTTCAGTCAGTTATCTAGCGATTTAACAAGTAATAGCTGAATGTAATCGATAGTTGAGTAGGCGAGGATGAAACTAATTTCATTTCATCAGTTAGATTTCATGGTACGAATTGAAAATCAGTTAGGGTGATCATTGAAAGCCAATCGGTAGCACACATTGTACACGCACAAACCTCCGAGACAAATAACTCGGGATCTGGAAGTTAGAATGCAGAGCGTGTTGATCAGCATCCACTGCAGCTTGACGCATTTTGACCCTCACAACTTCTCATTACAATTTCCAGACATCACTGCAGTAGCTGCCATCAATGAGATGGAGAGTGTCGTTTCGATTATGGTATCTGTGGAGTTAAGGAATTTTTTAGGTAAAGTGGATGATCATTGACGGCACTGACTAGGATAGCGTTATCTTATGAATTGGCAGAAGGTAGAACCGATGAGTCATAGAATTTCGATTGAAGTCGCTGCAGATTGGTCAACAAGGTTGGTATCCTAACTGTGAGGTTCCAGTTTGGATCCTTGACAGTAGAATTGTGGATGTGCACTGTAGCGAAGAATCCTGAATTAGGACGAGTCAGCTGTCATTTGGTCCCTGTCGGTTTTCAATGACCTCTCTAATCGATGTTAGTTCCTGAGAAGAAATTTAACGATTGAAATTTAACTAACTCGAATTCTCACAAACCCCATTATCTACATAAAATAATGATGAATTGTTTGTGTTATTTAGACCGAAGCCGCTTTACAACTTTTAATGTTTGCAAAAAAGAACTGACTTCTACACTACAAATCTGTAAAACCTGCGCTTGTGGAGTGAGCAAGCATAGTAAGTGTAGCTCTACGAACTTGATTTTTCGTGCTCGAGAACATCTCTCACCATGGCTGATTAAAGGTGTAGTAAAAACCATTAACACTTCGATATTAGACCACCTGTTCCAAAGCCAGAGTGGGAGAAGAATCCTTCTCTATCATCTATCGGGTACCTAATAAATTGCCAAAATCATCGAAGCACCGCATGCTGCAAACAGCAGAGGCTATTGCAATTCGCCTCAAACAACCAGTGCTCTGTGTTCAAAAGAAGCAAGTCCAGCCAGCCACTGACTGGCCTTCAGTAGAGACTATAAATTCATGAATTTGTATTATTATCTTTCCTAATTCTTCTGACATTCAGCTTATTTTATGTTGATGCTATTGAGCTGTAATCTATTGATATTGTTATTATGATTCGATGTTATTTAAACAGCAACATTAATGTTGTTAACAACACTAATAAATTCACTATAATGTATGTATAACTGTAGAGCCTGATGATGAAGTTATCGAAAAGAGTATTTTTTGTTCAGTATCAATTCTTTTGAAAATTGTGATTAAGAAATTATTCCTTTGGGTTCCAAGTAGAACAAAAAGCGTCGGCGGCATATTTCCATTGTATCCCCTTCTGTGCAGTTCTATTTAGCTGTCCTCATGATTACCCGTAAGCTCAATCTTCGCTACTCCGTCCTCGAAGTGACAAATAACTCGCCATTTCTTATCTGATTTGCATATGAGGAATTGTCTGGCTCATGTGGTCACTCAGCGGTTTCCTCAACATGTATTTGACGCATTTCCCGATTCCTTCTGCATGTTTCCAAATTGCTAAGTTCTTCTTCAGTACGTTCTCAGAGATTTTATTCATTACTTTCGAACCTTATAGAAGCATTGACTGGATTGTCATTAGTAACAGAAATTCGGGTTTTGCATATTTCCACATTGAGTAATAAATGTCTCTCTTGATTTCCTGATCCTGGCTAGCTTTAACATCCTTATCTCTGCCACTAGCCTGTAGTTGAGACAATACTGGTCATGTGTTGATAGGTGATAGAGAAGACTTCTATTTGGATTAATACAGTTGACGGTGGTTGTTGCTTGTGGTTGTTGGTTGGATATCTTAATTGTGTAAAACTAAAAACTACTGACTGACTGGGGTGAGTAGTTGCATACTACTCATTTTCAATAAAATCAGTAGTGTATGGGTTTAGTTATCGATTACCATTTATGGTAGCAAACAGACCACATATTCACCTATCCATATATTCAACATCCAACAACAAATGAAGTTAGCTGGCTTACGGTGTAGTCCCCACATATCTAAGAGTTATAAATTATGAGTCAGTCTGTCCCTATTTCCTTGGAAAATTCCAACAAAGGAGAAATTTCTAGTTGTTGATTTAAGGGGTTTGACTGGTTGCATGTTTTTTTATCATGAGCTAGCATCAGCAAGAGAACCAGTGGGAAACCAGAAGGAGTACTCGACAGCTGTTTTGTTCTAGCTTAGGACTTCTCAGCAATACGCGTCAACCAGAAGTCTGGCCGAGAAACGTCCGGCTACAAGGCAAGCTCGTCAACGTCCAGGTAAATAGACTCAATTAAACGACCAATGAACTCCAGCTTCTTCCGATTCGCTTCTGATATATAACGCAACTGTCGACCAATTTTTTTAGGCAAGTAATTTTCCTCTTGCCTGACTTGCTTCACCCCAGTGGCTACGAAGTTTCACTAGAACTACAAGTAACGTCCTGTATAGAGGCAATCTGTAGTAACAGAAGTTGGCATTTTTATGGCACGTAGGATCAGGTCCAAAAGGCTGAAGGATATACAAGCCTGCTATAAAACCAAAACATCTTGTTGTAAAGCCTCAGTGGATTTGTATTGATGACGTTTACATTACTAGAACGAAACAGCTGTCCAGTACTTCCTAGTTTTGAAATAGTTATTTGATTGTTTTTTATCTAGTGCTCAAACCTGATAAAAAAGAAATTTATCCAAATAATCAATATTTTATTACGATAACTATTTCTCTTTTGATTTTATTTGGAAGACACTAACCTATACATGATGGTGAGGTTCGAAATAGTTGCCCCCTTCAGCCTAATAATCGCACAGACGCTGCTGGTTTAGAAATCGCAGATTCTTATCTTCGCCTTTACCCACTTTCTATTACCTCAGCGGCCGTATATCATCATCATATCAACGTAACATTAAATTAAATGAAGAATTAAACTTGTAAAATAGTTACAAGCATTAGAATACACCTTAGTTAATGCATAAAAGCGTCTACTAATTTTGGAGAAAGACAAAGTGTATATACCTAAGAGATTAGCTTTTTGATCAGCTATGCATGAGATTAAAACTAGGTGATAATCGTATTTAGCTTGTCAGCGTATGTGAGTGTGAGTATTTTCTACGAAAAAGAGAGAAAAACTCAAATATCTGTTTGAGTGAGACGTTTTAAGAGGAATAGTGTTGCTTTCTAGTTGAATTGTTTTCCTTTCTCTTGCATGAGTTCATATTCAAAGACAGTAAAACACCTACCTTGAAGTTAAATGAAAAAGAGATTAAGAGAGTTCTTTGATTTTTTATAAGGCAATATAAGACCTTTCATATCCTTTTATTCGTTGAAGAGACTTAACAGTTTTGTCTGTCTAATCCGAGTGATGTATCTATTTATATATTACACTGAGTGATTTCAGAAGTTGCAAATCCAGTACAGATCGAGTAGCGATAGAAGTTAGCCTAGTCTACGGGTTCAGTTGCCTTCTGGTCACTCTTAATCCAGGAGACAGTGAGATAGTTTGGCGTGTGGTCAGCCACCCTACTCTATAAAATCAATCAGAAATTTTAAGAGTAACAAAATTATGAGAAACTTACTTATTCTTCAACAACAAAATTCGAATTTTCAATACAAACATCAAGTCACTAAGTTTTTCTATAGGGATCAGAAACTTAGTGGGTCAAAAAGAATATTTCCAACAACCTGTTGCAGACCTTTATCAACAACTGTCTTTGCTGTATACTGAAGATCAGATGGCCGGAAAGAACAAGAACCAACAAGAAATTATGGGCAGAAACAAAATAAGAACCAATCGTCCAACAAATATGCAGGAGAAAGTGGAGATGGATTGGATACTCGCTGAGAAGGCCGCTGAGTGGCATCGCGCGTCAGGCCGTTGAGTGGAACCCGGAAGGGAAGTGGCGAGTGGAACGTCCAAGGGTGACATGGAGGAGATCGTGTGAAGAGGATTTGAGGCATTATGGACTAACATGGATTCAGGTGAAAAGTACGGCAGAAGATGGAAGCAAGTGGAGACGTGCAGTTGAAGCCCTATGTTCCAGTAGGAACCCAAAGGAAAAATAATAATAATACTATACTCATTCTTCGCTGGAACCGCAGACATTAAATGACGCGAGCTGATGCAAGTTTTCATGGATGCAGTCAGCTGATATATTTTACTTCAGTGAAAACAATATAACCATGGGGACATGGAATGTTTGCATAATATTTTAAACTATGCAGGCTTCTCAAATTTCAAAGGAAGTGAGGTGATGTTGCATATAAGTTATGAGAATTTGTAAGAGCTGAGAATGTGAATGCTCATAGCTCAACCGTTTTTTTACTTTATACATGAAGTCTTTTTAAGAGCAATGGACTTTACTTCCTCGACCTGTTTAAAACTCTGAATTATTTTCAAGTGATGGCTTCATGTAAACTGTTAGGTAGGTCGTCATTTGGAAATCATATGTGTGTTGCTTCCTCCCTCTCAATGACCAAACACTGTACCCATTAAAGTCTTTCAGCAAGTCAAATGTGAAAACGAATGCGTCAGTGGTAACTTCTCTGACTGCAGAAATGAGAGAGTCGCTATTGGATTTCCGAGGGGGGATGACTTCCTCCAATTTTTCAGATACTTCTTGGTGACCAGTACCAACAAGCACGGCATTTAAATCCAGAGCTCCCGGTCAATCAACCATAATCATGAAATGTCATATGTTTGTTTGAAATGGAAAGGTAGGGAAGTCACTATAGCAGTGTATGGTGTTCCCCTTAGAAATAATCAGTCAACGCTTATTAGCATAATTACGGAAGTGGTGAGGTGTCATGCAGTATTATACCATGGGTTGACAGTGTTTCCGAATGTTCCCAAAAAGTCATCCCAACAAAATGCGAAAATAATCCCTGCATACATTTTAATATTCCTACCGATTAGCAATCTCCAACCCTTATGAAAAAGACATTCAGTTAAATTCTTTTCAATATTTAACGGTCCCACAGAAGACGGAAATACTAGAAACACAGACTGTTCAACTGATAAAAATGGTTAGGTGCCATTGAGGAAAATCTACAGTGAACTTAAAACTCTGGAAAATGCTATCGCCTACGTCAACAGTCGTCTAGTTTTTTTCTGCATGGGTGCGGTTTTCGGCATGGCTGAAATCACAAATGTTGTTTATTCAAAAGTCAGTTAAAGTTTTACTAATCTCCTGAAAATCGTGAGACACTTGATTCTGTCTAATGCTTCTTTAGTGAAAGTCGTTAATTGATGGGTGCTACTGACAATATTTTGTTAGTAGTATATTCTGTGTGTAAGATGTCTTCTTCTGCAACCGTAGCGAATAGAAAAAGCAGGGATTAAATGGTGAGGAAGAGAAATGAAGGATCACTTTTGTGAAGTCGCATTGAAGGCATGAATGGAAGACAAAATAAGGACACACACATTACGGTGAACATGTACAAGTGGCATATGTATTCAGCCATATATGTATATCAGTTCGCCAATAAACAATTCTGTTGAAACATTCTGTCGTGTCCAGTGGTAACAGTAACTCACCAATCTCGTAGACTCATGATTCACGCAGAATCTCAAAATCTGAAGTGAAAATCCATCAGAGTTTCTATTGGAAATTGAGATTCGTCGAACCACTTACGTCACTTTTAATGATCTGAACCCCAAATAAGTGGAATGAGTTGCTTAGATCACTTTGGTATCTGACTACTGAAACACTACTTTGACTGAATTCATTGGTTCCAAACTACTCACACTTATCAGTTAGTAGTAGTATATAACGCAATGACATGAATTATTTGACTTGGACCTTTCTGCCCTCATAAAGAAACACGTGAAATATTATGCACAGGTTAAGCGTGAACGGTGTATTGTCATTGCTATGATTGATTATATTCCCATCGCGATAGGAGTGGTACGCATGACTTCATGCTTGAGCTGTGAAATTTCAGAGGGATTGATGTTTTCTACTTCGGGGTGTAGCTGGCCCAACCTATCGTATTTATCGTGCTTACCACCGGTTATGGAAGGTGAAAGTGGGCTGGTTTTTGAATAGTTCTTCAATTGAAGTCGGTTAGTGAGCATTTGAGTGATTCTCCAATCATTCCTTCAAGTTACACAAAAGAAAGAGTATCCAGTCAAACTCAATTTGACGAAACTCTAAGAGCAGTAATCTTGTTTACTGAAGCGCACATTGTGAGCTCCTCAAATCACCACGTACAAATCTGTTTGCTTAACCAACAAAATCAAACAATAAAAGTTTGTTTCATCAGAAGGAATCCGAACATACGCTACAAAGTGGTTTACAATAGAAACATTATTTAGATTTAATAACCCCTATGTATATAAATAGTTTCAACACCATTGTCAAATCAGTTGGGGCTTATACATGACTGAGAGACTTGACGATTCACGAATAAAATGTTCAACAGGATGCAGGGTTAAATCAGTATCTACCTTTCCTGGCTGCATACTGAAGGTCCGACAGTTGATGTGAAGGGATTAGTAATAAGGTACTGTGTAAACAAAGCAACTGAGAACCTGTTTCTCAGCAAATATGCAAAACGAAAGGGAGGTGGATGAGGTACACAATGAGAAAACCGTTCAGTGACATCGAACAAGAAGCAAACTCTCGAGCACGAACCGAATGGGAAACAGTGAACTGGGCGTCACGCCGTCAGTGACATGGAGGAGATCTTGACAAGTGGAAAAGATAACTTATGTAGAAGTGTGGAGAAAAGGATAAAGCGGAGATCTTCTGCTGAAGCTCTTATTCCACTGGAAACTCAAGGCAATATTAATAGTACCATCGTTTTTAGATGAATCGTGAACAGTGAATTTGTGTGTGTGCATGAGATATCAGCTACTGCCTTACCTCTAGGTAACTACTTATGTAAATGAACACTTGTGAAATCCATCAATCTATGTGACTTAAAATCATGTGCAAACAACAACATGGCATAAAAGAACTGTGGATCCTATTCACATGTTAATTTCTTAAATCAAAGATATAAGAATAAAACTTGGGCACTGTGGTAGAGTGTAATTCCATTATGGGTAAATTTTATTTTGATAGAGTCTCACAGTGTTATACAGTAATATTTACTGATTATTTGTCAGCTTTTGCGATGACAATATTTTTATCCTGTTTTAGATTAATTAAAGCTTCTCTTTCCGATTTTGTCAAGTTTGATTTTGCCTTCTTTTGATTTTTTAGGGTTAATGCACATTGTGCTCTAACCTCTTCTGCTGTTGTCTTATCTATCGAACCTAGTGCTACTTCCATGTTAGGAATGACATCCTCTGGTTTTAGTTTATTAACTGTTACATTGAGATTTAGTCCTTTCTCCAGTACTTTTATCTCACTGGAGCTTAGTTCCCTTGATGAGAGGTTGATCACCCACTTTGTTTTGTCGATAGAGGATGAAGCATTGACATCAATTTCATTTGCTGTGTTCTTTTCTTCAATAAGTTTGTTGAATTTTTTGATTTGTGTGTTTTTTGATTTTCTTAATGCAGATTCTCTAGCTTTTTTGGATGTTTCAAGAATAATTGTATAATCTTTGTCATTGATTACATATTTGAGTTTGTGTTTGAGTTTTTCAATTTCATTTCGTATATTATTTAGTTTTACAGTAACTCGATGTAATTCTTCTCTTAGACATAATCTACTGACATTTTCGGCAGCTGATGTTATTTTACTTGAAGTAATTGGAGTACGTAGACGTAAATATTTCGGTAAATATTACTGTATAACACTGTGAGACTCTATCAAAATAAAATTTACCCATAATGGAATTCTTAAATCAAAGCATAAATAACACAGAAGCAAACTGTGCATCGGTGCGTCGGTGGCATAGTGGTTAGGACTCTCGCCGACTATGCACATGGTCCGAGGTTCGAGCCCCTGCCGGCGCACACCCGATATCTATGGTCGGCCTGCAAAATTTGGGCTACCGATATCCATGCTGAAAATGCCGTACTTGTACTGAAAATACAGTGTGGCATCAAGCTGTAACCAAAAATAAAAAAAAATGTTCACAAATATTTGTCCATTTGGGTCCCTGTTTCGAAAGATGAGATTGGCAGTTAAATCTCATTGAAATGTGCTAATTATATGTTCATTTATGTGTCACTCTTCAAATTCATCTTCAGGCTGACATAAACATTTTTACACAATAGACGCAAACTGAGTTTCACTCAGAACTAGACACATGCACACACACAGTAAAGCGAAGGATCCACTGTTAGGAAAAACTGTATTCAGGAGCAAATTAAAAACTTAAATTTTGAATTTCACGTGGTATTTTAAGTTTTAAATAAGAAAATGAAGCACCAGAGTTACAGAATTTGCAGTCAATCCAAGTTTTCCACGCAAAATATCAAATTCATTTTATAACAGTTTTTGTATTCTACCTTTCATATGAACATCTTCGCGTATGTGTATGTGTGAATCTTTTGAGTAGCTATTGTGGTGCTTGAATGACCAGGTAGACTTCAAAACGTCTGTCTCGATAAAGAAGCTGACAAGCAGAGTGTTTGATACTTTATATTGAGCTCGGTAACAGAATAAATATTGGAATCAAAATCCAAGTTAATGAAATGATTGTGTGGAAATATATTATGAAAAATACAGCTGATGTGTGATATAAACTAATGGTTACTTGGTGATTCAGTTAAAGTCTGCTGCTATAAATTATTAGTATAACCCACCGACGTGTTCACTGCTGCAGTCGTGTCTACTAGTAGAAGCTGTGCACCACTCGTTGTAGAATAGTTTTCAGATGAGGATGAGAGGTTTCTGTAAAATCCAAATGATACAACACGATTAGTAGTGAAACAAGTAGACAATATGGACCAGTGAGAAGATGAAGCGTTGAGCACAACGCTGTATTTTTGATTGTACTCCGTATTGATGTCTATTTTACAAGGAATCGTCTCAAACAAAAGTTGTGTACAATGTTTCCATTTTTTAACATTTAAAACACCTTAAAAATTATTATTTCAAACTCCACAAGAGTTTCTTCGATAGGGGTTATCCTGAACTTTATGTTCAGAAACACTTTATATCAAGACTGTTTCACTAATACTGTGGTATAACTGTCAATTTTATTTTCATGAAGTGTCGTTGAATAAACTTTATGTAGTCCTTTTTATTGTTTTTCTTTTGTGAATAATATTCAATCCTTTGTCAGCTTGTCTCCTACTGCCTGTTTCCAAATGAGTATTCATCACTTAACTGGTTGGTTGTCAACCCTTTCAATCACGTAGGATTTCTCACAAGCTTTCCGCCACTTATTACACACAAAATATGATTTAATTCTGTTACTAAGTGACAATAATTTTTGACCTCTGTTGCCAGTGTACATTGTATATATAAGCTCCCAGAGAACTGTACAATTTTGAAGTGAAGTTAGGTAGGGAAATATCTCTTGATATTATTATGGTCATTTAGCAAAAAGTTTTCCCTTGGGTTCCTAGTGGAACATAGGGCTTCAACTGCACGTCTCCACTTGCTTCTGTCTTCTGCTGAACTTTTCACCTGCATCCATGTTAGCCCATACTGTTTCAACTCCTCTTCACACGATCTCCTCCATGTCACCCCTTGGACGTCCCACTCGCCGCTTCCCTTCCGGGTTCCACTCGAGAGCCTGAAGTGCGATGTCACCCAGCGGCCTCCTCAGCGAGTGTCCAATCCATCTCCAATTTCTCCTGCATATTTGTTATGCGATTGATTCTTGTTTTGTTTGTTCCCATAGTTTCTTGTTGGTGGTTCTTTCCGGCCATCTAATCTTCAGTAGTATAGAGCGAAGACAGTTGTTGATAAAGGTCTGCAACAGGCAGTCGGAAACATTCTTTGTGACCCGCTGGCCAAGTTCCTGATCCGTGTAGAAGAACTGACTTGAAAATTCGAATTTTGTTGTTGATGCTGAGTGACGAAGATTTACAGATTGGTTTCAGGTTGATAGATGTGTCTCTCGCCTTCGCGATTCTCAATTTGATACTTCGCTATTTGGACGGGTTCTTTTGAATTAGAGAAACTTCGTTTGCGCATCTGTATTTGTTGGCATTACTGTAAATTTTTCTTGGCTTCCACCCTGTTCATTACTCACTGATGACATTGATTGGCGAAGGCGTTATGTACCGCGAACTAGTCATTAAATTCAGTTGCATTAGGTGAATTGTCAACTTGTCCATCTCCTTACCTGAAACTCCTGGATCGGATAGCATGTCGGTGGGATCACTGAGGCTTACTCTCAAAAAACCCTAAACTTGAATGAAACAGTATGTCCATTACTCCTTGGTCTTCGATGATTCTCTGAATGATTCCAATCTGTGACTTAACTTGAACCTTTTCGAGAGATCCGGATTCGGAAGTGATAGTTGTCTATACTAGAAATCTTTATTTCGACTGATCGATTTGTTAACATACATCTGGTTTTCCAATGAGCGGATTTGTGTTCGTGTTCTTCTGTTTCAACAAAATTGTAGTCAATCAACATCACTTGGGAATTTATTTTGCTCACACTTATTGATAAATGTATATTTCATGATAGGGAAACCCAAGTCCCATATTGGATTAAAAACTCGTAACGCTGAAAACGAGTAATTACTGTATAAACATTTTGAACTCAATATGCTTTAGCAGACGAAAGGTATTCACTTGAATAGGTGTTTCATTGGGAAATTCAGACTGACGGCAGAGTTTAATTATCAACTTGAAATGATTGTGAGCGGTAATAAATTGTAGTCGAAACGTCATTAGTAAATATTACTGTATAACACTGTGATACTTTGTAAAATAAATTTTCCTATATTGGAGTTATACTTCAGCACAGTGACCTAGTTCTATTCGTATGTCAACGGATGCTTTTCCACTTGTCGTTGGAAGATTTTCCTAGCTGTGAATTTGAGCTTAGGTTCCAACAAAAGAATCCTTGAAAACGGAAGTCTACTGAACAGCCACTCCCGCTAGTCTAAGAATTTTGGCGGTATACGCCCATCACAGAATCGTAGATTTAGTGCAGTATCTTCAAGATGCTACCTGGGCACCTTTATCTATGACCTTTGGCTTTTCCACTAGTAAAAAATGTTATTTATGGGTGTCTGTATTCACAATGAACTTTATGGACAACAATCAATTATCACTGGAACTTCAAAACGTCTATCCTGAAGTCGAAAAAATAGCGAAGAGAAGATTGATAGTGGTGTGGTGAGAGCTGACTGCTAGCCAAAGTTGGTAGACAGTAATTGACGTCAATGTTTATGTCCCCAATATTGGTGGTGAGAAAAAGAGGACAAAGGCTTTGCGTAGGCGGATACATGTACATTAAAATCTATAGTGATTTCCTTAATAACGATCTGTTGCCTGGCGCTTGTCTTCTGTTGTTACACTGGTATGTATTTTCAGCCTCTCGATTTCAACAAAATGTAACAAAATGACTATTATTAGTTTCTAAGATTTGCCGGGCATTTGTGGTTCACATGTAGAATGTTCGCCAGTTAATAATGTGGTTCATGTTTGATTCCCAGTCAGAGAACACATCGAAATCTCGTCTAGTTTATTAGAGAAAAGTAGTCTCGAAAAAGTGAGACGGCTGTGTGTAAGGTGAGCCACTCTAACTGGTACAAGCAACAACACGAGCCACTAAGACTTCTAAGCCTGAAACGCTGTGTTCCACCAGAAATGCAGTGCTACCTGGATTATTTTTTGGTTTACACACAAGTAGAGAGACTGTCGTATACTACCGGATGCCTCAAAATGTAACGAAAATTCAGATCCTATCAGTAGTCAAACCACAGGCTTTCAGTAAACTAGTCAAAGTTTCCATTATTTAGCCTCTTACACTGGTAACCATGAACTTGAAGACAAATACTGATGATATAATGTTCTATGAAGAAGACTCGTATCTATCGATTCCTACCAAATATTCACCCATAAAGCACCTGGAAAGAATCTTTGGATTACGACTGATTGTCAATGTTGAATTGTTGAAAACCTTCAACACTGTGAATTTTAGAATTTATCGTTCATATTACTATCAGTAGTATTATTTCCTTGAGCTCCGAGTGTAACACGGGAATTCAGCAGCACATCTCTGCCATCCTCTTCAGCTAGCCTCACGATTGCCCATAGACTTTCATCTCCTTCTCACATGACCTGCTCCATGTCTGCCTCGGACTCATATGATCAATCTCGTCGTTTCCTATCAGGATTTCACTCGAGAGATTTTCTGGTGCACCATACCACCCAACGGTCTCTTCAGCGTGTGCCAGTTCCATTTTCTTCAGCATATTTGTGGAGTAATGGATTCTTAATTGGTTCGTTACGTGTCTGAAACTACACCGACGGACTTATACAATTCATAAATTATTCAGCTATTTTAGTCTTCAACCGAGTAACTCTTAGTGTATAATCTCCAACTGAATATTTTCTCCTCCCCCTTATTCCTAAATGTATTGAACTGAAGTGACTCCAACTGTTTGCAGATTACTCACAAGTCAGACAGTGGAATGGTGAATAGAAATAGAATGTCACCAGAATGGGTCATATCGCGCTAGGCAAGGTTCATTTTGTTTCATTGGAGTTAAAACAGAACTACCCCTTACATATATGATATTATCAAGTCCACAAAATCAGTAATAAAATACAGTTATATAATTATTACTTGCAACACAAATTGCTTACAACGTGATAGCTAATGTCACCTCGCATTCCCAAGAGTTGCTCGAAATATGCATGATTACTAAATCAGATAACATAAGGATGTTCACAGGAGAAAGCCAGAAACTTGGTAGTAGAAGCAGTAAAGACAGGCATTCAAGTGAACACAGAGAAGACAGAGGTGATTAAGATGCCTGACCAAAAACAACAACAGTGACGACAAGAAGCAATCACTGTCAACAGAAGACATTTGAAGGAGATTAATTATTTCACTTATCCGGGAAGCATTTTCTCAATTGCAGATGGCACAGATGAAGATGTCGAAGCACGACTGTCTGTCTTTCATTACTCTGGAATCATTGTGGAAACCTACCGCACTCAGCATAAGTAACAAGATTAAGTCTGGTATTCAACACTAATGTCATGTCAGTGGTTCTACATGTCTTCGGAGAATCAGAGGGTCGGCAAAAGCTTTCATTTAACAGCTGCCCTCGGTGGCTCCATAGTGAAGATTGGGTGACCAGCCAGAAAAGATAAGTAGCAAGGAACTCTGGCAGCAGTCCAACCATGAACCATTAGCCCAGTAGATACGCAGAAGGAAATGGAGGTGGGTTAGATGCAGGGTGAGTGGAAGGTTGGGTGAAATCGTTCACCAGACAAAACCTCGAGCAGAACCTGAATGTGAAATGGTGAGATGGGCGTGTCGCTGAGTGTGACTTGGAGGAGATGTTAGAACGAGGAAATGAAGGCAGTCATGAAGGAAGTTAAAGTGTACTGCGCAGAGCAGGATGAAATCGAAATTTACTGCCGAAGGGAGAATAATTAATCAATTAGTTTGCGAAAGTTAGATGCTTAAATAAGAGTTAAACAACCATGAAATTCCTGTGCACGTGGAGTACTAGATGTAGTAGACTTCCTGTTGGATGTCAGTGACACTATTTTCATCAATAAGTTTAATGAGAATGGCATACTTAGGACTCTGAAAGAAATTATCAGAACTGGATTGTCATTTATCATATTGATACGCTGATCCAAAAGAGCAAACAGCTTGATATTAATTTTATCTAGATTATGGGATCTGTGAGCATTTGGATTAAATGAATTTGAATATTTGGATTTCGTGTCATGACCAGCATTAGTTAGAGAGATGATTGAGAGCCATCAGAGAGCACTGTACAGCTGATTCCTTCTGGTTTGAGACTTTTCAGCATGGTGGACATCCACAATCACAATGGCAGGGATGGAACTATAGACTTTCAGGTTATGAAGCCTGGCTTGTTGACCAATCAGCCCCCTGTGCCAGAATTCAATGACGCTTGAATGCTGACTCTGTCAACTTGTGATATAGCACTACCCTCAATCAGTGTGTCTTCAGTGAGCATCCACTTCACCTTGACATAATTGTCAAGATCACAACTCCTCACTACAGCTTCAGGATGTCCATCGAGTAGCCACTATCAGTAAGATTTAGATTCATTTTCAGGTTATGCAATCTGTGAGGATTTGTATAAATCCATGTAAAGAGGTCGCTTATCGAAGGAGTTGGTTTAGGGCGGCACTGCATCAAATATAGGCAAAGTTAAGATTCACACACCAGTGAGTTCTGGATGCTGAATGGTCAGTGAGATTTGCATTACATCCTGACGTTTCTGGTATTGGTGGTCAGGTCATAGGTGCGCACCGCACAGTGCTGAAGGGTCTGCATAATAGGACGAGGCAGCTGTCCAGTGCCCTCTGTTTGCTTTCAATGATCTCTCTGACTAGTGTTCAATTCGTGGTGAAATCTAACAGTCGAAGTGAAATTAGTCTTATCCCCATCCACTTAATCATCGATTATATTTATCTATTACGTAATAAATTGGTAAAGACAGGAAAATACGTTTTGTACTAATTTTTTTCAAAACAGAGTTAGGTAGAGAAATAGAGAAAAAAGAACTCATGAGGAAGAATGTTTCTGAAGTAATAAATCGATAATAATACTTACTTACGAAATTTAAAATCAACAGACTGTGAATTAGTCTCTACCTAAATTTCAACATTTTCTGCTCTGTCAGCTATAAGCAAACATTGGTGGTAATGCTATTCTATAGAGTGACACGAATCTGCTCAAGAGACGAATTAGACAGTGACCTAATGTTTCTTTAAAAATGATTGAAAGTAAACGACTAACTACCGTAGTTTCTTCAACAAATCCATCAAGGAAGAATGAAAAGCTCCAGATATTATTACAGTCAAGAAGAAGCCGATTTTCATTCAGCTTGGGTTGAAAGGTTTAGACATTGTGAGAATGATGAATAAACATTTAGGTGGAGCACTGACCAGGACATATCCAGCAGTAAGACTAGTCACTCTGTACTCCGGGCATCCTGCTTGTCGGATTAGTCGAAATTCGACAAGCAAACTTCATAAGTTACCTCTAGCTGTGTAGACTAATTGACGTATAATTGAGGGAGCTGTTACTCTGGGTAAACGGAAAGAAGACCTCATATTAGATTGTTTTAACATGTAGCAAATAGGTTTCGATTAAAGGGACCCATCAGTTACCAAACGCCTGACAGAGACAAGACACCAAATGGACACGTTGTCAGCATCAGAATTAATCAACAGAGAAAATAGCTAACGACATCTTCAGTTTCCGGAATCCATTGCAACAGAACAACCGAAATATTCCCTTTGTTCAAAAAGAATCATTCATGTGACTTCAGCTGCTATGGCAACTCTTGCCTTGGTAACTCTTTGGATTCTATTTTCACCATTTTGTTTGAAAACCCTTCCCTCCGATTTCCCCTTGACTTTCACATATGACAGCATTTTTCATTTTGCTTGACTTCTACATCACTATCGTTTCATGCAACTTCACATCTGCTTGATTTCGATTCTGCATTCCTGTGAGTTCCAGTCTCTCGATTTTGTCGTCTCTGATTACGCAATTAGCGTTAACAACAAAATTATTTATTTTTACGAAAAGCTTGGCTCTTATAAAATGTGTATATATAAACATACTAATAATCTAAGATAACCTCACCATTCTTATGTTTCATTTCACGCTGACTTCCTTACAACAATCCTTCGTTACTGGGGGACTGACTTGTGATGTTAAACAAAATGCATGTTACAACTGTATCACAACTGGTTATATTAAATATCATAGTTCCTACACAGCTGATGAGAACTGACGAAGTGAGAAAGTGCTCAACAGACTGTCATAGAACAAAATTGAACGATCAGAGTAAAACAAAATTACTGTATAAACCCTAATTCCCGTTTCTTCTCTGCGAATAAACCTGCTCAGTTTTTCCCAAACAAGTAATATTTAAAGAGGATGAAATTGAATAACGAAAAAGGCTTTTTTTATCCGGTTGTGAATAAATGTGATTATAAATCCAATGAAAATTATTCACAAATTACTTTTATTCTATCTGTCTTTTTCTCAATTTATTGAGTAAGTATTTTGTTACATAATAGAGCTGATATTGTGAATTTAAGCAGAGAAAACAATATTGAGTACATTTCACTGAGTAATTTCTATGAAGGCCTGATTTTCAATTTTGTTGACAGTATTAAACAAGTATTGAAGAAGAACTGCGTAATCTCCGAAAAACCCTGATGGAAAACGGTTTCCCACCCAGGTTCATAGACAAAAATCTCAAATCTAAGAAGACTTCAGTACAAGTCCAATCCGTTCCAAAGAAAACACTTCTGCTTAATCTAGAATTCAAAGGTGACATTGAAGCAGAAATCCTTCGCAAACGCCTCTGCAAATCTCTAAGGAAAACATACTTCGCCGCGAGCCTACGACTGACGATTTCTTGCAAGAAACTGTTCAGCCAGACCGTGAAAGACAAGCCGTCGCATTCGGCCACCTCAACATGCATATACCAGTTCACTTGCTCTTGTGGAGCTGAGTGCATCGGCCGTACCATGCGCCGACTTAGAAAACGCGCTCGCGAACACTACCCAGCCTGGCTAGTAAAAGGAGACCGAAAACGTGTATACAGTTCAGTGACAGAACATCTGGTCAACTCAGGACATTCAGCGCCTTTCGAAAAATCCTTCAAAGTAATATACAAAATCCAATCAAACCTATCAAAAGGAGTCAAATCAAAACATCTGGGCATAGCTGAGGCGCTAGCTATCCAAAAGCTCAAACCCACACTTTGTATCCAAAAGAATTACGTCCAACCCCTCTCACTACCATGGCCATCATAAACACGTAAAATTTTTAAGTAATGACATTATCATCGCCTTCCTTATCTAAACTTCCTGTTTATTCATGTTATTTTAAGTTTTCTTAATCCCTGTTTACACTACCATATTTTCATACCCACTCTTCCTGTTTATTTTGCCATTTACCTATTTCTACATATTTAATCCCTGATTGCATAAACAATTATTCATCATATTAGTTTTTTATCCAAACATCCAGTATATTTTGTTATTTCTACATTTCTAACCCCCAATTGCGTAATGTCAATCTTCTTAGTTATTATAATGCTACTTTGTTCGAGTTTTATCCGTCCCCCTGTTTATCATGGTATTTTAATTCCTATTTGTTTATTTTATTATGTATTTATGTTTATTTATTACTTTCTGACAGGGGAGCTTCTTAAATGAACAGTTTCGTTCCCATGATTATAATGTCATGCATGATAGTGAGGTTGCAACCAAATGGAATGTTAAATACCTTGGATTGTGCGGTACCTATGACCTTTCTTATTCTTCCCATATCCTGTTAGTTACTTGGTTATATAGTTGAAGTCTGTCGACACAAAATATCAGTGTAATCCACCGGCGTGTACAATGTTGCGGTCGTGTCTACTAGTAGGATCTGTGCATTACTGGTTGTAGAACACTTCGTGAACAATTCGTGATGAAATCTAACAGTCGAAATGAAATTAGTCTTTTCCCCATCCACTTAATCATCGATTACATATATCTGTTACGTAATAAATTGGTAAAGACAGGAAAATACGTTTTGTACTAATTTTTTTCAAAACAGAGTTAGGTAGAGAAACACAGAAAAAAGAACTCATGAGGAAGAATGTTTCTGAAGTAATAAATCGATAATAATAGTTACTTACGAAATTTAAAATCAACAGACTGTGAATTAGTCTCTACCTAAATTTGAACATTTTCCGCCCAGTCAGCTCTAAACGAACATTGGTGGAGATGTTATTCTACAGGATGAAATAAAATCTGCTGAAGAGACGAATTAGACAGTGACCTCATGTTTCTTCAAAAATGCTTGAAAGTAAACGACTAACCACCGTAGTTTCATCAACAAATCCTTCACGGAAGAATGAAAAGCCTCAGATATATTTACAGTCAACAAGAAGCCGATTTTCATTCAGCTTGAGTTGAAAGGTTATGACATTGTGAGAATGATGAATAAGCGTTTAGGTGGAGCACTGACCAGGACATATCCAGCAGTAAGACTAGTCACTCTGTACTCCGGGCATCCTGCTTGTCAGTTTAGTCTAAATTTGACAAGTGAACTTCACATGTTACCTCCAACTGTGTAGACTAACTGACGTGTAATTGAGGAAGCCGTTACATTTGAAGAACGGAAAGAAGTCCCTATGTTAGATTCTTTTAATATGTAGCAAATGGTCTTCAAATAAAGAAACCCAATACTTTCAAGTCGTCAATAACCAAACATCTGATGGACAAAGTACATCGAGTGGACACATTGGGGGCATCAGAAATAATTAACAGACAAAATAGTCACAGTTTGCTTCAGTTTTCTGAATCCATCGCAATAAAACGACTGAAATATTATCTGTGTATTCAAAAGGAATCATTCTTGTGACTTCGCTTACCCTAGTAACTCTTGACATGGTAACTCTTTGAATTCTAATTTCATCATTTCGTTTCAACCCCCCCCCCTGATTTCCTTTCGGCTTTCAAATATGACATCATTTTTCATTTTGCTTGAATTCTACATCACTATCGTTTCATACAACTTCACATCTGCTTGATTTCGATTCTGCAATCCTGTGAGTTCTAGTCTCTGGATTTTGTCGTCTCTGATAACGCAGTTATCGTTAACAACAAAATTATTTATTTCTACGAAAAGCTTGGCTCTTATAAAATGTGTATATATAAACACACCAATAATCTAAGATAACCTCACCATTCTTATGTTTCATTTCACAATGACTTCCTTACAACAATCCTTCGTTACTGGAGGACTGACTCGTGATGTTAAACAAAATGCATGTTACAACTGTATCACAACTGGTTTTATTAAATATCATAGGTCCTACGCAGCTGATGAAAACTGACGAAATAAAGAGGATTCATATTATTTATTCTACGTCAATACTTGTTTTATCTTTGCTCAACAGACTGTCATAGAACAAAATTGAACGATCAGAGTAAAACAGAATTACTGAATAAACCGAAATTCCCGCTTCTTCTCTTCGAATAAACCTGCTTATTTTTTTCACAACCAAGTAACATTTATGGAGAATGAAATTGAATAACGAAAAGGCTTTTTATCCCGTTGCTGCGAATAAATGTGATTATAAATCAGATGAGAATTATTCACAAATTACTTTTATTCTATCTGTCTTCTTCTCAATTTTATTGAGTTAGTATTTTGTTACATAACAGAGCTGATATTGTGAAAAAAGCAGAGAAAACAATATTGAGTACATTTCACTGAGTAATTCCAATTTAGGCCTGATTTTCAATTTTGTTGACCGTAATCAACAAGTCTCTTCTAGTACTGTGAGAAAGAATATCTCGCTTTGATGAATACCCACGTAAAACTAGAAACAGATGTTGTTTTTAAAACGAAATTTACTGATCGGATCTAATTTTTCGAGAACTTTTCTCCTTCCAATGATAATAAAGAATTAGCCTATAAACATATAAGTGTATTTTAGAGGTAATTGTTGTTTCATATCCTAATTTTGTCTCCGATTGAGACAGAGGTGACAAAAAGATCGGCATGCTGTCGTTCGATCAAAATCTGCCTTCGACTGTGTACCAAGGCATCCTTTTTTAAACAAACTTATTGCGACACACAGAGATAGTGTTGGATTAATAAGTGCTTGCATTCTTACCTTTCTAATAGTAACCTGAACACTACAAATAACTGCGAAGTCTCCCACAGCCCCCTACCTACTATAGCTGATGTTCTCCAGGGTGCTGTTCTTTCTTCTTCTTTCTGTTTCCTTTCTGCTTACATGACTTGCTTAAATGTGCTGATGGTCTGACTGTTGTTATTCTGGTAACTTTTCAAGCAGACTGTTCCATTATGAATAACATTCTGTCAGAAATTTATCAGTGGTCTCTGTCAGATGGTCTTAAGCTAAATCCCTCCGAATATCAGGATGTTAATTTTACTTTCTGACAGGGGAGCTCTTTAATTGAACAATTTCGTTGCTATGATTATATTGTCATGCATGATAGTGAGGTTGCAACCAAATAGAATGTTAAATATCTTGTATTGTGCGGTACCTATGACCTCTCTTATTCTTCCCATATCCTGTTAGTTACTTGGTTATATAGTTAAAGTCTGTCGACACAAAATATTAGTGTAATCCACCGGCGTGTACAATGTTGCGGTCGTGTCTACTAGTAGGATCTGTGCATTACTGGTTGTAGAACACTTCGTGAACAATTCGTGATGAAATCTAACAGTCGAAATGAAATTAGTCTTTTCCCCATCCACTTAATCATCGATTACATATATCTGTTACGTAATAAATTGGTGAAGACAGGAAAATACGTTTTGTAATAATTTTTTTCAAAACACAGTTAGATAGAGAAACACAGAAAAAAGAACTCATGAGGAAGAATGTTTCTGCAGTAATAAATCGATAATAATAGTTACTTACGAAATTGAAAATCAACAGACTGTGAATTAGTCTCTACCTAAATTTGAACATTTTCCGCCCAGTCAGCTCTAAACGAACATTGGTGGAGATGTTATTCTACAGGATGAAATAAAATCTGCTGAAGAGACGAATTAGACAGTGACCTCATGTTTCTTCAAAAATGCTTGAAAGTAAACGACTAACCACCGTAGTTTCATCAACAAATCCTTCACGGAAGAATGAAAAGCCTCAGATATAATTACAGTCAACAAGAAGCCGATTTTCATTCAGCTTGAGTTGAAAGGTTATGACATTGTGAGAGTGATGAATAAAGATTTAGGTGGAGCACTGACCAGGATATATCCAACAGTAAGACTAGTCACTCTGTACTCCGGGCATCCTGCTTGTCAGATTAGTCTAAATTTGACAAGTGAACTTCACATGTTACCTCCAACTGTGTAGACTAACTGACGTGTAATTGGGGGAGCTGTTACACTGGGTAAACGGAAAGAAGGTCCTATGTTAGATTCTTTTAATATGTAGCAAAAAGTCTTCATTTAAAGGAACCGAATAGTATAAAGTTGTCAATTACTAAGCATCTGATTGAGGAGGGACACCGAGTGAACATATTAGGGGCATTAGAAATAATGAACAGACAAAATTGTCAGAGTTTGCCTCAGTTTTCTGAATCCATTGCAATAAAACGACTGAAATATTACCAATGTGTTCAAAAGGAATCATTCTTGTGACTTCGCTTACCCTGGTAAGTCTTCGAACTCTGATTTCACCATTTTGTTTCAACCCCTTCCCCAATTTTCGCTTGGCTTTCACATATGACATCATTTTTCATTTTGCTTGAATTCTACATCACTATCGTTTCATACAACTTCACATGTGCTTGATTTCGATTCTGCAATCCTGTGAGTTCTAGTCTCTGGATTTTGTCGTCTCTGATAACGCAGTTATCGTTAACAACAAAATTATTTATTTCTACGAAAAGCTTGACTCTTATAATATGTGTATATATAAACACACCAATAATCTAAGATAACCTCACCATTCTTATGTTTCATTTCACAATGACTTCCTTACAACAATCCTTCGTTACTGGAGGACTGACTCGTGATGTTAAACAAAATGCATGTTAAAACTGTATCACAACTGGTTTTATTAAATATCATAGGTCCTACGCAGCTGATGAAAACTGACGAAATAAACGAGGTTTCATATTATTTATTCTACGTCAAAACTTGTTTTATCTTTGCTCAACAGACTGTCATAGAACAAAATTGAACGATCAGAGTAAAACAGAATTACTGAATAAACCAAAATTCCCGCTTCTTCTCTTCGAATAAACCTGCTTATTTTTTTCACAACCAAGTAACATTTATGGAGAATGAAATTGAATAACGAAAAGGCTTTTTATCCCGTTGCTGCGAATAAATGTGATTATAAATCAGATGAGAATTATTCACAAATTACTTTTATTCTATCTGTCTTCTTCTCAATTTTATTGAGTTAGTATTTCGTTACATAACAGAGCTGATATTGTAAAAAAAGCAGAGATATGATAGAGAAGATTTGTAACTCAGGTGGATGATTTTGATGTGGTTGTGTTCTCTGAGCTGAATAGATAATTTGCGAAGCTTTCATCGCCATGCTAGGCTACATCTTCAGTGCATACTTCAATTTGAAGTGAGCTTTCAGATTTCTCCACGAGTTTATTAATCATCTCTCCTGGTGACCTTGGAAGTGATTGGTTGTTTTGTTAGGTTATTTGTATTGTAATTCATTGTTTCTTTGACTTGATTTTTGACCTTTTGTGTTTGGGGTTTCTTTCTTATCGGTTGATATATTTTGTCTATCTCGATGTGTCTATTGTTTGATGATTCACTGAAATACCAGAGAGCCTTCTGAAATTTCTCTAGCATTCTTGCTCTTTCCTCTGTCTAATATTTGAACGTTGGTTGTCCCAGTCGAACAGATGTCCGTGGTTGTCTGTACGCAGTGGGGCGATATGAGCGAGGGAGTGGATGTCATGTCTTTTGACGGCTAGTTTATGTTCATAGATACGAAGACGAAGGGGACGTCGACTTTGGCAAATGTAGTGTTTTTCGCAGTTGAAACAATCTATTTTGTAGATGATGTTGGTTTTATCTTCCTTCGCTGTTGAGTCTTTTGGTTGACACAGAGCTGAGTGAAGTGATTTTGTTGGCTTGTGTAAGACGTTAATTCCTAAAGGTTTGAAGAGTCTTGTAGTGATTACTGAGATGTCCTTTATTTATGGTTAGGCGATTTTCTTTGTGCTTTCCTTGGTAGCTTTTCTTTTGATAAGTTGGCTTGAGGATATATGTCTTCTGATGAAATTCCGTGGATATCCATTCTTTTGGAAGACGTCCATGAGATATCTTTCTTCAATTTTCCTTGAGGTAAGAGTGCTACAATAAGTCCTGGTCCTCTTGAATAGTGTTTGTATGCAATTCCTCTTGTGTGCTATTGGATTGTTGCTGTTGTAATTCAGGATTTGGTCCGTGTGAGTTCCTAATTCTTCTGTGGTTGTTCGCTTGACTAAGACGTCTAAGAATGGAATTTTGTTCTCGGATTCCTCTTCTCTTGTGAATTTGATGTCGTTGAAGACGTTGTTTATCAGGTTGTGAGCTTCACCTAACTCGTTTCTTTTGATAATTACAAATGTGTCGTCTATGTAGCGTATCCAAATCTTGGGTTTGATCTTTGGTAGAATTATGTTTTCGAGCCTTTGCATCACTGCTTCTGCAATTAAACCAGATATTGGCGATCCCTATAGGATCGCAAATTAACTATCCAGCACAGATAACACAATAGTGAGTATATTATACTAAATAATTCGGATTAAGGCCTGAATTTCAATTTTGTTGACAGTAATCAACAAGTTTGTTCTAGTACTGTCTGAGGAAGAATATCTCACTTTGATGAATACTCACATAAAACAAGAAACAGATGTTGTTTTTAAAACAGAATTTACTGATCGGATTTAATTTCTGGAGAAATCTTCTGCTTCTAATGACACTAAAGAATTAGCTTATAAACCTGACTGGTGTATTTTAGATGTCATTGTTGTTTTTATATCATAATATTATCTCTGATTTAGACAAAAGTGACTAAAAGATCGGCGTGCTGTCGTTTGGTCAACATCTCCCTTCGACTGTGTACCAAGGCATCTTTTTTTTGTAAACAAACTTATTGCGACACACAGAGAGAGTGTTGGATTAATAAATGCTTGCATTCTTACTTTTCTAACAGGATGCAGAACACTATAAATAACTGCAAAGTCTCCCATAGCCCTACCTACTATAGCTGATGTTCTCCAGAGTGCTGTTCTTTCTCTTTTTCTGTTTCCTTTCTGCTTACATGACTTGCTTAAGTGTGCTGATGATCTGACTGTTTCTATTCTGGTAACTTTTCAAGCAGACTGTTCCATTATGAATAACATTCTGTCAGGAATTTATCAGTGGTCTCTGTCAGATGGTCTTAAGCTAAATCCCTCCGAATATCAGGATGTTAATTTTACTTTCTGACAGGAGAGCTTCTTAAATGAACAGTTTCATTCCCATGATTCTAGTGTCATGCATGATAGTGAGGTTGCAACCAACTAGAATGTTAAATACCTTGGATTGTGCGTTTCCTATGACCTTTCTTATTCTTCCCACATCCTGTTAGTTTCTAGAAAGGTATTTCATCTGAACTTCTACGTGAGAAAGTCAAAACAATTTGGTAGCACTCAATCTCTACTTTGACAATTTGTTAATTCTTGTATTCTCCTTATTATTTTTTTATTGCTTCCATTCCCTTAATCTTTCTCGATTTACTTAAGAAAGACTTTGTTACATTGCGTAGGGCGTTTAAAGCTGTCAGTATGGCGAGGTGGGCACCGCTAAACGACTTTTTTAATACTGTTGTAGATAGACACTTGAACTCATGCGAGAAAGTTAGTAAAAATACCTTGTCGGACTATGAGAATCCAGTGAGGCAGAACCAAGTTATGCACGAATTCCAACTTCTACCAATTCGTCACATTAACGCCATCACCAGTCAGTGTCAGTTGACAAGAATTTATTCTCACAGACTAAATGATGGACAACCTGGTTAAGACTTCTCACTAGAACCTCTTCTTCAGTCAACTTCATCCCCTAGCCAGTCAGTGACGAGCTTTAGAATAATTTTCAAGAGTTAGTTTGTAACGATTTCATTTCATCTGAAATTTGATCTTGGATTGTTTTCAGTTGGAGAAGAATTGGAAACAATCACTTAGAACTAGACAGCTGATCCCTCCTAGTCCAAGACTCCTCCGCGGTGTCTTCATCCAGGTTTAAGCTGTGGAACTCCTGATTACAAGGAAAGCTCGTATACCGTCCAGGGAATCCTTAGGTCTTTTAAATGTCTAAATAAGGATTATTCTTCCATACTATAATCTTACCTATCTGATGATTGCTCCTATCTCAAGGCCTATACGGGCATTTGAGAGATTTATTCACCATCATATTGTGACTGAATTTAAAATTGTGATAAAAGGCAAAAGAATAGCGATCAAAGAAGAAATATTACCCTTCGTAATGCTCGTCAGTGGCTAATTGAAGAGTTGAAGATGCTTGTTTTACTTTTATTCGAAATTTGTCTTGTGAGACCTCCTGCATTCTACTAAGTAATGTGTTGGTCTTATCAAACATCAGACGTTAAAATGTTGTCAACCATATATCCTTTCAGCTTGCTTGAATCCTTCAGCTACTCGGATTCCTATCATATATGTTTTTGTGTTTCATATTGGTTCAATCAATTAGTGATGTCGTTTGGTCACAAGGTGTACTAGCGCTCACATTTTAAATTTGCTTTCAACCTACGACATTACATTACTGAGTGGTGAAGGAAGAATACGTATTAAAGGATTTGTTCATGCTGAAGGTCGACGGGGGCATGCAGTTACGTGGTGTGCTATAGATGTGCTATATATATAAAGGACGACAAAAGCAAAATTATTTATTTACAGGTTCTTGATTGGTCGATTTCCAAAGTTCTCGAATGCATCTCCTCTCTGTCCAACCATTAGTAGTGCGTCAAATCAGAGTTCAATTGTAGTCTGCAATAGTCTTTTCGAAATGGTTTGCAGATTCCTCCGAGTCCCTGAACTTTATATATGACTTAAGTTCATATTTGTGCTAGGACTCAGAATCTCTTTCCCTATGCAGAATGCAAGAAATTTCCATAATGATTTGAACCCGCTTTTGACACCCTTATGCGTGCTGAGTGTAGCCAAAATGATGCTCCTTATTTTAGTGTGTGAAACAGTTAACTTAGTCAAATTTATTTCATCGAAAGTGTTTTGTGCTTGTCACTGTTATTTAGCTATCTTCATCACCTCTGTGTCCTGTATGTTCAGCTGAATCTCCGCATTTCCTGCTTGCCTCTTTATTCAACTTGTTTTTCTTCGTCTGTCAATTTTCGAGTATGTTTCACATTATGTAGAAATCATTCGTCAAGCATATTCAACGTTGTTTATCAAGTTTCTATATTTAATATTGTTTTCATCATTCATTTGTGTCTTTGGATGGCAAAATTTACTCCTTCCGACACACACATATTCAACTGGATTTCAACCTACCGCAATGTACGTCCCGGTGGCGAATGAATAGAAGGTGTGTTAAAAGGGAATGATTAATGCAACAGATCGAATGACCTAGCATCACGTGGTGTATGTTACAGGGAAGATTTTGGATAGAGAAGAAATATTGTGCAATAAATTACGCTCAAAATTTTGTCGATTGGGTAAACAACATTTTTTCCAGAACGGAGCTGATGTTACCATTATTATTAATATTAGTAAGTGAGGATATATGTCAAGAGGGGCAAAAATGGTGATTTCAGTATTCTCCATATCCCCAGTGGATATTTAAGGACTGTGGTCATATATATTGATTTCTCTCACTCTCTCAGTCACGAGTGCCGTTGATATTGTTGCATCCCTTCCATTCTACCTAATCTAGTTGTTTGAAAAAATCATTTAGTGGACGCTTGATATAAATGAAAGTTAATCAGCAGAAAATGAGAACGAGTTATTCTATTTTTATTTATGCAAACCTGTTATGAAATCCATTATAAGACGAATTTACCGATAGAATGTGGATTGTTCATTGGTATCAGGTTTCGAAGGCGACTAAACTGCCATTATGAGCAGTTACTTAAAGGTGAATAAGGGTGCTGTGTATTGATATATGTCAATAGGTGCAGATTTAGGAATTTTATTCCAGAGGGTGAAGTCCGAGGTTTTTTGATCGGAAGGGATTTATTACTATTATCATAATAATTGCCTTGAATTCTGAGGGGGACATAGCGCTACAGAAACACATCTGCATTTTACATTACTTCATGTGATTTTTTCAGTTTCATTCAGCAATTCTTCATATATTCATATCACATTCCCACACCATCTCCACCATTTCCATCTTCATATTCCTGAATATTCCATTGACACTATTTCCCACTCCATTTTCTTCCTGGCCAGCTATCTTATCCTCTGTATAGAGTGAAGGCAGCTTTAGAAAGAAGTTTAAGGCCTGTTTGAGATGCTTTCTAAGATGCGTGAATCAATTCTTTCAACTAAATAGACTCATTTGCTTGACATTGTTGTCTAAGACTCTGATTTTTATTCTCATGCCAAGTGCAGCGAGTTTTCACACGGGTCTCAGAGTAAATAAGGTCAGTATTGGTTTTCTGGTGACGGTTTCAGTATATTCCTCTGTATCATATACAGATTTCGCCCCTTGATATTGATCGGTGATTGTTGTTGTTAGTTAGGTTTGCTTGTCACTTTTGTTTTCTCTGTGTTCACTTGAATTCCTGTCTTCTACATCCAACTCTTCTGCGAGCTTGTTGGCTCTTGCCAGTAGATCATCCAATCGGTGTGACACTAGACACAAATCATTGATGAAGTCGACAGCTTCAAGGATATTTCTTCCAGCCCAGCATATGTCTTTCATTTCGCTCTTCACGGGTGGTTGCATGCTTCAGTCCACCATGGCAATCACTAGTATCACAGATGATCGTAGACAATTTCGCCGATCTGGCAAATCCAAAGTGAAGACAACGTTATGTAGATAACAACAAAAAAACCCTTATTAATTACACCGTAACGTCAGTCAATCGAGCGTTCATGCATCATTCACTCAGACCAGTAAACATTCACAGGGGCAGCCCGCTGAATTCGCTGGATAGCCAGGTGTTCTAACTAACCTGATAGAATAATTTTCCTTGAAATCGCATTTCTCTAATCATCCAGCTGCATCTCTTCTTTCGAACTCATCAACATCAGTGGACTAAGTGATGTTCAGCAGTGAACTGGTCCGATATCGATTCCTAACCCCATGACGATGAATCATTGAAGAATATTACAAGATTTACCGCTTGTTAATAGAAGATTCTGTGAGAAGAAAGAGGAATTACTTTGTACTAAGACATATGGAGAATTCTACATTTGTAAATGTATTGAATACTGGGAACAACAGATAAGAGTGTTTTTCTACAGGGAAATGAATTTATTTCTGTCTGACATGAAGGTGATGTAGTCTTGCTTTAAAACAAGAAAAGATATTATGCTGTCATTGCTTTCAGTCACATTGTGTCTATCACCTTAACAGAAGTGATTTGATGAAAACAGACGCCAATACGAGAGAGTTAGCAGTCACAGTCCCACTGGTTCTCCCAGTTAGTAGTTTTAAATCTGTCATCTAGGTGAAAAGCCAGTTTTATTATTTCCTTCTTTACAAATTGGGAAACCCATCGCTGTCTTTTTGTTAATGTTCCATCATACAACTAAGATGTGACATGCATATGGAATGAGATGCGTAGGTGTGGGCTGTGTTAGGATGAAATCAGAATTCAAGGTGATATGATTATGAGCAATAAATTGTGCTCGGAAAGTCATCAGTAAACATTACTGTATAACACTATGAGACTCTATCAAAATAAAATTTACCCATAATGGAATTACACTCTACCACAGTGCACAAGTTTTATTCTTATATCAATGTATTCAATTTATTTAGTTTAGAATAATTTGGCAATAGCATTTTAAAAACTAGCGACTTACCCTATTCAGGTAGGTAGTTACCTGGGGTTCTAGTGAGAAGTCGTGACCAATAGGGTTCAGCAGGTTGACTGTGAGGACAAATACTCGCCGAAGACATTGTCTAGGGGTCACGCTATGTCGTGAATTGGAAGAAGTTAAAATTCATGGGCCATTCAATCGGGTCCCACTGGCTTAATGGTATACGAGCTCGCTAACCTTGTAACCAGAAGGTCCTGGGTTGGACCCCGTGGTGTGGGTGCATACTGATGAAGAGTCTCAAACTAGGACGAAACAGCTGTCCAGTACTCCCAGGTTTTCCAATGGTTCTCTAACTAATGTCAGCTCATAATGTAAATCCTGTAAAGAATTTTCTCCTTGTAGCCCAAATTGAACGTATGATCTGATGTTTCAGTAATAGAATCCTTGCCTGTTACTTAGCATTTAGGGAGATGAATAAAAGTCCTTAAGAATGATGTCGCTTTATCATTCCCAAATGTTGACAGAATAACAGAATTTTTAAGGAGTTCTAACTACAACTAATATACTACCATATGATTATGAATTACTAAGACTCTACGTGATACGCTTTCTTGGTGCAAATCAAACCAAAATTTCATGTGTACTTGAAGGCAAGAGTAAGACAAGGCTGACTAAAATCGCCGACGCTGTTTCGGATTGCGGTGAACTGGATCACACAGCAGACTATGCGTGGTGAGCAAGAAGGCAGAAATACATTATATCGATAAAACGTTTCGAGAATATCTAGACTTTTGACGTGATTTATATGTGATGTAACACAAAGTCTAAGGCCTTCGGGTGATAACCAACAAGTTGCAAAAAGAGGCCAACAGTGAAGGCAAAACATCAAAGGAATATACAGAAGACAAGGTTAATGAAGACGTCTTTTGACAAGCAGAAGTTACCAAGAAAGAGAGAAGCCTAAAGGAAGTCACTTTTCCACTCACCTGAACAGCACTGTTTAAACTACAGGCAGTAGCATGAATGAGGTTGTCAAAGATAGGATCTGAAATCTACCAAAATTAACCGAGAATTGGATCATTGAAACTAATGTGGAATCAGCCGGTGCTTCTTTATCATTCAGAGGTTTGGTGCATAGCCGAAACCATTTGAAAAAGGCTTCAGAATTATATGAATATCTCACTGCGTCGGTGCCATGTTGAATATCACGTGGTCAGTCAGAAAGCATAAGACGAACGAACCAAGAAACTAATATTCAACAAATATTAAGAAGAAGATTATGTGGAGAGAAGATGAAAGGTTCTTAGCAATAATGGCGCCAGCTGAATATGAGTAAAATAGGATGAAATGGAGACGTGATGCTGTTCCATTCAGAACACCAAGAGGATAATAAAGCTGCTATGATAATAATGAAACAGCGACAAAAGCCTTTTTCAAGGTAAGAATGATTACTCTGCTAGACAGTAATGTGTTGAAAATACAATGAATATGCATCAGAGATATTTGCCTCACCTATTGTAACCGATTTTTAGCTATTCCCTTTGATTCTACCTAACTGAATAGAAACCTATTGAGCAGATATGTTGTCTGAATATTATCAGTGTGAAAGTTGACAGACAATTCACGTGTTTATATAAAACAGGCTATGAAAAAAGTGTATATCCATATACAGAGACAATGACATTTACTCAATATATCAGTTATTCAGTCTAATTTCACGGAGACAGTGAGACAGTGCTCAATGAAGTGTGAATGGTTGATTATTCAGTGACAAAATATCCCCATTTAGACATTTACAAAACAGGAAAGAAGATGGCACACTTAGAAGGAGTGTGTATAGGAAACCTACAACAACAGGTCAGTACACTCATTCTTTGAGTTTTGTACCTTTGAAATATATAAACGTAACCTGCTAAAGTGTCTGTTTCATAGAGCTAGGTTATTCTTTTCAGACGGCTGCCTCAATGAGGAGCTTAAGATTATTTTAGAGAATTACTTAGAAAAAATGGGTATCCAGATAAATTCATTGAGAAAAAAATATAAATTCAGCACCAAGGAGAGTCAGTATGGTAACAGTTCCGAAAAAACCAATGCGCATAAAAGTGCAGTTCCTCGGTGTCAACATCAGCGAAATAATAACACAGCGCCTGAAGAATGCAGTTAAGAGAGCTTATTATGCAGCAGAGGTGCGTTGTCTCTTGATAACCTACCGTATTCTACGTTCGAGAAATAAGGACAAACTACCTAAATTTGCCTCTTTTATGTGTACCTTCCAGTTTGACTGCAGCTCCGGAGCCAGCTACATTGGGCGTGCAATTAGGCAGGTTCATCATCGTATTTCCGAACATCATCCAACATGGTTAAGCAAGGGACAAACAAGATCTATTCGTAGCTCTATTTGAGCACACCTTGTTGATACTGAGCATAAGGTTGATGTTAATACAGCATTTAAAATTATTTATCGCATTCCGACTAATCTTAACTTTGTTCTACGAATTCGTCTTCTACAGACAGCTGAAGCAATCGGAATCCACCTGAAGATTAAGCCAAACTTGTGTGTTCAGAAGAAATTTGTACAGCCACTTTGCTTGCCTTGGCCATCGTTACAAAAATGTATAAACAGGACTACGTCGCCCCCCTCCCCCTAAACCTTTAAAATTATAAAAATTATAATTGTCTAAAATATTTTTTCTGACCACTTCATCTTTAATTTAATTACGTGTTATCCTTGTAAAATCAATTTATTCTAACCATTTCTACCTTTTAAATATGACAAAGCTCATTGGCGATGCTGGGCCATTTAATTGAGGGAACTGGAGCAGACAGGATGAAATGAAAGTGTTCTGTTGAACCCCTGTTTTTGATTCACAGCACAAGAGAATATTAATGTTGATATAACAGTAATGAAACAGTCTCAAAAGCATTTTTAAAGGCAAGAATAATTGTTTTTCCGGACAGTTATCTGTTGAAAATACAATGAATATTTATCAGAGATAAATGCCTCACCTATTGCTACCGATTTTGAGCTATTCTCTTTGACTCTACGTGACTGGATAGAAAAATATTGAGTAGACATGTCTGATTATTCCAAGTGTAATAGTTGACAGACAACGCACGTGTTTATATAAAACAGGCTATGAAAAAAGGTGTATATCCATTTATATAGAGATAATGACAGTTATTCAATATATGAGTTATTCAGTCTGATGTCACGGAGACAGTGAAACAGTACTCAATGAAGTGTATATGCTCAATTATTCATTAAAAGGACACATCGAGACAATGATTAATTATGCAAAACAAGTTATAAAATAAAATGACGGAAATGTGAGTGAAAATAGGATATTCCTCCCCTAGATTACCGTGAAGAAATTAACAAGTAACAAATTAAACAGGATAATATGGCATGATTACTTGTGTGTCGTTGATTCTTGTTACACGTTTAACTGTACATGACAAAACACACATGACAGACAAACAGTAGGGAATGATTTATCACCGTACGTCTGAGTACACTGCGAGGCATTCGTGGGTGAAAGTTGGAAATGTCTTCAGTAATACAATCGCTCGTTATCTGGCAGACAATGGCCAAGATAGCGTCCTTTTGAAATTGTGTAAGAAATTCAGCCTACAAGTTAATTCCAGCCTAGTAAATAATGATGAATCGGTGATAGTGATTAAAAAATCTGAATTCAGCTAGTGAATTTGCCAAATTCTAGGACTAACTGTCAACCGTTTCCAACCATGTAACAACAATTCAGAAGACACTGTCAAAGTGAGCCACCTGTCACTGTATCTGCATTGCAATTCAGTTTGTACCAAACGAAGTACTGAATATCTGCTATTGCTTTCTACCTATTTTCATATCAAAAATAGAATTCCGTTTCATTTCAATATTTGGTTCTTCAAATCCATTTATTTTTCACAATCTCATTTTATATATTATTATCGTATTGTTTGCGCCTTGAATTCCGACTGGGACACACGGTTTCAGCGTCAAATGTCGAGTCCACTCGGTGTCTAATTCATCTCCCTTTTCTTCTGTGTGTCGGTTATCTAATGGATGTTTGGCTGTTTCTCCGCCTGTCAGAGTTCCTTGTTACTGTTCTTTTCTGTCTGACTATCCAATATTGACAATCAAGGGAAGACAAATACTGATGGTAGTCTGCAGTAATCTGCTGCGAATGATTTTCATAACACGTGAGTCGAACATCTGAACAATACACTGACTTACTCGACAAAGTTGCTGAAAATCGAAATTCTGCAGTTTCTTAAGTGTGCAGGAGATTTTCACAGTGATTTTCAATCCTACCTTCGATACCGTCATTGGTTAATCAAATTAAAATTTGTTAGTTTAGTTAAAGATTGCAGAATGTTAATTGTGATTGATTTCTGTAACATTAATGATAGTAAGAATGAAGTGAACAGTTTAGTAGAGAACATCTGAAACAGGAGATAAAGGACAACGAAGCACCCGCAGTAGATTGTTAGTTCCAGTGTAAGTTTATAGAATACTTAACACCTTGAATTCACAGTCATATTCCAAATCATTTATTTTCACACCATTTGCATTCAGAAGTGAGTCCTGAAGCTTCGATACCACTGGTGTTGTTTATCAGCGTGGAGTTACTACCTTCAGCTCCAACTATACCTGTTTAGTGGATACACTGTCAAGCAGGTGAGATTATGGTGCCCATCGGTAGCGAATCTAACCCAGATCACTGGGAGCATATTTGTCGAATATTCTGTCATTGATGCACCGGCACGCATTCCACAAGATACTTTATTAATGTTTTCAGTGATAACAGACTTCACACTGTAACCTCAAGATCCTGACTGAAATTCCGTGAATAATGCTCTTTTCTTCATGTTGTATGTCAGCTTGTCGTTTTCATATATTGGAAAATGTGACAAAGGTTTCAATATTGTAAATACAATTTATATATTGACATGTAATTATGAATGATTAGGACCCCAGCTATATTGCTATCCTGACACAAATCAATTGAAAATTTCATGTGTGACTGAAGGAAGGAGGAATACAAGACTGCTGATTTTTGTGGAATGGGTCATGTAGCAGACCATGTTTGGGGAGCAAGAATGCGAGAATACGTTGGAGGGGTTAGAAGACTTTTGTAGATCTAGAGTTTGCAGATGATTTATGTCTAATATCACGTAGACTGAAAGGTAAACAGCTGTAAACGAAGTCAGAAATTCAAGTGAACACAGAGAAGATAGATGTCTGGCCTTGTGACAAGTTGTTCGCTTCGTGACTTGATGATTTTGTCACAGTTTAAGAGACGAATTGTTTGTTTACTGAATCGTATGGCAACGATATTATTTACTTGACGGTAGCTGACACTGATATACGGCATGCAGCTTCTGTTTTACCTAGGACCTATCATCTGACTGTATTTAAGTCCCTTGTGAGTCAAGGTGTGCACGTTAATATTCAGACTCAGCAACTATCGTCAATATACCAACAGAAAACAAACATTTTGATTCAAAGAAACGCCTCAAATTCGTGTTCGAAAATAATAGTTTTGTGAAGTGACAACTTATCCTGGTTTGAAAGTATGTGGCTCAGCTATCTAGTGGATGTTATGGCGTTAGGAATGATGAATGTCAAGCTGCACTCACTTTGGGAACAACACTATTTCCTTGAGATTCAGGTACATTCACCTGACCAATATTTCACCGGTAGTCACAAACACTAAATTATTACATAAAAAAGCTGTTTAGCCGATCATTTAATCGGGATAATTAATACGGATAAACACCTGGGGAAAATCGTGGTGTTATATTCTCCAGTGAGACCGATCAAAAACCTCACAAATCTTACTTAGCAGAACTGGTTATACATGAATGCAGCTGACCGGAATTTTAATTTCAATGAATTCGGCTCTTTGAGGTCAGAAGAACGGTTACACTGCTAATAAGTTTGTCCACACAGTAGCAAAATGACTGTCTACTATGACTGGTTGATGTGATTGTTTCCCGAAAATTCACCTTCAATAATCAGTGGTATATGCCATCATGATTCCTAAATATTTTTTCCAAAATCAGCAAGAAAAGCAGCAGCACCATTAGTATGATTGAAATAAATCCAATTCATTGCAAGCTATCAGTTCGTTAGTACATCTGTAGCCCGTCTTGAATCCTGAGAGTTCTTGGTGGCGATTTCCTTAACAATAACAATAAACTGCGAATGCTGGAACAGCGGAAAAACAGTCAAAATGAAATTGCTATCTACTATTTCGTAGTTCCCTTTAGTGGAGTGTTGGAAACTGTGGTAAACTGAATTTATCTGACTATTTAAAAAGTGCACACACCTCTTCTTATTAATAAATTTCAATAAAGTAAGTACGACGAATGTAGTAAGATAATCAGAGCTCACATTTTCCATTATTTCAAAGATTCTTCTCAAGTGGTTACAACCTGAACAATACGAAAATTACGAATTAAATTAATGATCTGAACATTCTCCTATACAGTGATAAGGAGTCATTGATTGGAACTAACAGAAACATTGGTCAGGAATGATGCAGTAAGTTGTCACATAATTAAGAGTGGAAAGGATCAAGTTTTATAGAAAAGTTACATCGTTAATCATAGAAACCATAGGATAGAGTTTAAGAGATCTGTTGTGGGTGGAAATAAATAACTAGAAGTAGTATAAAAAACAATATAGGTTGCGTAACCCTAGAAAAACACGTTCTTATGCAATAGACTAAAACGTGGAGCTGATAATGAATAAAGTTGATTATTTTCAAAAAGTCAAATCAGTTCTGAATGACACATCGACATTTCGAATTTGTCGTTTGATAAAAGATCTAACTGAATCGATGGAAAGACGAATTACCAAGAAACTAAGAGAAATTTCGAAGACGAAGTTCATAGACAGTAACATGTATATTGAACTGAAGCCCAGAAGATTCAGATTGCCTTACTCACACGACTTATCTAAGATGCATTAACCTAACGTTCCCATTAGATCAATACTATCCAAGCTTGATTCTCCATATCACAAAGTAGTGTGGTAGCTAGCGGAACTATTGGAGCCAATCCGTGCCAAGTTAGCTGTCCATAGCCCAAAGGACACTTTTCATTTCGCTAAACTATTGTAGAATTCGGTTATCTCAAATAAATTCATGGTGCCACTTGACGTCTTTTCGCTGTTTACAGTTATCGCTATAGCAGAGGGAATACAAATCAGAGTTTTCTTCAAAAAAGCAGACACACTGTAAGAAGCAATCTTGTCCATGTAGAAGATCAAATCCCTAAAGATTCTTTATCTAATTGTGTCTACAAAATGAAATGCTTGGATGCGATATACATCGAGCAAACATGGAAAGAAGTCAAATTCAGAAGAAATGAACACCATAGAGCATTGCAATCTGTTAATTCATCATTACTTCTTTAGCCCGTAATGATTCACTTGCAGCAGACAGTCTTTATTCTCAGGATAGCAAGTGCTATTGTATCGGTCAGTCTAAATCCAAAAAGCACAGTGGTTAGGACTCTCTCGCCGACCATGCACATGGTCCGGGGTTCGAAACCCTACCGACGCACACCCGATATCTATGGTCGGCCTGCAAAATTTGGGTTACCGATATCCGTGCTGAAAATTCCATACTTGTACTGAAAATACGGTGTGGCATCAAGCTGTAATCAAAAATTTTAAAAAAAAATTAAAATTAAAATTAAAGATAGCAAGTGCTATTGTATCGGTCAGTCTAACCCCAAAACAGCCAACTTCAGTAGATGGACAACCCTCAGTAAAATCGCTTTACATTTTGTCAGATATAAACATGAACGAATCAGTATATCACTTGTGCAACTGTGACAATGTAAACGTCTTGACCAAGATAGTGAGATTTTGTATTGTGCCAGAAATACATACTGTGGTCTCTATGTGGCTTACACCGTCTTCTAATTATCTATTTTTAGTTGAATATCATTCTAGCCGCTTTTCCCTACCTTTCACCTCGTTAGATGTTTTCCTCATCATACATGAAAAGAGAGAATATGCGTGAATAAATACGGTGACACCGAATTCATTAAAGTTGATTGACACTTATTCACAGTAAATCATCTTCGAATTTACTGAATACAACACCAGAGTAGATGTTTTAATAATTCTTTCAACGGAACATAAACACAAAAAGTGTGATTTCTCCCATGGGATTCAATAAATTTGCGGGGTAGAAAAATTAAGGCCTCATTTGAATTAAATCTGAGCAGAATTCTGTCAGTTTTTTTTCATTTCATTTTCGAATAATCAATCAGTGAAAAAGAATAACCGACATTCATACAAGAGATCCCGTGAGTGAATGAATCTTTAAAGAGAAGACAACATCAAAAAGTATTTAGAAGTCATGTGATTTGACACTGAAACACCAGGATAAGACTGACTTTTGTAGACTGATGTGTCCCAAAGACATTCTCACCTAGAAAATTGCATTACTGAGTTCACCTTCAAGCCGCACTAAATGTATCTCAGTTGGATATCAGTTTTCTGAATAACTAACATCCTCCTATTGATTTATAACATTGTGTTGAGAAGACTGGGATGGGCAGTTAAAGTAATGATATTGAGGAAGGCAGCGTAGCGAAGTTAGCATGAAGACGTTGTTATTAGCTGTATGAGCCAGCAGATCATTGAGCTATGGTTATTCACAGATTGTTGCTTCACATGTATACAACCGGACTGCTAATCGGTCTCCGATAATCTTGGTGCTAACCAGCATAGGTGAGTTTGTGGATAATGTATGAAAACTGTTAGAATATTGGCAATTAATAAGGCATTTCACTTCTGTGAGTTTTGACTGAGAAATACAGCTTCAGTCTCCAAGGTTTTGACAGCAGTAGTGTCAGTTCAAGGAGTGAGTGGGGTGGGAATTAAACATTGGCCTTCTGCATGGTTGGTGAACATTCTTCCATTGAAACGCTGACATTTGCTGTGTACTGTAATATAATGGAATAGTATTTTGTCTAATCATTGATTGGTGGGCAATAATCTAGGCAAAAGTCGAGTTTGGTGATGGGTGTGTACTGCTGAGAAGTGTAAAGCAAGGACTAGGCAGCTGTCCAGTATTCCTTGCTAGTTTTCAGTAGTTTCCTAACTAAATTCAGTTCGTGATTACTCTTTGAATTCTTCCTCCCTCAAGTTTCTCTCAGAAAGACTATTCGAGAGAAATGAACAACAAGCTCACCGGGGATACCTTTTCGGCGGTTTTATCCTCAAAAGCAGTCATTCACTCACATAATTACCGTCATTATTATCATTTCACTGCACACAATGAAGATTGAAGATCAAAGATAATATTAAATTTTTGTAATTGATATGAAGGTTCGAGAGTGCGGATATGGATTACAAGGGGTTAGGAAGCAAAATATCAAAGGGTAAGAAAATAGTTGTGCATTACGTATGATATGAAGGCTTCTGCGTGGTTCAAAGAATTATTTTCAACGGACTGAGGGGTTGAATCAGCAGTTGCCTTCGCTGACTGCCTACTGAAGATCTAATGGCTGCAAGGATTAGCAACACAAGGAATTGTGTGAACGAACCGAGGAAAAGACAAGTACCCAACAACTGTGCCAGAGGAAGAGGAGGTAGATCGCATCCGTACCAGGGAAACCGTCAGGTAAACTCTCAAGTGAAATCCAAATGGGAAAAGGACGAGTTGTGTATCACTTTGAGGGTTACACAGAGGCGCTCTTGCAATGTGGAAATGATAGCCTATAGAAAAAGGTGGTTTCAGATGTAGATAACTGCATGGGACAGAACAAAGTGGAGGTGTGCTGCTGAAGTTCAATATTCCAATCGAACACTTGAACAGTGTACTTGTGAGTGTGTTACCAATAGTTCCAAAAAATGCCTTATTCTTACAGATGCAGTTCCTAGGAGACAACACCGTTGAGATACTAACACAGCAATTTAGAAATGCGGTAAAAAGAGCATTCCCTGCTGCTGATTTCGCTGTATCTGTAAAACCACTCCTCTTCTGCGTTCGAGAACAAAAGATAAGCTGCCTAATTTCGCTTCTTCCATGTGTATCTACCAATTTAATTGCTCCTGTGGAGACAGTTACATAGGCCGTGTTTCTCGTCGAATTTCCGAACATCACCTTGCCTGGTTAAGCAAAGGACAAACGAAATCTATTCACAGCGCTATTCTATCTGATCACTTATTATGTATATGTGTTTTTGAATGTGGTATGCAAATGTGGTGATTCTTAAAAGTCTATGAAGATATTGAAACGTCTCTCATAATAACGAAATCGATGAGAAGCCTCTCTTTAAAAGAATGGATGCGTCTGTGTACACAACAGCGGCATGCATCATCCCACCTTCCTAACTGTACATTAATAAAGTTATTACTATCATCAGCATCAATATTGCTATTCGACAGTAATCTTACTAAGTAGGATGCTCTGTTATTAGGTGACGAATCTTAAAGGTCATGAGAACACCAACACCACCAATATGATAAATTGCAACAACTGTGAAGAAAATTGTATCACTTTTAAACTGGACATCTTGTAAGTCTTCTTTATAACTTAAGAATAGACCTTGCTTGTCTGTTGCTGAACCATGGAGCAGGAGGATGTTCAGAAATCGAGGAGAAGACATACCTAATGAACGTGCTCCACATGAGCACGCAAACTAGTGGGTGCAGATTTCGGAGGCAAAATTACGTAGTTTTTCTTCAACTGCCGAACGTAAAATTGGCGTGGATGTAAATAGACAGTGTACTTTTGTAGTACTGGATGTTCGTCTTATTGTTCATTATTTCCACATTACCTGATGACATACAATAGTTCAGTGTAATTGTGATTGTTGTTTCAGCGTTTGGAGTACATTACTGACTCTCAAGTTATTAATTCAGAGAGTGCACATTCATTTCACCTGCTCTCACAGATTCTCATACATTATATGCTATACCTTCTAATTTCCTGTGAAATCTCAGAAGCCAGCTTAATTTCAAACATCATTTGAACATTCCATGTCCTCATGGTTAGTTTTGTTTTCAGCAAAATCAGCTGACTGCATCCCTGAAAACTCTGGTTCCAGTTAAGAACAAGCTAGCTTCTTGTGTTTATGTTAACCTTTCAAATGTCCGTAGAGATTGAATTGATTTTCTAGGGTAAGGCGGCCAAGTGCACTTCAATTTGTCTCCCATTTTCAAGGATAATGACCGGCGTGAAAGACAATGAGCACATAAAGTAGGCCAACTAGTGATGATAGTCACTCTGTATTTTATTTGCAACTTCTAAAATAAGTCAGTATAATATATACACATAGGTACATTGCTTGGATTACCGACCACGTATAAGTCTCTTCAATAAAAAAGACGTCAGACGGCTTTATATTGCTGTATAAAAACTTTAAGAAGTCCCTTAATCTCTATTTCCTTTACCTTCAAGGTAGGTGTTTTGCTGCCTCAAATCTGAACTTATCCAAGTGAAAAGAAAGCAATTCACCTAGAAAGGACCATTATTCCTCTTAAAAGGTCTCACTCAAGCAGATATTTGAGTGTTTCTCTCCTTTTCATTATTGTTAACTCTCAGTAGAGAACACTCACATACACACACTTACAAACCGAATACGATTATCACCTAGATTTAAGCTCATGCATAGCTGAAAAAAATTAATATCTTAGATACTTAGAGTTCGTCTTTCTCTAAAATGAAGAGGGATTTGTAAGCATTAAACCAAGACTTATTGTAATGCTTGTGACTACTTTGAATAGCTAATTCTCTATTTAATTTCATGTTACATTGATGCGATGATGATATACGACTTTCCGAATTCTACTCACTGTACTACATTAGCATCTCTTCTTTTGACTTCACACTCCAAATATTTTGGTCTTCCGGTGTAGTGAGTTGCCGTCAAACCTCCCCTTGCCTCAACTTCATCCACACCTTCAATAGCGACGACCACGAAGTAATTTAAAACTACGCCAACGTTATAGCGTGCAGTACTCCAAATCTTTATCAAAACCATTCAGTATCTAAATGGCAATTCAGCGAAACCTTTTGAATTGAAGGCAGAAGCAAGGTAAGGCTGCTTACTATCAACAAATATATTCCTAATTGTGGTAAACTGGATAATTTGGCATACCGGGCGTAGGAAGCAGGAGGACAGGAATATGTGGAACTGACAAGAAGACTATAGAATATCTGAACTTTGCCAATGATGACACTTAGACAACAACCGCAACAAGTGCTAGCCACTACCTGCGAAATAAATGTCAACGATGTTGTTTCTTTGACTAACCTATGCGTCATCTTTACAATTACTATAGAGACACGATGGATCAGGATATATAATCTAGAATTGGGAAGGCAAGACAGAAATTAGCCACTGTTAAATCAGTGTAAAAGTCACCTCCCCTCAGGAAATAGGAACAAAATTCAAAGTTTTGACGACAATGTTAGTTAATCAGTGCTCCTATATGGGTGAGACACTTGGAGTGCGCGTCATAATAGCAACTCCAACAGGCTACCGCTGATCGTTATCAACAGCTGCCTTCATTTAGTACTTAAGATCAAATGGCCAGCGGGAAAGAATCAGAAACATGAAACTCTGGAAACAAACCCACTGCTCATTGAATATCCCATAGAAAAAGGCGGTGGGTTGGATACACGCTGAAGAGGCTGTCAAATGACATTGCGCTCCAGTCTGTCTAGTGAAATACAAAAGCGAAGTGACTATTAGGGCGTCCCTTCACTATGACGCTCCTACAACAATCTTTACTGTAGGACGGATACGTAATGACAGACAGAATGTATGTTAAAACTGTATTCTTAGAGGTTTGCATGCAGCTATAAAGATTGGACGAAAAAAATGGATATGTTTTATGCTGCGACACTATTTGTTTAGCATGCAGTACTCAAAATCTTAATCAACTTCATTCAATAGCTTTACGACATTGGTACGTGTCAGATGATCCACAACGGAAAATTCAACGGGGTCTTTGAAATGAAAGCAGAGGCAAGGTAAGGCTGCCTACTATCAACGAGTTATGGTATCCTGGATTATCCGCCACATCGTGCGTTGGAAGCAAGACGACAGGAATATGTTTAGCTGATAAGAAGACTTTGCCAATGATGAAGACGCTTAGACAACAACCACAACAAGCGGCAGTCCCAATCAGCAAAATCAATGTTAACGATGTCATTTATTCCACTTACCTAGACGTCATCGTTTCACTTACAGGAGACAGTGTGAATGAGGATATCAAAGCCGGAATTGGAAATGGAAGACAGAAATTAGTCACTGTGAAATTAGTGGAGAAGTCATCTCCACTCAGAGGAAACAACAAAACTCGAAATTGTCAACACTGGTTTTAAGTTAATCAGTGATTCTAGTCGGGTGGGAAACTTGTAGAGCGCATCGTAGAAGCGTTTTCAAAAGGCTACTGAAGTCTTATACAACAGCTACTTTTGCTGTCTTCACACTGAAAGTCAAACGGCTGGCTAGAAAAAATGAGCAGCAAAAATCTCTGCGAACAAACGAATCCACAATCTATTGATTAAAAAATATCCTGAGGAAATCGATGTGGGTTTGGAACAATTTGAGGAGACCATCACCTGACACTGCATGCCAGACCATCGAGTGGAATCCAAAAGAGGAATGACTTTTAGGGCATCCTTTCACGATGAACTTCCTACAACAATACTTACTGTAGGACTGATTCAGGATGATAAACAGAGTGTACGTTAAAACGGTATTATAAGAGTTATGCACATAGCTATAAAGATTGAACGAAGTAAAATGAATCGGTTTTATACTGCGCCACTGTTTGTTTTGGCATAAAATGGACTCACACGAAAAACTTAGAGGATCTGAACTTCGCCGATGATATATGTCTGATTTCCTACAAACTGGAAGATATGCAAGCGAAAAGCAACAAGTTGGCAGAAGTAACATCAAAGATAGGACTCCAGGTGAACATAGAGAAAACGGAGGTGATGAAGATTCCTGGCCAACACCAACAGCCACAGCAACAACAACAGACAGCAATCAGCATAAATGGAAGGAACCTGAAAGAAACAACCTCTTTTACCTATGCGGGAAGCATCGTTTCAACTACAGGCGGAACTGACGAGGATATCAAAGCAAGAATCAGAAAAGCAAGATAAGCTTTCATTACTCTCAAGCCTGTGTGGAGGTCAACAGAACTCAGCATCAGAAATAAGATCCGGATTTTCAACTCCAATGTAAAGTCAGTCAGTGCTACTATACGGATCAGAGACTTGGCGTGTCACAAAGAGCACCTCAAACAAACTACAGACCTTCATCAACAGCTGCCTTCGCTCAATACTCAAGATCAGATGACCAGCCAGAAAAGATCAGCAACAGAGATCTCTGGGAGCGAACCAACACAGCAGGAACCGATTGTGAAACAAATAGGCAGGAAGAAATGGAGATGGATTGGCCACACTCTGAGGAAACCATCAAGTGACATCACTAGACAAGCCATTGCTTGAGTGGAACCCGAAAGGGAAGCGGAGAGTTGGTCGTCAGTGCAAGGGTGACTTGGTTGAGGTTATGTGAAGAGGAGATGAGCGCATGTGGGCAGACATGGAGCCAGGTGAAGACTCTAGCAGAGAACCGAACGCAATGGAGACGCACGGCTGAGGCCCTATGTTCCTCTAGGAACTAAAGGAAATAATAATAATAAATACTGAAGATACTGAGACGTCTTTTATAATAACGAAATCAATGAGAAGTTTGCCTTTAAAACACTGAACACGTCTTTGTACACAAGAGTGGCATGCATCACTCTATCTCCCATAACTGTGCATGAATATCGTTATTGTTATCACCAGCATTAATATTACTATTCGACAGTAATCTTACCAAGTAGGATGCTGTGTTATTGAGTGACCAATCATAAAGGTTATGAGAAAACTAACATCGCCTACACGATAAATTGTAACAACTGTGAAAAAAATTGAATCCGACAAGCTGAACATCTTGTAAGTCTTCTTACAAACTTGAGAATAGACCTTGTTTGTCTGTCGCCTAACCATGGAGGAGGAGGATGTTCAGAAATCAAGTAGTGAACATACCTAATGAACATGCTCTACATGAGCAGTCAGACTGATGCATGCACATGTCGGAAGCAAAATAACATAGTTTATCTTTAACTACCAAACGTAAAATTGACGTGGTTGTAAAGAGACTTATGTACTTATATAGTATTGAATGTTCGTCTTATTGTGCATTATTATTTCCACATCAAGTAATGACATACAATGATGGTTCAATGTGCTTGTGATTGTTGTTTCAGCGTTTGGAGTAGATTACTCACTCTCAAGTTAATAATTCAGGGAGTGCACATCCATTTCACCTGCTCTCACAGATTCTCATAACTTCTATGCCATACTTTCTCATTTCCTTTGAAATCCGAGAAGTCTTCCTAATTTCGAAAATCATGCAAACACTTCATTTCCTTATGGTTATTTTTGTTTTCACTGAAATAAAATATATCAACTGACTGCATCCCTGAAAACTGTTATCAGCCCCAATCATTCCATCTACCCGGTTCTAGAGAAGAATAACTTAGTATTCATATTTCTGGTGTGCTCTGAAACTTGTGTAGAGGTGGGACTGATTTCTTAGGGTAGGGTGGCTAAAATAGCGCTGAAACTTCTCTCCTCTTTCTCAACTATATAAAGCTAGGAAGCAACTGAACCCGTAATGTAGGTTAACTAGTATTGCTATTCGATCTGTACTGAATTTGAAACTTCTGAAATCAGTCGGTTTAGTAAATACATAGATACTTCACCCGGATTAAACAGATAACTCATAAGTCTCTTCAACGAATAAAGGGATATGGAAGGTCTTATATTCCTCTTTAAAAATTGAAGAACTCTCTTAATCTCTATTTCCTTTTACTTCAAGGTAGGTGTTTTGCTGCCTGAAATCTGAACTCATTTAAGCGAAAGGAAAACAAATCAACTAGAAACCAAAACTTCTCCTCAAAGAGATGTGTGAGTCTTTGTTTCTTTTTCATTCTTGTTAACTCTCAGTAGAGAACACTAAAACACTGGCAAGCTGAATACAATACTCGCCTGGTTTCAATCTTATGCATAGCTGGTCAAAACGTTAATCTCTTAGATTAGAAGACGTTTTTGTGCACTAACCAAGACTTATTCTAATGCTTTTAACTGTTTTGAATGGCTAATTCTCCATTTAATTTCATGTTACACAGATATGATAATGATATTCGACTATTGTATTCATAAGCTTTGGCTATAGGTGACGATAAAAGTCTGCTAGATCCAAACCACCCGCCTCTGTAGGATTAGGAGGCTAATGCAGGCCATCAGTTCGAACCCCACCACCATCTAAAGGTTACTATATTTGAAACAAATGATTATCATAATTAAAAATAGATCATTTAGATAAATGCCTCTTTTCGACAAATCTGGTCAATAGAGCTGACCACAATCACAGAACTATTCCGAAACCAGGAAATACTGTTTCATATATTTGCTTCCTTTGATAAATTTCAATAGAGAAAGAAAGCCCAGATTCGCAGTATAAAATGTTATTATCATTCACATCATCATTTCCTTTGAAATCTTAGAAGTCTTCCTAATTTCAAACATCATGCAAACATTCCATTTCCTCATGGTTACTTTTGTTTACAATTAAATAAAATATATCCGCGAACTGTATCCCTAAAATCTCTCAACGGCTGCCATTATTCCATCTCTCTGATTACAGTGAAGAACAAGCTAGTTTCTTTTATAATTTCTGTAGAAATTGTATTGATTTTCTAAGGTAGGTTGGCTAACCCAACACCAAACAGTCTCCCATTTTCTTGGATAAAGGCCGCCCTGATAGACAGTGAGCACGTAAAGTAGGCCAACTAGTAAAGATAGTCAGTCTACGTTTTACTTGCGACTTCTAAAATCCGTCAGTATAATATGTGCATACATATATTGCTTGGATTACTGACAACTTATAAGTCTCTTCAATGAAAAAGAGGTTAGCCGACTCTACATTGCTGTATAAAAACTTTAAGAAGTCTCTTAATCTCTATTTCCTTTACCTGCAAGGTAAGTAAGTATTTTGCTGCCTCAAATCTGAACTTATCGAAGTGAAAAGAAAGCTAGTCAACTGGAAAGGACCAGTATTGCTCTTAAAAAGTTTCACTCAAACAGATATTTGAGTGTTTTTCCCTCCTTTTTACTATTGTTAACTCTCAGTAAAGAAAACTCACATAAACACTTGCAAACCAAATACGATTATCACCTAGTTTTAATCTCATGCATAGCTGATAAAAACGTTAATCTCTTAGACACACACAGTTCGTCTTCCTCTAAAATGAAGTGGGATTTGCATGCATTAACTAAGACTTATTATAATGCTTGTGACTATTTTGAATAGCTAATTCTCCATTTAATTTCATGTTACTTTGATGTGATGATAATATACTACTCTCTGAACTCTACTCACTGTACTACATCATGATCCCTTCTTTTGACATCGTATGCTTAACATTTTGGTCTTTCGGTATAGTGAGCTCTAATCACTATTGTTGAAAAGAGCGTAGAATTGTGTCGTCAAACCTCCCCTTGCCTCAACTTCATCCACTTTAAAAACACCTTCCAGAGCGTCGATCCCGAAGTAATTTGAAACTACTTCAACGTTATAGCGTGCAGTACTCCAAATCTTTATCAAAACCATTCAGTATCTAAATGACAATTCCCCGAAACCCTTGAATTGAAAGCAGGAGTAAGGTGAGGTTATCGACTATCAACGAGTATATTCTTAATTGTGGTTAACTGAATAATTCGGCATACCATGTGTAGGGAGCAGGATGACACTTCGAATATGTGGAACTGACAAGAGAACTATAGAATATCTGAAATTTGCCAATGATGAAGACACCTAGACAACAACCACAACAAGCGGTAATCACTACCAGCGAAATAAATGTCAACGATGTCCTTTGTCTGACTAATCTGTGCGTTATCGTTTCAGTTAAAATAGAGACAGGATGGATGAAGATATATAAACCGGAATTAGGAAGGCAAGACAGAAATTGGTCACTTTTAAATCAGCTTAAAAGTCATCTTCACTCAGGAAAAGGAACAAAATTCGAAGTTTTTAACGACAATGTAAGTTAATCAGTACTTCTATATAGGTGAGACACTTGGAGAGCGCGTCATAATAGCGAACCCAACAGGCTACTGCAAACCGTTTTCAGTAGCTGGCTTCACTTAGTGTTCAAGATCAAATGACCAGCGGGAAAGAATTAGCAACGTGAGACTCTGGAAACAAACCCACTGCTCAACAAATATCCCAAAGGAAATGGCAGTTGGCTGGATACACGCTGAAGAGACTGTCAAATGACATTGCGCGCCAGTCTGTCTAGCCAAATACAAAAAGGAATTGACTATTAGGGCGTCCCTTTACCATGACTTTCCTACGACAATCTTTACTGTAGGACTGATTCGCAGAACTCTTGTTTCTACCCTCATGTCCATTTCTCCCAATTACGCACTGTGAACACAGAGCCAATCTGTTACAGATGTTTATAGAAGTTTTTATGTCTGTTTTTTCATTCTGAAATTTACCTGTTTGGTGTTAGATCGCAATTAAATGACCTACATATATACACGTATTTGTCAATCTTCAGGATGACATAATCATTTTTGCACAGCAGACACATGTAGAGTTCCACGCACAAGTACACACAGACGAATGGGTGAAGAACCCAGTTGGATGGAACTCTATTCCAGAAAAATGAAAATATTTGAATTTTTATGGAATTATAAGTTTTTAAAATAACAGAAAAAACGAAATGGCAGACAATCTGAACTGCTCATAAAAATCATATTTTTTTGAATTACAATCTAACAGTGGTCTGCCTTCGATATATCTTTGTGTGAGTACGTTTATGTGATTATGCATGCATGTATATATGTGTGGGTGCGATATGTAGTTATGGTGATACATGAATAACTATGAAGATATCTAGACGTCTTTTATGGTAACGAAATCGATGAGAAGCCTGTCTTTAAAACAGTGAACGCGTCTGTGTTAACAACAGTGGCATGCATCATTCTATCTTCCATAACTGGACATTAATATCGTTATTATTATCATCATCAATAATATTGCTACTCGACAGTAATCTTACTAAGTAGGATGCTCTGTTAGTGGGTGATCATTCTTAAAGGTTTTGAGAAAACCAACACCACCTACATGCTAAACTGTAACAACTGTGAAGAAAATTGTATCACTCAAACTGGACATCTTGTGAGTCTTCTTTAAAACTTAAGAATAGACCTTGCTTGTCTGTTGC